>JACEII010000074.1:1872245-2014555 GCA_014332785.1 Antheraea mylitta | reverse complement strand
TATCTATATATATATATATATATATATATATATATATATATATATATATATATATATGAACGGAGTGGTAGGGTTTTACAGCCCGACTGGGTCGCAACCACCATGCGTATGGCGAAAAGGCCCGTAATAGTGATTCGCTTCTACGGATCGCGTTTCGGGATCAGCCTGTGTATATCCAGCTTATTACAGGCTGGCATGATAGTGGCGACCGGCGATGGACAGTGTGTCAATCGGTGGTCACTATTATTTTTGGATTGTACTGTGCTTACCATCAGGCATAGTGCAGTCACTTTGCCGTGCTACAATAAAAAAAACAATAATAATAAATTATGTTTACGTGCAAACAATTCGATACGTATTATCTTTTGACACGGGACGAACTCTCCGATATCATGTTAGGGTTCATAATTATCACTAACCATCACTTACACGTTTGACTCCATTTTATTATATCTAATAATGAAATTATTATGTGTACGGGGTCGCTCGCGTGCCGCACACGCGGCCCCGCTTGCCCCTTTGTATGACGACTCGTTAAACTCTGACACACATGTGGGGTAGAGTTTAACTTTTTAATTTGATAGTTAGATACCGGCTTCGCGGTAAAATATTACCTTTTATGGAGAGGTGTGATTTTATGGTTTTTTATGCATCGGTTTTACGACTAAATGCTAAGACCATATTTCATATTTTACGAGGAAAATCATTGTAGTAAGAATAATTCTCTTGTTTATTTTTTGAAGTGACAACCTCTTTAGGCGCGTTGGGCGGTGTTTTTTGACAGGAGATAAATCTATAATTTCGCGTCATGACATGTTAGTATGCGTGACCGGCCGTGATTGCATCAGACTAGCGATACGTTATATAGGACCTGTATACATATAATATTAATATTTTTCAGTTCATCATACGTTTGATGGATTCATAAACTTAATAAAAATGTTTATAATCATAGCGCTGTGGGAGACAAGAATGCTCAGTTTAGAGCATCGTCGAAAAGTAGCTTGTCTCTCTTTGTTTTATAGGTTACACTTTGAAGAGTGTGCAAAGGAATTCACAATATAATTCCACCATCTCCATTAAATAGGAGGACGACTAGACGCCGTGAGGGTTTCCCCCTTACGTGGTTGATATTCCCGTAATTCGTACGAAGCGATTTGCGTCCACATTCTTCATACTAAGGAGTGGAATTCACTCCCGGCGTCTGTTATGCCGTCATCTTATAACTTGGGAGTCTTCAAGAGTAGAGTGAACAGGCATCTAGTGGGTAAGCGCGATACATCGTCGGCCTCATCGTCACTTACCATCAGGTGAGATTGTGACCAAGCACGTACCTGTTGTACATAAAAAAACCAATAATAATAAATTACACTAATGTTAATAATTTTAATAAACAGATTCTGAAATTTAAATATTGATACACTACAATTTTGAATTCTAATTTCTGTCGGCAGTTCTTTTTTTTTTGACTTTTTTATTATATTTATTTCATAACCTTATAACTCTTCTAATGATTTAAACGAATTCTTGTTAAATTTTATCGTTATTGTTTAGTTTGTATGCAGAATTATAAATGTATGTTGCGTAAATAATACTTTGAGTATTTCTCAATCTACGAGTAAAAGTATTGTAAAAATTAGTTCAGCCAGCTAAGTCGAACAAATAAAAGACACTGGTATTGTATATATATTGTATTATCTATATACTTATATTTTAATTCAACGCATTGTAATCATTTTTTAAATTCATAGTTTTTTATACTACGTTTGTATTTACTATATTCAAAATCTAAATATCAGGATAATTCAAACTGGGTATATCCAATTATTATATTAAGAAATGAGGTAATATATCAATTTTAGCAATACACAGAGTATAGTATACAATTGTAGGGAAAAGTACTTTCAAATGTTGCGTATTGCTCTGCCTTATAATATTAACAGCATCCAACCACTTTATTACCGTGACTAAATTTAAGATATAATCTCGTAATTCTCTAATAACAGTAACAGAGAAATTACATTGCATTTCTCAATGTTTAAATTACTATTTAACTAATCTATACCCATGACTTCATCTGCGTCGCTTCCTATCTTAATTGTTTTGTTATATCTCAAAGGGATTGCGACTTGACTTTTTCCGTCACTTCCAACAATTATCGTTATATTTCAACGAATTTACGAAAAATAATTAATAAATTATATACCTGAACTTTTCTCGTGAATCACCTTATACATTTATAAAAACTTTATGAAAATCCGATGCACATTTAAGTACAATATTTGAGTTTATTGCGAACAGATACGTCGAAGTCCTTTGTTTTATAATAGGGAGTGATTTAAGATAACGATATATATCTTTTCAAGATGGAGATGGAGATGGCCACATCTGAGTGGTTTTTTTTTTCATGGAGAAGGATTTTATGCTATATATATTGCTATGATTTAGCATTAAGTGACGCTGATGTTGATGTGATGTTTTACATCTTTGACCAAAATCTGATCTAACGTTAAATGACAAAATGCTTTAAAATGGTGAACATTGTAAGCCTAGAAATATACTCTCTGTGAAATGTAGCTGCCAGAGAACAAAAATTGCTTGTCGAGAGATTTTCAACTCGAGGATTGTTAGGATGGTTACCTAGCCAGGCGAGCTAATAAAAACCCATACTATAACTTCATAATTTTCTCTACACTGAAAGTATTAGCTCAATCATAAAGATTGGAGCCTACGTCGGCTGATACGATATTTGAACAAGCCAACCAATCAGCTTATCAACTTAGAGTTGATTTTTTAATATTCAAAATTATTTCAAGCCATAGTCATAGCTAGTTTAATCTACATATATATAGGTATAGCAAGAATGTAAATCTAATAGGTCTGTATTTTTTAGATTTTCGTGAAGAAAAATGAGTACAACAGTCTAGACATAAGAAACAAAGTACATTTCAATTATTTTTAAAAATGGCTGCCTGTTTGTACAAGCATCATTGCTAAAGTAGTAAATTGATATCGAGTAACATTTAGTCTTCGTTTCACTAAAATAGGTTTTCTTTATTAAATGTTATTATACACTTTTTTATTCCTATAATCTAACGTGCTTTAGTCGCGACCACAGTAAAGTAACAATTTACAATGTTTTGAATAAATTTATTGTAAAAATCAATTAGATACGAAAGAAGCGTCACTGTAATAATCTGGCAAGAAGGGGGTCGATGGCAGCCGGTAGCTAATTAGCTAATGGAACAGTCTCACCTCGCGACTCCCCCGACCCCACTACTTAGTGCCAACGGTATGCCTCGCGGTCAGCTGTAATGGATTGTGGCACGCTTGGCGCGTCGATTTTTATTACTCAGATTTCACCCATGTTCGGGATTTAATAATTCCGAGTTATAAAATTGATAAAAAAAAATCAAGGCAGTGATAAGACTCCTATATACTGTCGATAGAAGTGAATTTTCATATTAATTATAATGTAAATGATAATATTAAAATTTCAGTATTTGTTTATTGAAATACCATTAGTGTGGTTTTCATATCGATTAGCACTTGGAGCAATAATTATATAGATTTTTATAAAGTCTATTAATCAATCAAAAGTATGATGAGTTGCTAAATATCAATATTACATGTGCACAAGCGCAATACGACAGGTAATGCTGACGTAGAATGTCATGATGCGAAATTATAAATTTATCTTCAGCCAAAAATACCGCTCAACGCGCCTTAGCATTTTTTTACATCAAGAGTCATATAAATATTTTTATTAACGTACTCTTCACTATACTGTCATACAGAGACATAGGAGCATGTCTGTGTATATCTATATGTATATGTGTACGAAGCATAGACGCCTCAACAACTCCTCCATATATTTTTTATCGGAAAATTAGAGTTTTTCTAGTTCGATAAGGGAAAAAAATAAAACCCTTCCCCTTCCATGTGGCGTTGTAGGGGGTAATCTCAGGAACTACTGCTTTGATTTGGAAAATTCTTTCAGTGCTATATAGCTCAATTATCGAGGAAGGTTATAGGCTATATTTCATCACGCTAAAACTAATAGGAGCAGATTACCGATGAAGAATATTTCAAAATTGTGATTTTTCCCTCTTAAGAGCTTTCGCTGCGTGTTAGCATTAACCCAAAGTAATATCCCACGTGAACGAAGTCGCGGGTAGCCGTTAGTTACATGATAAATTGAATAAAATACGTGCACCACAAGATAAATTGAAGCTGAAAACGAAATGAAAACGTGGCCCAATCTATGAGATATCTAAAACGGTCGGTCTCACAGTTTTTTAAATTAATTTTAAAGTTATTTGTTTTAAATGTCATCTGTTCGAGACTGATGAAAATTACAATCTATCGCAATAATCTACATTGACGATCATTTAATTTGTAATTAAGAATTATTGAGGCTATTAAGCGAAATATAAATTATCCTATCTCTCAAGTACCAAACTATACATAAATGCCAACGTTTCCTGAAGATCGGTTGAGTAGTTTCAGAGTTCGTCGTGAATAAACATCATGAAAAAATAAATTAAAAATAATAATAATGTATATATATATGCTCACGGATACGATTTTTACGTTAAAAAAAAAACTACATATAAGCAAAAAAAAGCTGCGGACCAAGAGTCTGCAGACTAAAACAAAATATAAAAAAAAAAAAAAATCATGACACTGGATTTTTATATACATAGTTAGAATTAGGTCTATAAGTTTTGTCGACGCTTTATAAATAGGTATGTACTTTGCTAAAGACGGTACATTTTTCCAATAATTTAGTTTAAGAGAAAAAATATCAGCAGTTATTTGTTTCAATAAATCCTATCGCTTTTTGTAACTCTTATAATTAATTAATTCAAAGTAATTTATCTGAAATAATTTCTAATAACAGAAGGAACAATAAAAAACGCATAACTACTAGTTTGACATAAATTGAATGGACTCAAGGAGGTGGCGATAGGTGGTTGTCTTTGTAGCATTGTAAAATGAACCTAATAGGAATAGTTATTAGATCGTATTTGGTACATCGATTTACTAGGAAATTATAGGAAGTCATAAAACTACGGGGTAGACTCTTAGAAATTATTATGCTATAGATGGAAATGGCGGTAATATATCTAAACGACAGCTAATAGATAACTACATATCCTGTTGTTAGGAAGAACAATTATTTCCAACTATACGTGACTTTTTTAAACATCTACATTACAAAAAAGTTAAATGCGTATACGTATGCTTTAAAAAGGTTACGTTTGAAATGCACTGCGTTCGCTAAATGTTCGCCATTTTGCTTTTTGTCTCCCTTTGGTTAGGTTAGGTTAGACTTGCGAATAAAGATAACGCGAACTTACCTTGGGCGAGCGCGGCGCATTTAGTACTTACTTTTTTCTAATAACACAGATACTCGATAGAAAAATATACGCAACGTTGCGGTGCAGTGACTAGGAATTATATAATATAATAAACTAGCTCCTACACGCGATTTTTTTGTCGATCAAACTACGTTATTGTCCTGGCAAGGTCTTGACAGCTTCACCGCACTACGAACTTCTGCACGTGACTTCTTCCGCGTGGAATAGTTACCGTTTACGCAGCGTACGCAGCGGAAACTCATAAAAGAGAACAACGATCTTCAAACATTTTGGTGCTCCACTCCCATTGGTCTTAGCGTGATGATATGTAGCCTTCTTTGATAAATAAGCTATCTAACACTGAAAGAGTTTTTCAAATCCTGCCAGTAGTTCTTGACATTAGCGCTTTGAAGCAAATAAATTGTTCAGCTTTATAATATTAGTATAGATCATATAAAGAAAAGTTGTTTATAACGTGTGTATATATTATATGTATATAATACTTGTAGAAATTAGAGAAAAATCTATGAATTTCAAACACCTCATAAATTATTCTTGAAGCGCTTATATTCCTAACGGTTACTGAATTTTATGAGATACATTACAATAATATACTATGAAATTGTATATCTTCTATAGCCACATAAATAGGCGAGTATAAAACTATAGAATATTGCTTTCTTCTCTTTTATCAACCGATTTCTTTTTTTTAGTAACTATTAACAACTTGTTATAAAAAAAATGTTTTTTTTTTTTCGATACCACCGACGATTCGAAGCCTCTATTACAAGCTTTTATTTAGCTTGGCAATGTAAGAAGCGTTTTGTTTAGGTTAAATCTTGAAAGCTAAATTAGAACCTGTTGCTTTAGACCTATGATTGTGAAATTTTGTGGTGTTCAGCCCTAATGGTAATTCACGAAAAAGAATATTAAAAACAATATTGCAGATCTCAAAATGGCCACCATAAATGATGACAAATAAAATCGATTAAGCTTTTAACGTATTTCATTAAATTTTGTTTTTTCAAAAATCAAATACATACTTCTACTTTTAATACTTCTACAATATTTGTGCTAAGTTTTGGGAAAAAACTTCATTAATAATGAATCTTAAAACATTAATGGATATGGTCGAATTTTCATAACTGGACGAGTACTAGAATTAACTCTATATATCTATACATCATTTAAGAACGTATGTGTGTAAACTGATAAACGCTAACGTCAAATTGCGATCAGCCCTCTCTCTCTATTTCTATTGCCAATTCCAAATGATCGTTTTGCGAAAATAACAAATTTGAAAAAAAAAAACATCAATTGTCTTCCTCATGGCTAGATGGCCCTAAGTTATATATGATTTTTATTACATTTGTTACGGTCATCTAAAGCGCACGAAGTCACGGACGCTTATTTGTATATACATAATAGAGACACTTAACTTAGTAGTGGTAGAGCCAAGCTGAAGCTATTATTGTGTTCACCACGAATGGGTCGGCTCGTCCTGGGAAGCACCACCCTCTCACAGAAAACCGACGTGAAGTAACAGTGCTTGCATTGTCGCGTTTTGTTCGGTCAGTGAGAGAGCCGGAGACCCACTACCCTCCCCTTCCCCTTCCTCCTTCCCTTCCTGCCCCTCCTCCACCCTCCTTCCAAATACAGGTTGGCAACGCACTTGCAACTCCCCTGGTGTTGCAAGTATCTATGGACGGTGGTGATCACTTAACATCAGGTGACCTATCTGTTCGTTTGCCTCCTATAATATAGAAAAAAAATGGTTATGTAAAGAATACTACGTAGAAATATATTGTATATAATGATTCGCTAATATTCAAGGTGATATTATTAAGCTATGTTGCCTACAAACCATAAAGAATATATAAAAATAAACAGCATTCATATAAACATATTATATATGTCGTGATGTAATACTGTGAGTCATGTCCAACAGATATTTAATCCATCGTCTTGTCTAGCATCTTATATATTAAATGTATTGTCCAAAGATCGTATCATCTTCAAATGTAAATTTGTTTTTACAGTTGATTTTACATACTACAACTAACCAAGAATAGATTAAGGGAAAACGTAAACAGCATAATAAAGTAACAGAGGTTGTATATTTAATATATCTTTAATAATAGTTTCTTGAAATCAATTATAGCAATTAAAAATCACACTATCAGTGGTAACTACATGCCTTTAACATTTCTATAGAACCACGCGTTTCATCTGGACTCATTAAGGGTTGTTTTTAACCACTGTTAAATTATACTATTCCTATTTAAGTCCTATATAAAAGCGTTATTATATTTTGTTCACATAATAATCTGGAAGTATTTTATCAGTTTGTAAAAGTATTATAGAAATTGGTTCAGCCATTTCGTAAATTAAACTCGAAAAAAAAAACAAGAGACGGTAACGGATAATTACATTTACACTAAAGGGCCTGGTGGACGTAGTCCCGCTCTGATAACAAAAATAACAATTAGAAATTATACACCGAAAACTTTCGCTTAAATCACTTTATCCACTGGTTAAAACCCCATGAAAATACGTTCAATAGTTATTCAGTTTATCGCGAACAGAATACCAAACGTGGCAAAGGATTTAGTTGTAATGATAGTGACAACCAAATATAAAATAGTCGCTATAAAATTTATAATAAATTTATACATAAATATATAAAATGCCAAATAATCTCATACGGTTCCAAAAACCTGAAGTTCGAAATGTTTGATTTACCATTACCGAAATATGCCAGGAATTAGTACAGGAGTCGAGTGTCGCTGTGAATTTAATGTTAGCACATGCGCGCGCCGATTGACTTACCGTTTCCTTCAATGCCCGCCTTAGCCGCCCGCCCTAAGCTGTGATTGGGCTACGTTCGGGAAATAATGAAAATATACAGTGCACTACGCTCTCACGAATACATTAATAACGTACACACGTTTGCGCATTGATTTCGATTTGCAACCGTTCACTCGTTATTACTACAATTCACGTTATATCAAATGTCATGGAGGTATATAATTGTTGTAGTAGAACAAGTATTTTTTTTTATATTCTTCATGTAATATTATAAAGAACGTATTGGTCACTTTATCGTTAAGTACCTGGGCGACCGAGCCTAACTCGGTTTTTTATAAAACATTTTAAAACTAAAATATACTGTTAGGTTTGCCACACAAAATTTGCATTTTTTGTTATAAAAAAAAAAGATGCCTCTTTTGCTGTCACTCGGATTCGAACTGGGGTTACACGGACTTTCGAATTAGCCGATTTCCATCTGAGCTGTTTTTATTTTAACAGCTGTTGCGAAATCTACCTTTATATTCTAACTATATTTTTTCATTGCCCGAAAACTCAGTTAAAAAAGTTTTCTACGAATGAAATCTAACTAGATCGATTTATCGTCCCCGAAACTACTTACATACTAAGTTTCACGGAAATAAATGACGCCGTTTCCGAGATCCTGAATACATAACAAAATAAAAATATAGAAGAATTGCTCGTTTAAAGATATTAGATTAGATGTATAGTTGTTCTGGACAGGTAGCAGTTAGCTGATAATCGCTACTTTGTCTCAGAGCAAGTTTAACACATTGTTGAATGCGTATTGCTTGTAAGAATTGTAATTTCTTCAAACTTTAATAGTGGTATATTAATCTATCATGGTATTTTTGATAAGAAATAAACGTCTTAGAGATGTATATAAATAAAAAATATAATTTATGCGGTAGTTTTTGAATAAAGCGCGAACAGCAGCCCTCTATCTTCCATACATACATAAATCGACCATGGAAAAACGATTAAGAACATCTCCTTCCTTTATTTTCAAACCGATTTTTTTCTTTTTTTTTATACTATCTACCAAAGAGCTTTAGTGTAATCAATAGAAAAAAAAATGGAAATAGTCAAATTTGAAAAAAATACAAAAATACTTGAAAAAATAATGTTGAATTATGGTTGAATTGCGACCACTGGACGATCACTTCTGATCGTATTTATATAAAAGAAAGATTTCATAATTTCGCATTTTATATTTTTTTTTTTCGACATGACTACGCTATTGACCCAGCAAAATCTTAACAGCTTCACCGGACTACTAAGGCGTACGCTTAAGGCACTCGGCCGATTTTATTTTGATAACCAGCTCAAGAGTGCACGGCACACCTCGGCTTGGCTGTTGCCTGTTGCATGCAAAATCGCGACCTATCTTAGCTAACCTAGCTAACTATTCATATATGTATGAGTTGTTGAAACGTATATGTGTACCAAGCATACACGCCTCAACAACTCCTCCATATATTTATTATCGGAAAATTGAGAGCTTTACAGTTCGATAAGGAAAAAAAAGTAAACCCTTCCACTTTCATGTGTAAGCGTGTAGGCGTGCACGTGTGTGGGGGTGATCGTGTAGTGTAGTAGCGGTGATGTATATTTGTGTGTCACCGTATCGCGCAAGCAACGCACTCAAGGGCTCCCTACCGAGGCTCGAACCTAGGCTTAAGCCGCTGCCGTGGGAGGCCTAATCGGTTATATAAAAAAAATATTTATTCATCGCTTCCATTAAGTGTCGTGATTAACAGTATATAGAGTTTCATAAAAATGTTACAGTAGCAGTGAAATAGAAAAAAGATCATGAGATGAATCATTACCGGAGTAATATCCTATAGATACTGAACAATAATTAAAAACATGATCACATAGTCAAAAGCGGGCAGAGACTAAAACAAAAAAAAAAGATAAATAAACGGCCCGAGCGCTTTGAGCATGTATGAATGACTACGCGAAGGAATGCGGCGCACGCGTCTCTCACACTAAGATGAATCTCGCACACAAGATAAACATTCACTTATACACACACAAACGATACAGAAATCGTCGAAAACGAGTTATCTCAGACACACATACTCAGACAGCGTGTCTGCATTCACCCACACACGTGCGAAAGTACATTCGCAAACGAAATGCTTATGAAATATTTTTATTGTGTTTTCATTCAAATTCCCCTCGTTTGGGTTGATTTATTTCTGTATGCCGTAACAAACGTATCGTTAATTATTAAGATAATAATTGAATATACGTTATTATTATTATTAAATTTGATGTTGTATATAAGATAAAATCGTATGTAATTGAACTTTTTTTTTAGCATGATAAATTGACAGCACTGTGACTTGCAGTAAGTCATCGTAACTCAAAATCAATGGTGACTCACGAAAAAGTAACTAATCTTCGCTCTTTACCGTTATTATACACTCGAGCCTCATGGCAGCTGAATTATACACTGACAGATTTCAAAGCGTGAAATACTGTCACTGTGACGTCATATAGTAGATGTCATAACTTCCACACTTTGAAACAGTCCATTATTATGTTGACGAACACATGATTTATATTTAAGATCGAGACAACTCTCACATAATATGCATTTGATGCTAACACATATGTACATTTTGATTTTTGCTTTGTGGGTTTCAGTGTTAGTCCAAAATTTCAAAGGCTATCTTTTAAGTTAGAACTTCCAAGATAGTAAACGCACTACGGCTAAATAGCCGTAGTCCGGTGGTAATGTGCTCTACGTTATACTGAACGATCGATGCGACGGGCGAAGGTTCGGAACCCAATGATTTCATATTGCGGTGAAGCTGTAAAAACCTTTCCAGGTCAACAGTGCTTTCATTTCGAAAAAAAAGCACTACGGTTTGATGAAGGCTGGCTTTCAGTAACACTACCAGAACACACCTATAAGAGCCTGGTGACAGATTTTCAACTTGAGGCGAGTCAGCTTTTTTTTGTTCTTAACTAACGTTAAAAAACGATTTCTCATTCTAGGTTCCATCGCTCGGCAGGGAGCCCTTGAGTGCGTTACTTGCACGATACAGTGGCACAAAATTTACAACACTGCTACAACACTACACGATCACCCCCACACACGTGCACCCCCACACACGTGCACCCCCACACACGTGCACCCCCACACACGTGCACGCCTACACGCTTACACATGGAAGTGGAAGGGTTTTATTTTTTCCCTTATCGAACTGAAAAAACTCTAATTTTCCGATAAAAAATATATGGAGGGGTTGTTGAGGCGTGTATGCTTGGTACACATATGCGTCTCAATAACTCAAACATATATGAATAGTTAGCTAGGTTAGCTAAGATAGGTCGCGAGTTGCATGTAACAGGCAACAGCCAAGCCAAGGTGTGCCATGCACCCTTGAGCTAGTTGCCCAGATAAAAGCGGCTGAGTGCCTTAAGCGCTCGCCTTAGTAGTTCGGTAAAGCTGTTAAGACCTTGCTAGGTCAATAGCGTAGTCAGTTTCGAAAAAAAGAACGATTTCTCATTGATGTTGTTAAATAAACCTATCACCATGTTATTTAGTTATTTTGTAAGTATAACCATGGCTCTGTTACGTTAGAAAGCTATGGAACTGTTCTTTTTTCTTTTAGATGTGTTTCAATATTTTTACTACAGACACCAAAATAATTTAATATTTTCAAGTTGTTGCATACATTATTCGTTATTTTAAGTACATCGCTAGTTAATTTAATAATTAATAGCGAAGACAGAAAACGTGACGTATAATATATTAATAAATTATATATAGTATATATTTTTATTATGCATTTGTCAGCACGATAGTACGCGATCTTTTGAATGGCGCTGGCAAGCCGCGAGATTACTATTAGCCCGTTACTTGTCTCAATGAATGGTGCCTCTTTCAATAGCACCCAAAAAGCCTCAAATATTTTTGTTGGTCAAATAAAACTGTGCCGACTCACTCGAGACATAAAGGCTAATTTTAAAACTAACCAAATATCCCGTTCATTGTTGATTCGTAGCCGAATGGAGTGCGTAAGACCGTGCGAAGTTTCTTTTTCTGTTTCTGGCAGCGAAACTAACCCGAGACACCCACGCGTCGTCGGAAATATTGTATAGATCCTATCTCGATTTTAAGGCAAGTATGCTGCGCACGATTCCGTCATTAGAAGGAATTGTGCATTTTTGCTTTTCACGAAAGGAAGTTAAGATTTGATAAGGTCGTTTTTTTATGGATACAGTGTTAACGACCTCGTTAATAATCAAACAAGGTATAATAGTATATAAAAAAAATGTCAATAAATACCAGAAATCGTCGGCGCGTAATACAGAATGATCATATTTGTTAACTATGAGAATAGTAATGACGTAGCTGCTTAAAAATCACACCATTTATAAAGTGAGTTTAATTATATAAAATTAATCTATACGTATAATTAGCATCTTGCATCATTTTTGAAAAAAAAAAAAAATTATGCAGGTGTCTGAATTAGCAATAAAATACATTCCAATCATTTTTAGAAATGTCTGCCTGTTTGATTGATCACGCATCACTGCTAAAATACTGTGCCCATAGTAACTTCAAGAAAATGATAAAGCATATATAGAATTAGTCTTTGTATTATTAAAATCAGTACGATCTATCAATAGTTATTGTAGTTTTAATGATGACGACGCGACTTAAGTACGTGATAAAAGTCGACAGTAATTAGACTTAATAGGTTCAGGTGAATTTAATAAATCACTATTTTGTAAATCAGGTTCCACGTGGACGAAGTCTATAGTACTATAAAATATATAAATTTAGTAACTTAAAAATGAGTCCGTTAGTAAACTAGGAGAATATGTCAAAAGACGTAAGCAAAATTATTTATTACCTTTAAAAATTATCGTCCATCAACGCTTTTGATTCAGATATACCGTAACGACATTCCGAAACGGACATCTAGAGTTCTAATCGGTCGTAGTTGGCAGTTTTACCGTCGAAACTCATGTCTAATTTGTGTCGTGAACAAATGACTACGTTTACGGAGTATAAACAGGTTGTAAAATTTGTGTCTCACCCGTGTACCGTGTTAAGGAACGATTGATAATCAAGCTTAAAATAAATTAAAGTGTTAACTGCTTCTAAGTTAACGCCAAAGAGATCACGGACGCGTTATATGAAAGTTTGAATTTTTGTAAATCGCAATGCGTTCATGGTACCATGTCGTAAATACGTGGTCTGGTATGAAATAATTAAAATAGTGTTTTTTTTACTTATTTAATATTGACAACCAATCTTCTAGTAGATTTTAACTGCCATTATCGTATAGATAATAATGTAATAGTGACTGTGTTGTTAGAGCGTAAAGCACTACCAATATTACAAATGATACATCACAAGATTATGAATAAAATCCAATATATTCCAAGACCCCGCCGAAAACTCCATTTATTAATATGCCACATTATATGAAGTTACTAAGTGTAATTGTGGTGCCACAATTAAAACAAAAATAACATAACCTGTTACATTGTGTAACCGTTACATAGAAAATTTTTGTGGTTAGGCCAATTGTTTTTTTCAATGAAACTAACGGGCTCCTCGCTATTGATACCTCATTAGCATGGGATCATAAATTGCCGCCGGGAACTCAAAGTTTAGAGGCATTATAGATATTACTTTACGGCGCGGGTCTAATTGGATTTTATTTGTATTACACTAGCAAATTCATACGGTTTAGCATTCGTATTCTATATAGTAATTATGTTACACCTAATATGTATAAAATAATTACGCTCTAAGTGACGTAAAAATGATGGATCTTCGTTAAAAATTTTCATTATATTTTTCGCTACATAATACTTTAAATTTCTATAAATTTGTGCTGAGCGTCGATACATCAGACAGTTAGCAATTCTTTTATATATACAAGCTGAAAGTTTAAACTGTAACAATATTAACGAAGAATACTCTGCACTCGATTCCCGTTCTAAATCAATAAAAAAATAGGTACTTAGTATTTAACTTAATTATCTACAAAAATACAAAAAAATATACGCAATCCTCTACGCGTTTTTGTTGAAGCACAGCGTCAATATCCGTCAGGTGATGTGAAAGTGGACGTGGGAACGGTATGAAAAAATAAAAGGGCTTATTGTCCGTTTTATTGTCGAAGATTATCAACTCCGGGTCGCCCCTTGTAGCTTTCGGCACGGGTCAATGCACTTAGGTTTATTACGTTTGTGGTTATACTCTTAAAAGTCTCAAAACATTCTTTAACTTAGATTCTCTTTGTTGTTAATTGTGACCATAAACTATCATCTCTTAGAATACTGTAAGCGACTAACCTAACACCCGGTATATAGATAAAAATCAATACCCACACACAGCTTTCATCTATTCCGATAGTGTACAATTATAGATATCATGTAAACTTAATTGTTGAATTAAATACACCGCAAAAAATTTGATTGTAATGTTTTTGAAGTGAAAATTCTTTTGGGACGAAAATGTGTAGCGAAATACAGATAATTAAAAATGTATATATAGGTTTTAGGCTGTGGGAAAATGAGATAGTATATTCTTAATGTACTTAAAATATATACAAAGAGAGGGAGAAGGAAAATCTTTGAAATGTATAGACCTTCTGTTAGATCGCAGTGACTATTGCGCATTTTGAAGACATTTTTGTGTTTTGTATTATTATGATTATTAATCTATCTATATCTAATACCTTTAAATGAGCAATTTTTGTATATTTTTATATTTGTTTTATATTTATTCAGGACCTCGGAAACCGCGTCATCTATCTCCGTGAAACTTAGTATATACGTAGTTTCGGGGACGATAAATCGATCTAGCTAGATTATATTTATAGAAAACATATTTAACTGAGATTTCAGGCAAAAATATAGGTAGAACATAAAGGTAAATTTCGCCGCCCCTATTAAAACAAAAATAGCTCAGATGGAAATCGGTGCTCACAAAATCCGTGTAACCCCAGTTCGAATCCGAGTGATAAGAAAAGGGTTTTTTTTTTTTTGTTAAAAATGCTAATTCTGTGAGGCAAACCGAACAGTTTATTATAATTTTAAATTCTTTTTTAAAAATTAAAATATTACAAAAAAATCAATTGGTACAGTTTATATTAACTGGTTACTCGATTCGGTATACGTTGCCGAGAACACAGTTTGCTATTAATCTATACGTATAGAGAAAATTGAAGTGTGTGTTGTTTACTGAAGTAATTTTGACTAGACCGTTACTGACAGGTGTCCGTAGTAAGTTAAATTGTACTGGTAAAAATTAAATCATAGTTCGAACGAAACATCAAAACCATTTACACAAGACCGAACTTGCGTACATAAGTTACTTTAAAAATTGGGCTATAATAAATGGAGACGTCTTAATAATATTTAAATGACCGATTATTATAAGAATTCGCACAATTACATGGCTATTCATAAAGGTTTTTATATCCATGTTTCTATAATTCACCACTACGTGGCGCTAGTCTTCACCTTATTTTCATTAATTTTTTTTACAACTGACTGCGTGTTCATGCTTCGAAAGTGTGCAGTAACGAAAATAGTAAGTCGAGATCTTTTACACTACGATCGAGTAATTAAATAAAATGACAACACGTTGACGTCAATCTGTATATTCGGTCAATATTTTTGAAGATTTTTCTATTTACTCATTTTTTATATGGACATTTTTAAGGCCAGTTTTCTTATTTTTCTTTATGATTTTACAAACGTTCTCTTTTATAATAATCTTGTCCTGACAATTAAAAACACAACAAATAAACAATTAACCGAATAAACTCAGCTGTTCTAAACCAATGGCATATACAGGGTGCTCGTTTAGACAGTAGCGGTATTTATGGAAGATACTTCGCACTCGATTCTTGTAATTAATCAATTAAAAAATAGGTGCCTAATATTTGGCTTCATTATCTAGAAAAGTACAAAAATTATACGCTATCCTCTACACGTCTACGTTAAAGCAGAGTCTCCATGATCGTCAGATGAAGGGAAGTGAACGTGGAAACGGTAAGAATAAAACAAAAGGGTTTATTGACGTTTTATTGTCGAAGGTTATTAACTCCTGGTCGCCCTTTGCATCTTTCGACATCGGTTATTGTACCTAGGTTTATTACGCTTGTGTTTATAGTTTTGAAAGTTTGAGAGCAAATTGTAAGTTAGGTTCTCTTTGTTGTTTATTAGTATGTGTTTTGATATTATTATTCTATATGTAAAATGTGACCATGGTCATGGTTCATGAACCATCATCTCTAAGAATATTGTAAGCGACTAACCTAACACTTGGTATACACAGTATGTACACACACATATACACAAGGACAATATTAGTATAGAATAATAGTATTACTTCTCTCGTACTTAACTCCAGTCGTCATTAAAATTACAATAACTTTTGATAGAATGGACCAATTTTAATGAAACAAAAAATTAGTTACTCCTGAAGATATGCTTAATGATTTTCTTGGTGAGGTCTTATTGTGACCCGAGTACCTGAGAAGCGATGCGTGGTCATACAAACAGACATACAGTCATTTCTACAAATGATTATAATGCATTCTAGTTCTTATTTCTAGACATCTGCAATATTTTTTTTCACGAAAATCGCAAAAGTACCAACGATAGATTTTCATTATTATTATATGTATAGATATGGATGAAGAATTAAAATTAAGTAAATTAAGAATATTGAAAAATAATTTACTAAATGTTGTTTCGAAAGTCTTATATCATTTAGATATAAGATTGCGTAATAAAATGCGTTTAATTGCCCTTTTGAATTAAAAAATTCGATGATTAAAAATGTGTAACGAGATGTGCTTAGATGCAACCTCATTATACAAAAGAGCCATACATACAATTTGATTGTACTAAGAAATATTATTAATGTAAATTATGTGATTGCTTTAGGAAATCGATGGTCAAAATTGGTGTTAAAATTTAGAGACTCTAAATAAGCACATTCGGCAAAGTAGGTGGTAGAGCCACGCTGAAACTATTATTGGTTCAGCACGAATGGGTCGGTTTCATCAGGGTAGTACCACCCTCTCCCGGAAAACCGACTTGAAGTAACAGTGCTTGTATTATTGCGTTTCGTTCGGTTAGTAAGAGTGCCGGAGGCCCATCTCCCCTCCTTTCCCCCCGCCTTTTCTCTCCCCTCTTCCATCTACGATCCTCATCCCCTTTCCCCCATTCTCCCAAAACGAAGGCTGGCAACGCACTTGCGACTCCCCTGGTGTTACTAGTGTCTATGGATGGCGGTGATCACTTAACATCAGGTGACCCGCCTGTTCGTTTTCCTACTATATGACATAAAAAAAGAAAGAAAAAAGGATTTTATTTATACAGATTTAAAGCAAACGCAGTCATAAGCAGTTGTTAGTAAAATGGAACGGAGTTGTATATTTATGTTTTAGACAATTGTTACGGTATTAATTGACAGTGGAAGCCGAGGCTTAGATATGTGTATAGGTAGGATCGAGTTGGTTCAACATGAACGTGACAACGCGATGATGTCACCTTCGTAAGTAACGGGCAGTGTCTTGGCTCACTTAACCAACTTGAATTTTATGTATCAGAACATTTTGTATATTCCGTGTTGATTATGTAATGTGATTTTAAGATCCTGGTGAATTAGAATCGCATGTCCTTCCAACATTAAATGGTTTAACAACTGCCATTAGAGTAGTCAGGCTACATAAAAATAGAAGTGTCAGTTGACACTCGGTATAAGTAAAACTTAGTATTATTCTGTTTATTTTTTAGGATATTGAGATGAATATCTTATGAAGGCGGTGAACATTAATTTCGGGCATTATTTTTTAAAAATTTTATGTGTTCAAAATATTAATAATACAAACACAGAGTAAACATAAAACAATTTAACAGTGCGCCATAGAATTACGATTCAACAGAATATAATATGCTGCTACATATCTTAACTTTTCGCTCACTTTTTATTTATTTTCAGGATAGGGAAAATAGTTAGAAACGCGTTCTATCTCATTCGCTCACGGCATAATACTATAGGTATGTACATTGATAGCTATCTCTTTCATTATACAATTTCGTTTCATAAAATACAAAATTTCCCCAAAATCTTTTTAAAGCTTGTCCTCGTTGCGTGGTAGATGTCTGTCGTATTTCTTCAAAGTTAAGTTTATCTGTATGTCTATATCACAGCTTAAAGGGTGTTAATATAAGGAAGATAAGCTAATATAAGGAAGAATATAATAAAAGGAAGATCATTTTTTTTGTTATTCTTGAAAAACGATAAAAATTGTTAGCAGACTGTTCGTTAGGGGAGAAAATAGCGTAAAATTATCATTAAATATTATATAACAAAGTTCTCTGCCACATTTGTCTGTCTGTTCGCGATAAACTCAATAACTACTGACGGACTTTCATACGGTTTTCACCATACAGTGAATCATGAGGAACTTTTATGTATATAATTTGTCAAGGTTTTTTTTATTATCAGGAATAACGTCCGCTAGTAAAAAATAATCTATATAACATACATATATACATGCCTATTAATTAAATGTTATATTTATAAGCTACTCTTTTACAATAATCCAAAATTTTAAATTTATTTTTGTAATGAATTTTATTTAAACAATACTTTATGAAATTTATCACTTTATGAAATTTAGTCTTGGAAAAGGTATTTAAGAACGTTATAACAGTACCATTTATTTAATCCAAATCATTGTTGAAGAGTCGCAACTTTCGGTTAAGAAAGAAATAAAGTGAATAAACTATAGCCTGGTCGTAGGGCTTTGTCTAGGCCAGGGATTCCAAACTGGGTTCCGCAGAACCTAGGAGCTCCGTAGAATAGTCATCAGGGTTCCACCGAAATTATCTATTATTAGCTATCTTAACATTACTCCCATTTGTAACAAGATATCGTCGTGAACAAGGGTTTTCAGCCTAGGTTTATACAAAAAAACAGGTACAGGTCAAGATTGGATGCTACCATAGATATACACATACAACCATCAGATATAATACCGAACTATAAAATAATTATTCATAAAACAATTTCAGTGTTCACATTAAACCTTTAAGTTAAAAATAATGTATTTCAATTACATATATTACACGCTTTTTAAAAATAAGATATTCTTATATAAATATCAATATAGGTTAGTACTGTTCCTTAAAATAAAAGGTATTTTGTCGTGGTTCCGTTGTCTTTAAAGTTTAGGAACCCCTGGTCTAGAACTTAGCTACCACACTCAAATAGAAATTCTATTGCGCAGCACATATAGATGTCTTTTGGCAGTTTAGAGCAAATCTCCTCTAGATTATGCATGTTTACTATATTAGAAGGGATCGTCACTTACCATGAAGTGAGATTGTATAATATAATGTGCAAATTTTTTATCGCTTAAAAAGAATCGCTCGGAACACAAATTTAGGTATACATACTTATATATAACTTATTGATAAATAAATCCCAATTTTCTAATAATAATATTTTAGCTTTGTTTTATTTTAACCTGAACGACTCGTACTTATAAATGCGGACGAAGCGCTGCCGTTGAAATATATATAATTTTTTAAGTTTTCCAATCGATTTTCTATATTCCTTGTGCACTTCTTATATCAATAAATATATAATTCCAAATATTTGAACCTTCCTGTTGGTGTTCCACTCAATACAAACAGCTTATGAGGTCTTATAGCAGAAAAGCCTAGCGCAGTTTCCCAACATGGTGCCCACGCCCACGGGGGGGAAATTTGATAGTTAAGGGGGGCAATTTAAAAAAGGACTCGACACGACTCTAACCCTTTCGCTTTGGGTTATTTAATTTCGGTGACAAATTTAACAAAAAAGGCAAATATTTAATTTTAAAAAAATTGCTGTAAATAACTATTAGGTATATTTTCGTTTGACGTTAGCAAAATATCAACAGTCGCCAAGTAAGTTTTGAAATTTTATTTACGAGGTTTTGATAACTAGCGAGTTTAGTAATGCTCTATACAATCATTATATATCACTTTACATATCCACATATTTAATTTTAAATAAGCCATAACACAAGGACTCTATAGAAGAAGTCAGATATATATTCGTTACAATAAAGAGGTTTTTCTTATACTCAAGGTGTTGGAACTACAGAGTGGGTTCACTTATCAAGGCTCCAATTGATAAGATTTTAATGTAATAACATCAAGACAAATATTTTTGAATGGTCTAAAGCCTGTTCCATAGTTGTCTCATTATTGTCGATAGTTATATACATATAAGGGACATATTCTGTCGGATCATCAATATTCTTGTAAGTTCACACTCATTGCTGGTATTTGGTATTTGAGCTTCATAATTCTTCATAATATATATTTATGTATTGAATAGAAATTTATACATGCCTGAGTTTTCTAACGAAATCAAGTTATTCTAAGAATATATTGCAAGTGTCCACACTTCTCAGTTTTCGTTTAGTTTGAACCAATAAAAACAATCTACAATATGAATGTAAATATAACTTATTTGTTTTTAGATGTTTGTAAAATTTGCCGGTATCTAAGAATAAGGTAGTACATGGTACAGCCACGCTGAATCTATTATTGATTTCAGGACGAATGGATCGGCTTGTCCGGGGTAGTACCACCCCTCTCACAGAAAACCGACGTGAAATAACGGTGCTTGCATTGTTGTGTTTCGTTCGGTCAGTGAGAGCGTCTGTGACCCACCTTCCATCCTCTGACCTCCTTTCCCTTTCCTTCCCCTCCCCCCTCCCTCATATACAGGCTGGCAACGCACTTGCGACATCCCAGATGCCGCAAGTGTCTATGGACGATGGTGATCACTTACATCACGTGACACACCAGTTCATTTGCCTTCATTGATATAAAAAAAAATTGGCAATTAAATACATTTCAGTCAATTTCAAAAATGTATGTTAGTATATTTGTTTGATCACACATTATTGCTAAAATACTGCGTTCATGATAAGATCTGTTCAAGAAAATCATAAAGCATGTCCTCGAGTAACATTCAGTCTTGAATTCATTAAAATCGGTTAATTCTATCAAAAATTGTAATTCTAATGACGACACGGCTTAGTTACGAGCCAAAAGTAGATAAGTAAATGGATTCCCTTATCGAACTGAAAAACTCTCAATTTTCCAATAATAAATATATGGAGGAGTTGTTGAGGCGTGTATGCTTGGTACACATATACGTTTCAACAATTCATACATATATGAATAGTTAGCTAGGTTAGCTAAGATAGATCGCGATTTTGCATGCAACAGGCAACAGTCAAACCGAGGTGTGCTGTGCACCCTTGAGCTGGTTGCCATAATAAAATCGGCTGAGTGCCTTAAGCGCTCGTCTTAGTAGTCCGGTGAAGCTGTTAAGACCTTGATGGGTCAATAGCGTAGTCATTTCGAGAAAAAAGTTTGATATCTATATTTTTTTTTCCAAATTGTATATATAACATGCCATTTGAGTTTTTGGCGGGATCTTAGTCTGTCATGTAGTGGATTTTATATTTTATTAATAATCTTGTGTTATTAGACTCTATATTTTATAAATTTGGTGGTGTTTTGCGTAATATAGTTAGTTTATTGTGCATAAGTGAAGTGAATAGAAAATAATACCACGGAGCATGAAATTCTGAGATGCCACAAAAACTCCCTGGAAGATTCTAACAAGGGATCCACCATCTTGTTAGAATATTGACTGACACGACGCTTATTATTGAAGTGATTGCACGATGCTTGTAATAATATTGACTACGTGACAATGGCAGTAATAATCTAAATGATTGATTGCCAAAAATAAAGATAAAAAAATTGCCATTTGATGAACCTGTAACAAACTGTTTAAATTTAAAAAAATATTAACAACTATGTAACACCGCCAACTATTTAATTTTTATCAAAGTATTTTTGTAGTCAATATTATCATTGTCGTATCTATATTTTTTTTTTCCTTGAACTGACTACGCTATTGCCCTACCAAAGTCTTAACAGCTTCAACGGACTACCCTATATATTAATACGTGAAGCGAAAACTTTGTAACCCTTTTTATTTATCTCGATCTGATTACGCATTGACTTAGCAAGGTCTTAACAGCTTAAACATGAAATTTAGCGTAATTAAAGTTTGATGGAGAAATGTATAAAGATATTTTTTTATACAAAATGCATTAGAGATACATTAAATTAAACAAAAGAAACATTACACAACTACTGCTTGAACAACACACAACACATACACACATGTAAATGAAAAAGACGTTTCGCCATCTGTCACTTTACTCTTACGTTCCAATTACCTTTTTGCGACCTGTATTCAATATTTCTAACATGACTTACGTTACATACTTTACATGTCACTTGTAATTAACTGGTCAAATAGTGGTTTAATCTTATAATAATATAACATATACATTCATAATATACATCAATAAATTATTGAACTGAAATAATTATTATTTTCGTTGGTTTTATTGCCTATTTTTTTTTATTGTAGCACGACATAATGACTGCACTGTGCCTGATGTTAAGCATAGTACAATCCAAAAACATCGGCAACCACTGATAGACAGATTATCCATCGCTGGTCGCCGCTGTCATGCCGGCCATAATGACGAAAGTCATCCGGTACTGGATATGCACAGGCTGATCCCGAAACGCGACACGCAGAAGCGAGTCACTATTGCGGGCTTTTTCGCCATATACATGGTGGTTGCGACCCAGTCGGGCTGTAAAACCTTACCAACCCGCTATCGCCATTGCCTCGTTCGTTGATCAGCAGGGTGCACCACGTGCAGGTGAGGTTGGCTTGGGTGTCTCAAGTCTTAAGATGTTCCTCGACACTCCTTACACCCCAAAATGTCCCAGGTCAAGATGAATTATGGTCGCATTTCGACCACTAGGCGACCACTAGTAAAAATAATTGTACTATATTTTTTCGTTACGATTATTATACTGGTATTTATCGAAAATGGTGAGAGGTTTAAGGCTTTTACCATTTTATTTCATACTGTTAGTACAGGGGAATGTATAGCTGTTAGAATTACAGACAGTAACAAATTCATGAAATTACAAACTGTGATTATTTTAATTATATTTTTGACTAGCCTCTGCCCGCGACTTTGTTCGCATGGAATAGATACACTAACACGCAGCAGTTCTCAAAAGGAAAAAAATATCCCAATTTTGAAACAGTTTTCACCTGTGCTCCGTTTCTATTGGTCTTAGTGTGATGATAGCCTATAACCATTCTCAATGAATGAGCAATATAACACTGAAAGAATTATTCAAATCGGACCAGCCATTCCTGAGATTACCCCCTACAACGTCACAAACTCACAAACTTTACCTCTTTATAATATTAGTATAGATATAGACCAAGAGCCTCGCGAATCTCAGAAATTATTGCGTTTTGTCAATAAATGAATTTAAAGAACAAAATATGCATAGCTCCTCAATAGTTCTTTAGTCCACTAGACTATTTACGACTATCGTGTTGCTACAATTTGATTATGAGTTTAATAAGCAATTGTGTGCAATTGATATGTCCATAAGTTCTTATTACAGTTGCGTAAATATATGGCTATACAGTTTTAATATATATATATATATATATATAGTCTATTTTTGGTGATTGTTTTTTATCGTATACTGTTTAAAATACCGATCGTGTTGCATATTCACTATATATGGTACAGTACAAAAAACCATACAGTTGGTAAACTGTACGCTGGATATTTGAATAATTTTCTAAACAAGTATCATGTTTCGCCTTATGCTAGGTATATTTCTTAGTGGTGTTTTAAAACTGCTTTAGAAAACGATTGAGTAAGGTCAAAAATCGAGTAGTGACTAAAGGCTATTGTATAGGGTGGATCAATATGTGAACGATGATGACTTCTAGATATGACCCCCTCTGCATCCACTAAAAACAAATGTAACTGTCTATGTTTTGTAAAAATATATAACATGAAGAGATAAACCGGATCGAGTTTCTTGCCGATTTTTCTCCATGACTGGGTTATTATCTGAAAAGGTGATAGGTTTTGAAATCGTGCAATTCTGATTTATCTAACTTTTTTGGTACATTATATTAAATCATCAAGGACGTATCGTGAGGGCAGGGTTAAGATCTGTAAGTGGTAGAACCACGCTGTAGCCATTACTGTTTTCAGCATGAATGGGTCGGCACGCCCAGGGTAAAACCACCCTCTCACAGAAAACCGACGTGAAGTAACAGTACTTGCATTATTGCTTTTCGTTCGGTCAGTGAGAGCGCCGGAGACCCACCTCTCCTCACCTTCCCCCTCTCTTCACCCCTTCCTCTCAATACAGGCTGGCAACGCACTTGCGACTCCCTTGGTGTTACAAGTGTTTATGGACAGAGTTATCACTTAACATCAGGTGACCCACCTATTTTTCGCCTCCTATAATATAAAAAAAAAGATAATAAATTCCTGAAACTTGGCCTTTAGTGCAATATAGACAAAGACGTGATAAATAATGATGGATGTGTGTGAATAATTGCCAAAAGCGACGATACGTAAATGACGAGTCTATATTGAATGTTGATACAAGTAGTTGTCGGGGTCGCGAACAAGAGTACGATTTGCGGCCGCCCACGCGCTTTTGTGAACGGTGTACGGTACACTCGCGGAAGCAAGTGGCCGGATCGCGGCGCGTCGTATCAACCCACTAACCTGTGAAGTAGCGTTCAAATGTGTCTTGTGTATAAAGTATACGCAGACCATCCAACCGAATACGGATAATGGAGAAGATATCTATACTATTTATGACGGTAGACCTTACTTTATATATTTATTTTATTTTTTGCAACCAATCTTACTGCTATTTCCCGATTATGCAATGACATGACAAGTTTCTTGGGATGATCTTAATGTATTAACAAGATTGTGGCCGTCTTGATAGAACTTTCCAGAGAGTTTTTGTCTCAGGTTCCATGCTCCGTGGTTTTTATTCTCTTCCACTTCACTCATGTACAATAACCAAACTATATTTCGTAAAATTACACTAATATTACAAAATGTAGAGTTAAATTATGAATACAATATAAAACGCACTACATGGCATTCCAAGATAACGTCAAAACTTGATGGATGTCTTATCATTATTAATATTTATTTATCAATTCCAAGCACAAAATGTTTTGAGCGGTTTCTAATCTTCTTCTTTCCCCTTATCTCATTTAAGCAGGGTCGCTACATGTTTTCTTTTTCCATGCTCCCCTGTCAGATAGCATCTCAGTATTCACACCTTTTATACACATATACTTTTTCTCAGTTCACACCATCCATCCATATCTTTTTCGGTCTTCCTTTATTCCTATAGTCAATCATCTTCACACTCAAACTTTCTAGTTACATGATTTTCATCTCTTCTCATAATATGCCCGTACCATACTAACCTATAACTCCTTAACTTCTCTATCTAGTGCTACTTTCAGACTTCCTTTGATATATTCATGCCATCCATTCTGGTTACACCAAACACCCATGTTAATATTCGCATCTCTGTCACATGTAATCTTTTCCCATCCTGATCTTATTATATTTATGCAAAACATATATGATACTCAGTAGCGGATTTGCCCTAAGGCCCAGGAGGCCCGGGCCTAGAGCGGCCAGATATTAGGGGCATCCAATCGTGACAAAAAAGTTCACTGATGATAACAAAAAATAACACAAAGTATGTAAATATTATAAAGGCTCGCACACATTATGGTGGGTCACACTGCACCGCATCGTATAACAAAAATCCTTAAAAAATATGGCAAAAAAGTAAATTTATTACATACTCAATATGATGGGTGCTGAGAAAGGGGTGGCTGGTACTTACTGGATGGCCGGGTGCCCAAGGCGGCAAACACTGTAAATCCGCCACTGATGTTACCTTTCAAATTCAATTTGTTAAAACGTAAAATTCTACAAGTTATCCAGGTAATGCACACATTAACTGTAGTAATTCGGTAAAGTTGCGAAAACGATTTAATTTATCATTTCGATTACGTAAAGATATGCTTCAAGTGTCTGTTAAATCATACTCTCTATATTTTGATCCAATGAAGACCAGCTAGATTAATTTAAGTTATGAAATAAATAGCAAGCCACTAACCATTTAGTAAATTAAAGAAAATAACTGGTCAATATGTCCAATAACGGCTTTTGAGCTTTAGCTGTAACATATAGTTATATATTTTATCAATTTTGTTTGTGATTGTAAGTGACATCATCTGGGATATATAGCTTAAATTAAAATTCTAGTTTCCTGTTTAAATATTTTTATATCATATATTTATTTTATTATTAAGCAAATAATAATAACGGTGAAAACTAATAGTTCGATCAATTTGTAGCTGTTCGCGATTATGGCATACAGAAATTTTGAGAAGTAAGTGTTAGTATAATGTTTACGAAAAACATTGTGTCGGAGTGCTTTTTAGAAATATCTTATTGATTATAATTGAAAAAATAGTATGTATTATTTAGGATTTATAATTCAGTCTAAGACTATATACGCTTTACATTTATTATTAAATTCAGTCTTCAAAAAAATTGATAGATTTATATTAGACATTGCTGATTCAGAAGTAGTAATAATTGAATTTTAAATTACCTGGTGTCCGCTACTTGATGTGATAAAACTGTTCTACATACTACTGGGCCCAGCGAACGTTATCTTGCCCTAATAATTAAAAATATATAGACAAATTGTATACCTAAATCTTCCTCGGAAATCATTCTATCCACTAGTGACACCAGCATGAAAATTTGTTTAGTAGTTTTTGAATTTATCGCGACAGACAAATCGAGACAGATAAACGCGGCAGAGCACTTTGTTTTATTGTTATTTATTTATTTATAAGACAACAAGGGTCTACAAAAACAAAAATTATACACTAATACATAAATTAATAATAAACTTAAAAAGAAAATCAAATTAAGTAACTACATTAATATGTGCTTTTATACAAAAGAATATGGAATAGGATGAAAAGATGAACATCACACTATTATATAATAACAGATATCCAGTGCTTCATGAAAGTACTGTCCTACATGTCTACCATTGTTCTTATTATATTATTGGGACTATAGAGAAGTCTACTCAGAATGGACGCTATTATCTTACGGATTATTGCATAGAAATCATCAACCCTAGCATTTGCAAACAGAAGCACTACAAAATCGTGGTAATCCCAATAACATTCTAGAAATATTATTATACTGGACACGCAATGCGTTCATAGTCCTCTTACTATGTAATGATAATTATTACAAAGACAGTTCATCATCATCATTTCCCTTATCCCACCTAAGTAGGGTCGGCACAACATGTTTTCTTTTTCCACTCTCTCCTATCTAATGTCATCTCAGTATTCATACCTTTTACGCACATATCATTTTTCACACACTCCATCCACACCTTTTTCGGTCTTCCTCTACTCGTATGTCCATCCACCATCATACTCAACACTTTTATAGTTATATAGTTTTGATCTCTCCTCGTGACATGCCCATACCATGCTAACCTATTACTCCTCAACTTCTCTGTCACTGGTGCTACTTTCAAACTTCCTCTGATATATTCATTCTTAATCTTATCCATTCTAGTCACACCACAGATCCACTTTAATATTTGCAAAGATATCGTTGTACAATAAAATAATCCCGTAAAAATAAAGCCAAATCAGACAAATATGTTGTGCCGACCCTACTTAGGTGGGATGAGGGTAGGAAGATGATAATGATAAGGCTAGTTCCACACCATCACTGTATTGGATAAAATAGACTTTTTTTCTTATTTTGATTGCATTGTTACGAAATATAACATAGCTACGGAAGATAACAAACTGTATGTAGATATCACTAAGAACCTAGAAGCGCTTGAGTACAGGGGAGGTGCCCATTTATTTTATTCTTCTGAGATTTGATCGCAACCTTATCTGTTGTCAAATTAACTAATTTCTGCAGGATTTTTTTTCCTTAATTTTAAGTTATACATTATCGAATTGTTTTATTTTATTTTCTTCTTAATTCTTTTTTCACAATTGTTTCTTTTACTTTTATTGTCTTCCGCATCGTATCTTATATTCATAAATGCTGTAGTCAACTGTAAATAGTGACATAAATAATTTTTAAGTATTTGCATGTATGTTTTTTAGCTTTTTATTTTGTGTTACTGTTGTTGATTCTATATGTTAAATAAATAAATAAACTTATAGCGAGATGGTAAGTACGGTGATAGCCTTACTCATTCACAGGTGTTCCTCAAAAGAGTTTCAAAATGAGCGTGGTGACTAGACATGCGGGCTTAGTAGAATCATTACCATATTACTATGATGGATTTTTTGACGGGATTTTAGTCTGTCATTTAGTGGATTTTCTATTTTATTCATAATCATGTGTTATTTGACTCTATATTGTGTAAATTTGATGGTGTTTTACGTAATATAGTTAGTTTAT
This sequence comes from Antheraea mylitta, assembly GCA_014332785.1. Taxonomy (NCBI): domain Eukaryota; kingdom Metazoa; phylum Arthropoda; class Insecta; order Lepidoptera; family Saturniidae; genus Antheraea; species Antheraea mylitta. The sequence goes on along the minus strand of JACEII010000074.1, from coordinate 1,985,856 downwards.
TGTGCATAAGTGAATGGAAAATAATACCACGGAGTGTGAAATTCTGAGATGCCACAAAGACTTTCTGGAAGGTTATAGCAAGGGATCCACCATCTTGTTAGAATATTGATTCACACGATGCTTAATATTGAAATGATCGCACGACGCTTGTGATATTATTGACTACGTGACAATGGTAGTAATAACGGGAAAGACTGACTGCCAAAAATAAAATAAAAAAAAATACTATGATCTCATTTCAACGCTTTATGTACGTACAACATTTCCAATATATGGTCGACAGATATGTCGAAATGTATTATATCGATTTAAGAATTCATAGAAGGGATTGGTAGTGCATCTGTATATAATAATAAACCTGTAATTATGTATGTACATGTTACTTTGTAATAGTTATTTTATAGGCTACATATGATGAAAAACATTAAAACAACGTTGGCTATCTTTCTGTTTAAATCTCTGGATTTAACTTTAAACTGTTTTCACAGAGTTTGATATTTTTTTGTATACAGAAGTACATAGTGATCTGCAAGTATGTTAACCTACTATACACAACTATAAAAAATATAAAGAAATCTTAAAAAAAAATTAAAGAAGTTTTGTAGATTAGGAATATTAAAATAGGTAAATATTGATATGTTGCAAAAATGTTTCAGAAATACATTTAGAAACACAAAAATAATGCTTTGTGTCCAACATTTGTCCAGTTCTATACATTTTCTGGCTCTTTGTCTGAATTGTTTGTGATAAAAACATAGACGGTTTGACTCATCAAATCTCCGTCGGATAGTATTACGTCTATGGGAGGTCTGAGGTGAATAGTACCTATGATGTTTACAAATAAGCTATCATTTGCACGCAGTTTTGTACCCGTCAGTTGTAATGTAAGATTAAAAAACAATAATGCATCACACTAACTTAGTTTAATACGAGTACTATAGATTGCACTTTGATACTTATAATAAGACTAGCTCATTCCCGCGACTTCGTCTGCGTATCTCTATGGTTTTGTTACATCTCGATAGGATTAAGCAGCGTTTTCCACGAAAGCTCCCAGGCGGCTTGACTTTTTCCGATACTTTCAACAATAATCGTTATATTTTAACCAATTTGCAAAAAATCTGAACAAATTATTTACCTTTATCTTCCTTTGATTCACTCTATCTATTAATGAAAGCTACATGAAAATCTGCTCAGTATTTTTGAAATATAGCGATAATTGTTGGAAGCATCAGTAGAAGTCAAACCGCCTGGGAGTTTACATAGAAAATGCTGCCTAATCCTTTTGAGATATAACCGACTGGCAATAAACGATGCACACGAAGTTGCGGGCACAGATAGTTAATAATACTAGTGGGCGCCCAGTGGTCGATATTCAACCATAGTTAATTGATTTTTTAAAGTTTGTACTTTATTAGGGTTCTTTTGTCAAAAGTTTTCATCATGGCTACTCAGGTATTTGCCATGATCTTTAATTATATAAACATTTAAAAAAATCTATGATATAAATAGATAAATATATATAAAATAGATAGATAGATAAATTAGAAACAAAAATCAAATGGTGAAGCTCTCAAATTTTAAGCAGACATAACTTTACGAAAATAAAGAAATTTATCGCAACCCATGACACAATTTTCAATTAATTTTACACGACACCATGGGTGGGTGGTAGGTATATCTGGGTGATATTGAATTAAATGTCGTCTGTTCATTATGAGAAATAGTCATATGCCGAGTATCATCGTTTGGAAAAGTAATGGATACACAATACAATCAAATGGTGAATCAGAGACAAAGATGTTTTTAATGCTACCATTAACTTTTGAAAATAAATTCTTTTTTGTTGTTACATGAGGTTGAATTGCAACGTTGTAACCGCGGAGGTCTAAGTCATGGATTACTTTTATGAACAAAATTCTCATTTTGATTATACATAGTATTATTTGGCACATTTTTTTTATTAATTCATTACTTTAAGTGAGTTCACCATAAAAAATAATAAACATAACAATAATAGTTATATTTTATAATATCATTGTTGAATGTAGGATGAAAAATGGTAATTAGAACGTAAGAGTTAATAAATACATATAGTCGAGCGTAGCAACCTCCTTCGCAACCTTTTTTGAAGTCGTTAGCTTCACATATTAATATGTAGATAATGGACTTCTAATGCATTTTATGTAAAATAAACAGCTTTCTGCACTTCTTCGCCATACAAACTTTAACTATGCCAAATTTCAAGTTCACCCGTTGAAGGGAAATAGGTTAAAAAGGGATACAATTTTTTAGCTTCACGTATTAATATATAGATAATGTACTTTTAATGCATTTTATGTAAAATAAACAGCTTTCTGCACTTCTCCGCCATACAAACTTTAACTATGCCAAATTTCAAGTTCACCCGTTGAGGGGAATAGGTTAAAAAGGGATACAATTTTTTAGCTTCACGTATTAATATATAGATAATTGAGCGACTCGCTGACTGTTTCCTTTTAAGTCAAACGTGAATTCTTGTCAACACTTGATTCTATTTCTTCTAATGGGCTATATATACTTGTAACCATTGAGAATTACAACCAAAGCTGCTTTTTACTCAATGGTCTAATTAGTAAAAAACAAGATCTATACTACTTTTAAGTTTAATTTAAACAATTCAAGCGAATTGAGAAATATGTGGATTAATGTATTTTCTTGTACACATGAAAGGTAGTCGGAAAAACACTCGAGTTGTTATTCATCAAGCAAGTTAGGCACGCGGTCAGTCTATCTAGTACGTCATTAAATGTGACCGAAAAGGATTTAGACTTGTCTTAATAAGGAAAGGTTTAGTAGACAGCGGGTTAAATTACGCGACCGGGATTTAGTATTCGTTATTTACAGATAAATCGCGACATATTATATTGGCATTTGTGTAGATTCAATTGTTGTATTCGTTTTATTTTTGGGGTCATTCAAGCCTTACATAAACACTAAAAGGGGCGGTGGGTTTTTGATTTGCTAATTTTTGATGAACTGGGGGATTAGGGGTTTCGGTGGTGACTTACGTCAGCAATATCTATTATTTACTTTTTCAGCCAGTCTGTAAAATACGGTCGTTAGTATAAATATTTACGGTATAATTTTAATATGTGTGTATAACTTGTGAATACTGAGATGACATCTGATTGGCGAGAGTGGAAAAGGAAAACGTGATGTGCTGACCCTAATTAGGTTGGATAAGGTTAAGAGACGATGACGTAGAAATATTTACAAAACTATGAGAGGGGGAGGAGTAAGGGGTTGCTTACTTTTGCTGACAAGGGGGGAAGGGACCATCATAAATTACAAAAATTCTGCGTATGTAACACTTGAAAGGCCCTTTACATTCATTCTTGATTATAAAAGTGTTACATAGAAAGTATGTGGTGGTGAAATAGTACGCTTAGAAAGTAATGAACAGGTCTTCGATTGGCATGAACCCTATGATTTCAGGAGGATAATTCCAATATTCAATAGTGTATAGAAGAACTAGTTGTGACCGCGACTTCGTCCGCGTGATATCTTATTTAAAAAACATCAATTAATAAAGTCATGTGAATGTATCAAGTCCATTTACTTATCTTCTTTTCTGTCGTTGTTATGTTGCGTCCTTATTGAAAGTACAATAACTTTGATAGACCGAACCTTAAAATTTGTTGTATCTGCGATTATTACGCTCTATTAAACGAATACATTGGCATATTAAATATGAAATGTATCCTCTGTGAATAAATGTTCAAGAGTTATTTAAAACTGGAAGTCCTAGCTGATGTTGACTTTCCTTGATAATAAAAAATATACTAAAATTCAACTGCAGCGTCACCTACCGGGTTCAGTTGTGGATCTAAACCATTCTAGAATTCACCTGAACACTCACCAAAAAATTCATCAAAACTTGTCCAACTAAAAGAGTTCAGTCATATACACACAGATAGAAGAGTTATATGTATTAAGATAAAGTCAAATTTAGTGAAGCACGTGAGAGCAATCCCTTTGAATAAAAAGATTAGAGATAATTGTGCTTCCTAACCTGATGTTATGAGTCATAACATGACAGTGCCGAAAGCAGGCTTGTTCGAAGGCTTAGGAGCGACGACCTGCTTGCATAACCAGTCATTAAAACTCTAGATTCAATTCCCGTATATGCTAAATATATATTTTACGGGTCAATTTGATTTTGTGCGATATCTCAACGGTAATGCAATCGTCGTCAGCTTAAGATGTGTAACAACCTAAGAAAATCTATTGTTTCTTATACACATATATATCCAACTAGCGGGCACGGCGAACGTAATAATGTCCTGATAATTGAAAAAAAAAACCTTGATAAATAATATACCCTAAACCTACCACATATCACTTTATATACCGATGAAAACTGCTAAAAAATCCATTTAGTAATTTTTGAGGTTATCTCGAACACATTTCTACAAATTTCTAAAAATTCTAATACATTTCTAAAAATGATTAAAATGATTTTATTTCTTATTCTTAGATACCAGCAATAATGTTTTTCATGGAAATAAAAAAAAGATATATTTTCCTATTATATGTATAAATATATAGATTAATTTAAAATACATTCTTCATAGTCTAATTAAAGCAAGAACTTAGACAAGCTGCATTTAGTAAGAAGCCTACATAATAACTGAAATACTACAAACAATAAAAAATTGGTCATTTCATGTTTCAAGCTCACTAACACCTGTAACTGTTTTTAAGAATAGTATTAGGTTTTAAAACAAAGTTCTAAAACACATTCTCGATTAGCTGGATATTGAGTTCGGGCTTTAATGAACGATGGTGACGTCTGAAAATGACGCCCCTCTGTGTATCTAATAAAATAGAATGTTCGTAAAAATTGTATCACGAGAAGATAAACCAGATCGAGTCTCTTGCCGGTCCTTCTCGATGACTAGGTTGTGTTTTAGACCTGGTAGTTTGACGTTCCTAAGTGCCTTCCTAGGGCCTAAATTGAATAAAGTGTTTATGATTTTTGTCATTAACTTATATATTGTATCTAGCTTCTGCCCGCTATATCAACCGTGCGAGATATTTACTTAAGGCTAGCGCTAAGTTTAACTCGTGATTTCGTTTAGTAGACATATTCTTTTTTTTAACTTTGAAAGGGGAATAATTCTGTCATACATGGTTTTTCCAAAACTTTAATCGTTTATTCAGCGCACGCAGCGGAACCTCTTAAAAGGAAAAAAAATCGCGATTCTGAAACAGTCTTCATTGGTGCTCCGCTCGTATTGGTTTTCGCGTGATAGCATATACTTTTACTAGCTATAGCGTTCCTTGATAAATGAGCTATCTAATATTGAAAGAGTTTTTCAAATCGGACGAGTAGTTCCTGAGATTTGTGCGTTCAAGCAAACAAGCTCTTCGGCTTTATAATTTTTATATAGATTTAACGCACACAAAGTCACCGGCTATCGCTAGCATTGTATACTTCGAACGACTTTATACCATAAGATGAATATCAACTTAAGAAATTTCAATCTTGAGGAATTTCAATTGTCTGTTTGTACACTAACACAAATTTGAATTTAGAATTAGCATCACGCACGTTCTCTCTATCTGTCCGATCTAAATCGGCTTTACCCTTCACTTTGGGTACATGCCCGTAGCTTATGCATCGTGACGTGCACATCGCCGAGTGACCACAACATCGTTGTTCGGTAATACGTACTTACGCCGTATTGTATACGCACATTATAGGATTTCTCGGTAAACTCGAAGTCGAATGATACGCAAAGTTTTGAGCTCATTTGTCATCGGAAAGATAATAGCGTATGTTGAATCGACAATGGGTCATATTTTCATTTGTTGTATTATGCACAAATACAAACAGATTTCAATATTTACGTATAGCTTATCTTCTTGGTAGTAGTTTTTTTCATGAAAACATCTTCAGGTGCGTTGAGTGGTATTTTTGACAGGAGATAAATTTATAATCTCGCGTTATAACATGCTAGTAAGCAACTCGGCTGTACTATGCTTGCGTTAGTTTTTTTTTTTTTTCGAAATGTCTACGCTATTGACCCAGCAAGGTCTTAACAGCTTCACTGGACTACTTAGGCGAGCGCTTGCGGCACTCAGCCGATTCCACCTGGGCAACTAACTCAAAGGTGCACAGCACACCTCGACTTGGGCTGTTGCCTGATACGTGCTATTCTCGATCTATCTGAGCTGACCTAAGCTAACTATTCATACATATATGAGTTACTGGAGCATATATGTGTAATAAGCAAAAATACCTACCTCAACAACTCTTATATATATATCGTATCGGATAATTTTCCAAACTATTTCAATTCGATAAGGGAAAGAAACAAAAGCCTTCCACTTTCATGTGTAAGCGTGCGTGGGTGTGATACGTGTACTGTTGTTGCAGTGATGTAATATTTTGTGTCACTGTATCACGTGAGCAGTGCACTCAAGGGCTCCACGCCGAGGGAACGGATCTAGGCTTGAGCCGCTGCCGAGGGAGGCCTAATCTAGTTCTAATTACGTTATTGGCCTGACGGGCGTTACAATCAGCACAAAGGTGTACGGCACACCTCGGCTTGGGTTGTTGTCAATACCGCGAATCTAACTAAGCTAAGCCTGTCTTAATGTAACATATATTTTAACCGACTACTAAAAGAAATAACTATAAATGTACATATAGGTTTTAAGCTGTGAGAGAATTAGACAGTATATTTGTAATACACTCGAAATATATATAAAAAGGAAGGGAGAGAGAGAAATATTGAAATCTATAGTAGGGACATTGTTTTATGTTAAATCACAGTGAGTATCGCGTATTTAAAAAAACTAGTGGGCGCCCAGTGGTCGACATTCGACCATAGTTAATTGATTTTTTAAAGTTTGAACTTTATTAAGATTCTTTTGTCAAAGGGTATACTTCTATAATCAAAGGTTTTCATCATGGCTACTCAGTTATTTGCCATTTGCCATGATCTTTAATTATACAAACATTTAAAAGATTCTATGTGTAAATAAAAATTGAAATTAAATATAAATTTGAAACAAAAATCACGTGGTAAAGCTCTCAAATTTTAAGCCAACATAATTTTACGAAAATAAAGAAATTTATCGCAACCCATGACACAATTTTCAATTAATTTTACACGACACCATGGTTGGGTGGGTGGTATTTCTGGGTGATATTTAATTAAATGTAATCTGTTCATTATGAGAAATAGTGATATGCCCAGTACCAGCGTTTGGAAAAGTAATGGATGCACAAATACAATCAAATGGTGAATCCAAGACAAAGACGTTTTAATACTACCATTAGATTTTGAAAATAAATTCTTTTTTGTTGCTACATAAGGTTGAATTGCAACATTGTAACCGCGGAGGTCTAAGTCATGGATTACTTTTATGAACAAAATTCGGATTCTGATTATACAAAGTATTATTTGGCTCATTTTTTTATTAAATCATCCTTTGAAGTGAGTTCACCATAAAAATAATAAACATTACAATAATAGTTATATTTTATAATATCATTGTTGGATGTAGGATGAAAAATGGTAATTGGAACGTAAGAGTTAAAAAATACATACACTCGAGCATAGCAACCTCCTTCACAACCTTTTTTAAAGTTCGTAATTATTGACGGCTGTCAAAATATCTTTTTTATATACATGACAGTTCGAAAAAAATTCTACATGGCTCTACCACCGATTGACATTTCACAAGCATTTGCTTTAGATACAAATTTTTTTGGCACTTTACAAAAGTAACATAAATTATTTTTTTACGACATTGCTTTCTACAAATGGATACGACAATCAGAAGGTACAATAAAATGCGCTTTTATAGCATTCGCTAAACGCCGGTAGTCTCTCGTTTTATATCTCATAACAATGATATATGTTTATTGGGGATCGTGAATCGTGAATTCAACAATTTAAACCGATCTTCATACGTCGTTTTATGATGAAGCTTTAAAAAACAGTTAACGAAATTGTAAAAACCCTTTCGGTGTTATTACAAAAAAGTTAAATACGTATTGAATACTTGTTTTAAAACGGATATGTTATAAAAGCACCGCACTTGCCGAGTGTCCGCCATCTTATTATTTTGTTTCGCTTTGGTTAGGTTAGGTTAAACTTGCAAAAAAGGATAACGCGAACTTGCCTCGGGCGAGCGCGGTACATCTAAAACGAAACCTTTTTAAAGCAAGTATTTAATACATATTTAAATTTTTCGTAATATATTTTACATATGAGCACAGTCTGACCTGTCGTTAAATAAGAATGTAGTCCAAGATTATAAACACACCAAACCTAGAGAGAACTGGATCTTAAATGTTACTGCCTGAATACATATAAGTATAGGTGCTTAACGAAAAATTCTCACCTTTAGGGTGGTAGAATCAGGCTGAAATAAAAAAAAACCATACCACTATACTATATAATTTCAATATAATATTTTCCTTTATCAAAAACTCTGGTTCATTCGCAAGAAATCAAACCTACATCGGTCGACGCAATGCTTAATTAACACTTCAACCATTGACACGTTGTTGCTTCATTTGTATTATATAAATAATTGTTCGCAGAAAAATCTATACGTTGAAGTGATACGTTAATATTATAAATAACAAAATTTGTAAGAGTACATGGTTGTTCATAACTCTTTCACATAATAACTATTTAACTCATTTTGGTATAATTTTACAACAATATAGCTAATGCATCGGAATAACATATGGGCTTTTGTATATTTATGTGAGAAATTTATAAAAAAAGATCACTATAGGAAATAACATCTCGACAACAGCGCTTCTACCGGTTGCTACAGCTAAGAACCATCCTGGTGAACTATAAACATAAAACGGAAATCGTTCGAACTGTTTTCGAGGACAAGATTTTTTTCTGTCATATAGGTGGCAAACGAACAGGCGGGTCACCTGTTGGTAAGCGATCACCGCCGTCCATAGACACCAGCAACACCAGAGTAGTCGCAAGTGCGATGCCAGCCTGTGTTTTGGGGGAAATGGGCGAAAGTGGACGGGGACAGAAGATGGGAGTGGAGAGGAAGGGAAATGGGCCTCCTGCACTGTCACTGATCGAACGTAATGCAACAATGCAAGCACTGTTACTTCACGTCGTTTTTCTGTGAGAGGGTGGTACTACCCCGAGCGAGTCGACTCATTCGTGCAGAAACCAATAATAGTTTCAACATGGCTCTACCACCTAGAATTATAAACAAAAGTACACTCGAATTTTATTTATAAAGGGTTATTTAAGTATTATTAAACTATGTAAATGATACACTAATGCTTTTAATTTGTTGATTTGATTATTATGTGTTGTTGTTTGTTATTAAGCGTATTGCATGGTTGCTGTCTGGTCTGCCGGATGAAGATAATACTGTTGTAATGACTAAAATAATTATAAACAAGTTTAATATTTCATCCTCTACTGATAAGGTTGGCATCTGACATAATAGGATTAAAATTTATTAACTAGAATGTTATATTACAATTGATCTATGTTATAGGTGCTAGGTGCCTTGGAACTTTTTGCTAGAACGAGACTTTCTCATGTTAATCTTTTGTATAACATCAAAGATAAAAGCAATATATCATTCTCAGCATTATTTGATTCTTAACTCAGCTAAAAGGCTGTTAGCTGGTTTTAGCATGAATAGGTCGACTCGCTCGGGGTACTACCACTCGACCCACAGAAAACCGTGAAATAATAGTGCTTCCATTGTTGCGTTTTGTTCATTCAGTGAGAGCGCTAGAAGCATTCCTCCTATTTCCTTCCCTCTGTCTCCCTCCCCCTCCCCCCAAACACATGCTGGAAACACACTTGCGACTCCCCTGGTGTTGCTGGTGTCTATAGACGGCAGTGATCAATTAACACCAGGTGACCCGGTGTTCGTACGACTCCAATAATATAAAAAAAAACTTGGCTGAGTAGTTTCCGATTTATAGTCTAATTACGTTGAGCTCGTTATTAGCTTTGATTCAGTAACGTGTGTAGAATATAAACAAGTCTTTAATTGTAAAAAAAATAATTATTGATGCATGTCGGAAGATTATTCAATAAATTAAAAAAAAACCGACAGTGAAACAAACAATGGAAACCATCTTGACATTTTTATAATGAGGGATCAAGCCAATGTCAATCAAAGAAGTACAGAGAAAGAAGACTATTAACGTATAGAGACGAAATACGCAAGAAAAATTTTAAATAATTTCATACACTTTCAAAAATAATTTCTAATAGATTAACGAACGATGTATTTCAATATCTATACCGGTTTTTTGTTTTTTTTTTTTTTTGCGAATATAATTAAATTTACAGTTCAATATGAACGCACAGAGATTAGCTAATCGGTCTGGTTATTTAGTTTAATTAATCGATTTATTAACGCGACCACATTCACCACAATCGATACTCGGGTCAAAGGTCGACCGTATGCTAAACAAGGACGGCTATCGTTTCCACACTGCTACTAGGTTATTACGCTTGAAATAGCGAATCACGCCTCCAACATCAGAGTGGGATAGCATTATCGATAGTGAAATGTTTGAGATAATTTCGCATTGTGAATTCAACCTTCCTTCTGTCGCATAAGAGAGAATTTCCTGTAACTGAGAGTCCGACACAAATCCAATATTTCTCTTCAATGGCATTCTGTGTATTGGGTCTTATTGTGTGTTTTTCTTTATTATCATTATTTATACCTCTTAAATGTATTATATGATAATGAAATAGTTTTATGAACTATCACAATCAGTATTCAGATATAAGTTATGAATGTTACTATAAGACACAAATAGATTACACAGAATATTTAATAAAAATATATAAAAACTAGCCCTACCCGCGACTACGTCCGCGTGATATTTTAATTTTAATTATCACAGTGATTAATCAAATCATAGGATTGTATTGTGTATTAAAACTCGCCATCGGTGATTTAATTGACCTCACACATTGATATGAACCATCGTCTGGGGTTATTTTCAAAATAGTCTATATCGATTCTCAGAGGTCTATGCCGACAAGAAATGGGGTCGATGTCAGCGTAAAAAGTTTGGGCGTCCATGATCTCTTTTAAGCAGATCGGGGATTTAACTTTAGCTTTCCACCAATAAAACAATACATATATGTATACTTTCTTTTTAAATGGTACTTCTTTACCATATAAGGACATATCGACCTGCATAAATGGTAAAATATATTTAAAGGTTGCATACCGATTTGAAATTGATTAATCGAGTAATCAATTTTAAGACGTAGAAAAAACGATAAATTTTTCTCGATTTTAAAAATCGAATCGATTCGATGAATCGATCTTTGACACTATAACAACGTGATGTGATTTTTTTCTATGTAAATAAAAATAAAACCCGATACAATATTTTATAATTTACAAAATATCCAAAAAAAAAACTCACCAAAAAAGGAAAAGAATGAAATGATCGATTTTTGGATAATCGACTCTCTAGTCTTCGATTTTTTTCATGGATCCATTCCCCACACCACAATTCAGATTGATTTAAAATATTTTTTTTTGCAAACAATAGCCATCCCTAATTTAAAGTTTGGCAAGAAGTCGATATCACGTGAGAAGAGGATTTACACATATCCAAAAAATATAACAAATTGCAGTTAGGGGACAACGTTTTTGATCGTCTTTTTTTTTTAACTTTATTTTTGGCAATCAATCTTTCCGATTATTACTGCCATTGTCACGTAGTCAATAATATCACAAACTTCGGGCGATCATTCCAATATTAAGCATCGTGTGAAACCATATTCTAACAAGATGGTGGATCCCGTGCTAGAACCTTCCAGGGAGTTTTTGTGGCATCTCAGAATTTCATGCTCCGTGTTATTATTTTCCATTCACTTCACTTATGCATAATAAACTAACTATATTACGTAAAACACCACCAACTTTACACAATATATAGTCAAATAACACAAGATTATGAATAAAATATAAAATCCACTACATGACAGACTAAAATCCCGCCAAAAACTCTTGATCGTCTTTTAGAACGTTCAACGCTGGACTTGGGATTGAGTGGTCAGCAGATACCATTAACAGGTTAGAACGGTTTCCTGTTTTATCCAAGTATTTGATGTATGACACTTGACGTACAGCGGAATTAAAGGAAGCTTCATATCTTATTAAAAGCCATCGTCCAAATGAGGTTTCATGTGGTGTCAACTGACTCTCTTAAGAAGCGATTTTGAAGTTCTCAATGTTGGTCAACTACCGTGATTACGTTTTGCGAAACGGGAGTTTCTTTCTGGAGCATATTTTGCCCTTTGCCCTTCGAACATGGGAGAGGTCGCGGGTAATAACTAGTTGTATGATATACTAAATATGGTGACGCCTTTTTTATTAAGAATTTGAGCTATAGCAAAATTGATGTTACTGAATAGTCTGCGTAAAAATATATCATACCAATTTTCGTGACGATCGGTTGGACGCTGCAAAAATTGATATACTGCAGTGTCATCTAGTGTTAAGTCTACCATCATTGTTTTGTATCTAGATAATACTAGCTGTACCTGCGACTTCGTCGACGTGGAATCTTATAATTTAAGAAAAACAGTAATCAATAAATTCATCTGAATGTATTAGGTTCATTTACTTATCTACTTTACTCTGACATTTAAGTCGCGTGAAGTGAAAAAAAGAAACTAAATGTTACTTGAAGATATTCTTTATGATTTTATTATGAACTCAGTATTTTAGGAGTAACACGTGTTCAAACAAACGAACAGTCAAAAATTTCTAAAAAATGATTGAAATGTACTACTTACCCCTAGAAAAATCTAGTTCACAAAAGTTTAAAAAGTAAAGACAGATCACACATCACAATAGATCTTTTGCAGAAACCCTCGTATTATTATCTTAACTCAACTTTAATATAGATACGATTTTAAAACGAAACCGAATGAATTAGTACTTATAAAACATAAGATAATAACAGAATTAAATTACGTTAACTAATCCAGGTATTATAAGTACTACTGAGAAAACTGACAGCAAAACAATTTCGTAATTATATTTTCTAGAATTCGACATCTATATACATGTAGATAATTGGTGATAAGTTTAATACAAAATACTTTACACAAATACAATAAATATACGGTTGTTATACGCACGCTGGATGCATTAACATTTTACATACAAATTATTATCAAATCCTTTCGTTTTGTAATCATACAAATCATATCTCGTAAAGTCGCGTGGTATGATAATAAAGATAATATGCTGCATTCATTAACAAGTCCAATAGAATTTTATGTATTTTATAAACGATATGATTATATACAATGATGTTCTAATATTATTATATGACAGTCGAAGTATAGAACTCGCATGGCTATTTGCTAGGAATTGAGTCTAACTGGACAGGGATCTCACGTGTGACACTCACTCGGCATTGCAACGATGTGTGTACATTAGATTATCTTTAAAGATATTCGGTGATCGTCATTTTTAGATTTTACTGTTTACAATCTGATACAGTGTCGTCACTTTGTCATGATTCAAAATATAATACAATCATATTTATGATTCATAGCCTACAGATGAAATATAATTATACTATATCGCTTCTAAATCACGCAACTAAATACGTTCCCTATTTTCGTTCCTCACATACGTAACATAATATAACTGGAGGTCGTTCGAGGATTCTCTGCGTTGCCTTTCCAATTCTTTAAATCGTACATTCTCGCAAATCCCAGATCAGTGAGTCATGGACGGGCGGTTAACTTCGCTCCCGCACACCCTTCCCCAATGTCTCTAGCATAGATACGATTAAAATTATTAAGCACGTTGGTAGTGCGATATACTCACACTATATAAATAATATAAAAATGTGTTTTGCTATTTATAATTAAAAAATAAACCAGATCAAGTTTCTTGCCGGTTCTTCTCGGTGACTGAGTTGTTTATCCGAAGCGTGGTAGTTTTGACGTTCATAAATGCCTTACCAAGATCTAAATTGAATAAAAAGTTTTTAGATTCGCTCTTTTAACACTATCTTTATAATTAGCAGCTTATGTATTACTAGCCTCTGCCCGCGAATTTGTTCGCGTGGAATAGATACACTAAAGCCAATACTAACACGCAGCAGTTCTCAAAAGGAAAAAACATCCCGATTTTAAAACATTTTTCATCTGTGCTCCGCTCCTATTAGTCTTAGCGCGCTGATATATAGCATATAGCCATTCTCGATGAATGAGCTATATAACATTGAAAGAATTATTCAAATCGGACCAGTAATTCCTGAGATTACCCCCTACAACGCCACAACATCATAACGTCACAAACTCACAATCTTTACCTCTTTATAATATTATAGTATAGATTATGATCTATAAGCTATATTACTGTAAAGTTTTATTGAAATCTGTTATGTGATTTTCGCTTGAAAGAGTAACAAATATTTTCTTTCTCGTTTATTTTTACGAGGATAATAATAGTGATAGATATGGACTTTGTATATATCAATCAAGTGTGGTCGCCATGTTCCAGCTCTGATAAGAAAATAACCTTTGCCAATTATATATCTAAACCTACCTCATAAATCACTTTATTTACTGGTAAAAATCCGTTCACTAGTTTTCGAGTTTATCGCGAACAGACAGACATACATGGCGGAGGACTATTTTCTTTATAATATGTAGTGACATAAAAATGAAAAAAAAAAATCATAATATATCTATCTATCTAATACCTTTAAACGAGCAATTCTTGTATATTTCTATATTGTTATATATCCAGGATCTCGGAAACGGCGTCATCTATTTCTGTGATACTTAGTATGTAGGCGGTTTTGGGGACGATAAATCGATCTAGCTAGATTTAATTAATAGAAAACATTTTTTTTATCTGAGCTTTTAAGCAGTGAAAAAATATAGCAAGAATATAAAGGCAAATTTCGCCGCCAATGTTAAAACAAAGATAGGTCAGATAGAAATCGGCTGCTTCAAAAATCTAACCCTAGTTCGAATCCGAGTGAGTAAAAAATGTCTACTTTTTAATCTTTTTTTTGTGGAAAAATGTTAATTTTGTGAGGCAACCTTAACAGTTTATTTTAATTTTGATATGTTTTTTTTAAAGAACCGAGCTAGGCTCGGTCGAACAGGAACTTAATAATTATTGCTTGAAAAACGCTGTCTAAATTATAATCTTATTCTTAACTCTGAATGTGACTGAACGTTCGAATAACTTCGACTTTTAATAATGGCATTCGTTGTTGAGTTTTTCAGTATTCCTATAAATTGACTAACCCGTGCCTTCCCGTGGGACGCTTCCATTATCCACAAATAAGGGGCATTTAGTGATAAATAGCAAACAACAAATTTCCGTTTATGATACATACGAAAATTAACTAATTAATTTATATAAATTAAGCCGTATTTTATACCTGTAAAATATCCACGTCATTCTGCTATCTCGAAATAATGTTTATTTCATAAATAATTAACTGTACGAAATGTGGGTCAACAAACAGAGGTGGAGTTCGCAAAATAGTCAAGTTTTTAACATTTATCTTTACACAAGTGTAACATATACTGCAGAAATATTGATTAGATAGTGTAATATAGATAAAAACGCTCGTGTAAATAAATGTTGCATATTTTCCGTTGATATCGTATTTAAGCCACTTGTCGCGCAACTTGCATTTCCCCTCTACGATTTTTTCTTGCAAAAAAACTATTAGTATGCGTCCTATAAGCATTCCAAGATCTTATCGTTTTGTGTCTACATTTTAATCTGATATTGTAAGACTATGTTTCTATGTATGTCTGTTTTTCAATCACGTACAAACGGCTAGACGTATTTTAATGAAATTTGGCAAAATAAGCTGACTTGTTTGTTGAGCATAATTATCGTTTCGGTCTTAAATTTAAAGCATATTTTAGGATTGTTTTCTGATTTAGTTACGAAGATGACAATCATGCGTCGCGTATACTAGCACCCTTTGACAGTAGATCGACTCTAGTCAAACAATATTGAGATGGATCACCAGCAATTCAAGTTTGAGCGTCCCTGTGTTAAGTATCAAATATTTGCTGCTAAACCTTAACTAAGTTTCATTTTCGTAATTATATGTTTTGCCGTAATGAGACCTATGGAATTATTACAAGCGAGAGGAAAACTTTAACAAAAAATCGAAATGCAGTCAATTTAATTGCCTAACCATATTTTTAAATACATAGGTTTGGCTAGTAGCTATCTCATATGAAATTAAATGAAAATATTCACTATAATATGACAGTAACGCGCTTCGTCTATATATCTAATATCTACGCTAGCGGGCCCTGCGGACGTTGTCCTGCCTAATAATAAAAAAAAATCTAAAATTCAACCGAAGCGCTACCTTTCGGGTCCAATCTAAGCAATTCTCGGATCCACGCAACACTGGAACGCGCACACAAAATTTTATCAAAATCGGTCCTGCCGTTTAGGAGTTCAGTGACATACACGCGTATAAAAGAAATTTATACATAAAAAAACTGGCTTACAATTGTGGGTTGTAAACAAACATCTGAAAGGCACCCAATCCCCAAGGGTTGATTTTCAACTAGATAGTGGCTGAAATGATTAATCACATTTCTGTCACAGAAAGTTGAACACTATTACTTTTATATATGGCAAAGAAACAACCTGGGCAAAACGAGAAATTGTGGGATCCATAAATTAGAAGTGAGATGAATGCGATACATGAGTTTATATCGTAATGCGTTAAGTGAAATTACAGTGAGTTGTTTATGAATTGTAATTTCGTTATCTGACTGGTATTTGCTCCAGGCTTTATAATATGTGTATATATATTCTGTGGTAATGTGTAAAATAGCCTAATAAGAAGAGAAAACCGAACATTTACTACATTATCTCTATATAATTTAACAAATATATTTTACACAATATAGACCATTAAGGTTTACTAAAACTGTTGTGTATGTCAATAGCTATTACTCACCCTGTGTGAAAGACATAATGAACCTAGACCAGGGGTTCCCAAACTGTGTTACGCGGAAACTAGAGGTTCCGTAGAATGGTTGTCAGGGTTCCGCCAAGAATATCTATCTATACATACCTATTCTTGCCATAAACGTAGAAGAACATTTTTTAGGTTCAGGTTTTTCACGATAGTTTTCCTTCACCATAAACCGATAGTGTTACTAGTTTACATTAGATGCGAATTCGAAAAAAATCGTTGGTACAAGCCAGAATTCAGATCTGCAGACATCGGATTGATATTCCACCGGTCAAACCAGTATACCACTATGGCTTATAAAACTTTGTTTTCCTCGTAATTTAATTCACCATCGAGATACTTTCACGTAGAATCTGTAATTAAACCTTCTCTGTATTTTAACAATGTCAACATTTTATTTTTTTGCGAATTCAACTTGGCTGTGCTTTTCAAAATAAATATAACAAACTACGTATTTTAAAATGTAATATTCAAATACTATTCAATGAATGCCAACGTCGATGGAAAAACCATGTGTCTGGGGTTCGAGACGTCTTTACCTGACCATACTTCTGTGCCAGACAATAGGACCAAATCTTTTCATAACGATACCAAATAAGGCAGTACGCAATGGCGCTACAGGTCATATTATAGTTTACGTGATTACCTATATAGTATTTGGAATTCCATTGCTTTATATGGAGTTCACAGTAGCTCAGTTTACAAGCCGAGACTGCATCGACGTGTGGAAAGTGCGGCCGTGTCTCTCTCATATCGGATATATTCACATAATGTCCCAAATAATTATGATAATATACAATCATTCTTTAACCTCCTTTGTACTACATTACTTCTTAATAACCTTTGAAGATTCAATACCTTATTATGTCTGTGGTCCATGGTCTACGAACGATTGCAATTTAATCTCCCACAATTACACTATTAATCAAGATTGTATTAAGACTAAAAATCAGGCTGTCTATTGTGATAATCTATTTAAAACTTTTCCAGAATACCAATACTGGAAGTTTTTTATACTGGGCTTGGGAAAGGACTATTTTTATATAGCATGGCGCATTTGTCTCGCTTCAGGCCTCGGCTGTGCTTTTATATTTATCAATTGTTTCAAGAGGAGGCAGTCCGTCAAGTGGTTCTCGGAATGGCTCACCTTTTATCCCATAATCGGGTACGTTATTCTGATAACCGGATCGATGCTGCAAAAAGGTGTAGTGGTTACATATGACAAAGCTTTAGACACTAATTTCAGTTTATTTGTAAATAACTATCGTTTGGGTAGTATACTCGAACAGGTGATATTCAGTTTAAATATAGGCACTGGGATCTCTTTTAACTTGGCGTCTAATGCTTCATTCAGGTCACCGTGTTACTCTAACGTTTTGATAACTGCTGTAGTATGTTGCGCTTTTACGATTCTTACTGTTTGTTCATTCGCATTAATGGGGTGTCCATATGCATATGAATATGGTATCCCACCGTTCAGGAGTCTAAGAATTCCTATATCCATAATTTTCGAAAGTGTGCCTAGGTTTCTTCGCTTATATAGAAGTAATAGATTTTGGTTGGTCTTAGTTTTCAGTTGCCATGCTGTCGTTAGCGTTGGCGTGAACGTGCTTCTGATGTTGCATCTCTTTGAAATGTTATCGAAGAGGTATAAAAGAATTGATGATTACCCCGGCCTGATGAGTTTTATGATATCAGTTACATTGTTTTGCGCAACGATTCCAATATTAGGTAATTTCGGTGTGGACTTATTGGTGGAGTTTAAGAAGTTTATTAACTTTTTGCCTGTGTTTATGGCTATGATTGAATGTATAGTTTTTGTTGTATGGTACGGCGTGGAAAGATTCTCAGAGGATGTACATTTCATGCAAGGAATTCAACCAAAGGGTTATATGAAAGTGGTGTGGGTGTTATCCTGTGCTGTATTAGGATTTATATTCTTCACTGAAGTGTATTATCTGAAAATAACTGCAATGTCATCTTTAGGTGGTTCTCTGGGCTGGTGGACGCTAATTTCTGTTCTAATGGGGAATGTAATCATCATTATTTGGAAACTATTGTTGGCTGCTTGTAGGAAAAAGTTCTCTGAAATAATTAGTTTGGATCCGACTTGGGGGCCTAAAGACGAGTTGCTATTGCGTAGTAGAGCTATGTTCACAGCACAAGCAATGACGAAGGAATACTTGTACCGGCAATACCATCTTCAAGCGGGAATTATCGCCAGGCAAAAGAGGGCCAATGTTCATAATCATCCTTTGTAATACATATCCTTTATACTATATCGTTTGTAATTACTACTAGCGATTGTAACTATAGATCTATTATCATGATTTTTCTTACAAAATGTCAGCTTTATATTAATATAATTTAATAAACATAAATTTCTTTTATTTCATGAGAAAAATTAATTCTATTAGGGTAATATATTACGTTTTTATGGTCACCGTCGAACAAAAAGACACGTGTTTAGATTTTTTATTTATATTGTTGTGAGTCACATCGTGCTGTAATAATTTATGATATTTATTATTAACCAGGTATTGGATATTACGTAATACATAAGATCATGACTCATCGACTACAATAATAAAAATAGTTGTTTAATAAAATCATTACGTCTTTTCATTAATATTTATTATTCTATAATTTCGTACAATTTATTCTGCCTCATGAATAATCGATTAAATGGCACTATATTTGTAATTAAAAATCATTACTTTATCTATATTAAATTACTATATAAAACTTAATACCAATAACATACTATTTAACGCCATCTGGTGATATGTTAAGGTGAAATGGATACCATAACGATTTTTTTTTCTCGAACTAACTACGTTATTGACCTAGCAAGGTCTTAACAGCTTCACCGGACTACTAAGGCGAGCGCTTAAGGCACTCAACCGATTTTATTTTGGCAACCAGCTCAAGGGTGCACGGCACACCTCGGCTTGGCTGTTGCCTGTTGCATGCAAAATCGCGACCTATCTCAGCTAACCTAGCTAACTATTCATATGTGTATGAGTTGTTGAAACGTATATGTGTACCGAGCATATAAGCCTCAACAACTCCTGCATATATTTATTATCGGATACCATAAAGATCTCGTCTCTTTATGTATGTATATATATATCCTCTATAATCCATAAATATAATAAGAATGTTAATCTAGCTTGTGTGTAATTTTTAATTTTTTCTAAAAAATTTAGGAATAAGAAATAAAATGCATTTCAATCATTTTTAGAAATTACTATATATCTTACGTTTCGTCGACCACGCGTCACTGCTAAAGTACAGCGTCCACGATAAAACCTTTTGAAGAAAATCATAAAACATCTCCGAGTAGCATTTTTGCATTAAAATGAATTATTGTAATTATAATGACGAAGCTACTTAAGTACTAGAGAAAAGTAGATAGTAATTAGTGTTAATACATTTAAATAATTTTATTAGTGACTGTTTTATACATCAGGTTCTATGTGGCCGAAGTCGCGGGCACCGTTAGTATAGAATAAAAACTTGGACTCTTTTCACTGATCACCACGTAAGTTGGCATAAATAAGTAGTATGGCCAGTAGATGGCACTATAGCGAACTACTTTTTAATAAACCGCCATTAATATTTGCAAGATGTATAGGAAGGAAAACACAATAAGAAATTAAAAACGCGTGCTAAGTCGCGGGCAGAACTAGATATATTTAAGTACATTATTATATTCACATATGTATAGTTTCCCATATCAACTGTACATTTTAGAGAATCAATTCTCCAAATCCATACAAAAGTATTTTTGTTACTAATGGATTATTCTGTAACAGTTCTATGTTAAGAAATCTTGTTTCAAGATCGAGTTTAATACATACAACACTCAATACCTATAGATCGTAAAACAGGTATATTAATCAAATATATTATAATGTTCTCTAGGCGGTTGTAAAAAAAGAAAGTCAATGATTTCCTCTCCAGCCTCCCGCCCATATCGATGTCCGACTTTTGTGAAGAAAAAAGACATTAGTAAAAAAAAAGTGGCGCGCCAAGCTGTCTGCTGGTAGCGTGGTGTAACGAATATAAACTCGGCCATGAGCAACTACATAATGTAGCGCGTCCAATAGTTCCTCTACATACGGTTTTAAAGGATTCGTCGCGTTCGATGCAGCAATGTATACGTACCTTATAATACGTTACATACGAAAGGATGAACCACGGAGGACCACCTTTATAGCGCTTCATTTATAGATGGATTTTTTTATGTACTTGTACCTTTTTATTACAAAAATAGAACAAAAACTTATTATAATTTTAGTTAAATAAACTATTATAAGAAAAATTATAACGTTACATTCGTCAACTTACGTGAATAAATATTTCTTACACTCTGTATTGAATATGTAAGTTCTAAATACGTTTAAAACATATTATTAATAATTGTAACATATTCACGAGTGTCGGTTAAGACGTGTGCAAATCCAGTTCGAGTAGCATTGCGTCATACAAATAGAACATTTAGAATGTTTGACCCGAAGTCAAGACCGGCGCGCCGCGCGGCGACCAGCTTTGCTACCGAGCGACGAGCCGGCGTGAATTCCTACCATTGTCACGAGTTAATACTAACCACTTCACAGCCTATATTGGATAAATACAACCGTACACTTAATATCTTGATTTTTTTTCTCAAGCAAAAATAAATAAAAACCTCGTTTGTATACTATTTGCGTAACGGTTTATAAAAGGAAACAAGTTTGTTAAAAATAATGTCGATCCGTTGCCATTAGTCGATTAATAAGTTGAATTATTTCGTAATCTCTAAATAGCATTTCGGTTTTCTAAAACTATCATCGTTGTTCGTGAGTTTAGTGATATCGGTATACATTCCGCGATTTCACAACGGCGTACCGTTCGAAGGTGAGCTTTGAGAGAGATTCCGTATCGGCGACAAGCGACAGTTGAGTTATTGGCCGCAAACGGTCGTTTTTAAAAGTGCCGCTGAGAGCTGAATGGCATTACGTGTCGAAGCGTGTTATCGGGCACGTTAACCTGCCGTGCATGTCCAGTCTGACTAACAATTGAGGTGGCCACGGAATTCTACGTTGCCAGAGCACCGTACTTTCGTATAAATCGTGTTGTTCTATCCTCAAAGATATATTTAGATTTATACATTAAGTACTAACCGAATATCGGAAAGGTTTAAATAATTTAGAAAAAAAGTCGAGGCAATCAATGGGACAACTGTCGTTTTTTCTCAATTTCTAAATCAATTATCATATGAATTATTTAAATTTCATAGTTTGTAAATTAAAATTATTAGCATTAGTCTGGTTTTAACATCTATTGGCACTCGGAACAATAATTACATACATTTTTATACAGTTATGTCTAATCAAACATATAATGGGCTGCATAATCTCAATACAAAATATAAATATTAGATGTGCACACGTCCTTATTCTACGCGTCGCTAGTGTGCCATCAAGCCGTGCAAGCCCAACACGGTCGGTCACGCTAACTAGCATATCATGACGCAAAGTCATAAGTTTATCAAAAGAAAAATCATTCAAACTGAACTTAATTTGACAATCGTATCACAAATCGACGACAAATTTCATATCGTTTTACCGAACCGAAATAAAATAGAAAATAGAGAGTGGATTATTGAAAAAAAAAGGTATTATCTACATATATAAAGAATTCACAAAAGAAAAGAAATTCCTTGTACGCTTGTATATTTTATTAGCATTGTTGGTCAAAGTAGATAGTTAAAAACGTGCCACATAATAAGTTATAGCATGTACTGTATTAGTCATCTCAAACTGTAATACTTTCTATTTTGAATGAGAAGCTACAGAATGTCGTATCTGGTATTGGTTACTCTGTATCAAGCTAATAGTCACTGCCCGATCACTTTCGACTGCGAACGCGCAGGTTGTACCGCCCTCCCTCCTGCCGCAACACTAAAACACCGTTCGTCAGTACAACTAATGAAACTAACTAAAACGAAAACAATGGGAAGGATAATCTATACTTGATATAATAAAGAAGTAAAGTTTGTGAGGTTGTGTATCTACCAATTTTGAAGATTATTTTACCAATAGAAAGCCACGTTATTTGTGACTGTCATAGGCTATATATCAACCCGAAAAATGAAATGTTAGGTTGCTCCTGTGCCGCACAACTTCGCACCCGTTCACTATTCGCGTAAAGCCTACTTCAATACTCAAGAATATTCATAAAAGTAAATCAAATATCGAAATAACATGCCTACTGACAAGATGCTAAATTGAGATTCATCTTCCACAATACACTGTAACTTTTATGTAGGTTTGTGTTTTTGGAAAAAATATTGTCACCCTTGTTGGGCAAACATTTTTTATACAATAAAATAAATGTAACAACATACTAGCATCAGTTTCGTTTACACATATTTTTCAACTCTGTCGACGTGTTATTATCGAAGTAAACTTTGCTTAAAATCGTTATGGTTTGAAAATCAAAGAAAAAAAATTCTTCATTCTTTTTATATCCCAAGAGGCAAACGAACAGGTGGATCACCTGATTTTTTTTTATTTGCACTGCATTTGTGGCTGGTGCTACTCTTTGCCCTCGGATATGAAAGTCCAAGACTTTGTTTATAGGGTAATATAATATCTCTCAATTTTGTTTTAAACACAATTTACTGACTTTTTTGGGGAAATATATAATAAATACATTTATTTAATATAGTGAATGTTTGACCTTTTGTGTAATGTTTGTGTAATGAAAGTATTACTTAAGTAAGCAATACTATCTTTTGTACTTGGCTTAGCTCACATTACTATAGATTTCACATATTTATTCATCGTTACCAGTACTTTTCTATATATGAAAGATATCCTATGTCTTCTTGTGTATTCCTGACAACGCCTATGCAACTAGTTTAGGCGTGAAAAAGACCACATGAAAGTGGAAGGTTTTACGTTTTTTTCCCCTTATCGAACTGAAAAACTCTCTATTTTCCGATAATAAATATATGGAGGAGTTGTTGAGGCGTGTATGCTTGGTACACATATACGTTTCAACAACTCATACATATATGAATAGTTAGCTAGGTTAGCTAAGATAGGTCGCGATTTTGCACGCAGCAGGCAACAGCCAAGCCGAGGTGTACCGTGCACCCTTGAGCTGGTTGCCAAAATGGAATCGGCTGAGTGCCTTAAGTGCTCGCCTTAGTAGTCCGGTGAAGCTGTTAAGACCTTGCTGGGCCAATAGCGTAATCGAAAAAAAAAAGCGTGAATAAGACTAGGTTAATCATACAATTTATATCCACACGGACAGTTAAGTCGCCTTATTGGCTCTGCTTCAGATTCAGTTGAGTCGGAACTTGTGTCAAATTTTGTGGCCGTATTAAACAGTCTGGGCCAAAATAACAGACTAATTCTGCGATGGGTTCCGGGGCATGCAGGCGTTACTGGCAACGAAGCTGCTGATGAGCTTGCAAGGGCAGGCGCTATGGGAATACACATTGGTCCTGAACCG
Source organism: Antheraea mylitta (assembly GCA_014332785.1). Lineage (NCBI taxonomy): Eukaryota > Metazoa > Arthropoda > Insecta > Lepidoptera > Saturniidae > Antheraea > Antheraea mylitta. The sequence continues at coordinate 1,961,303 of JACEII010000074.1, read as the reverse complement.
ATCCGTGGAATACCCAAAAGTCTAGCTCTTTTGACCCTTAGAACCCATTACAATTATGAAGCCAAAAGGTTCTGGCATAACTTGTCAAGACAAAACCAGCAATATACTGGTAAGGCCCTATCGTTCGGTAGGAGTCAAGTACGGGTTTTAATGAGAGCAATCACTGTACATTGTTGACTTAAAAAGCACTTGTACATCATTGGTGTCCAGAGCACAAGAAAGTATAAATTCTGTAATAGTGCGGATGAGACCTTCAAACACCTCTTGTAAGAATGTGATCCACTAAAGCCTATACGAAACCGGATACTAGGAAAGCGTTTATTGTTTCCGGATGAGGTACACATGCTCTCAACCGAAAACGTCATGCAGTTCTTAAATGCTATAGGACTGGGCGGGGAGCTTTAATAATATGGGGCGATCAGTAGTCCGGTGAAGCTGTTAAGACCTCGCTAGGTCAATAGCGTAGTCGGATCGAAAAAAAATGGGGCGATTACAATAGACTGGTCACTGGTCGCAGTGATACAGATCTAAGACATGCATAGCCCCTTTTTCCAGAATTAAAAAAAAAATTGGCGTGAAATTATAACGAACTTACTTCCGCTTTTATAATGATAGTATTATAAATACATTTTTGAACATAAATATAAAGCTCTTCCACGAGACTCTACAATGACATGTTTCAGGAAATAATCTACATTATTCTACACATAATATATTAAGTTATAAAAACAAGAATATAAATAAATCTTAATAATTTCAAACAAAAGACACGTACGTCCTAGATATTAGTTATTCCGTATTTACATTATTTTTCATACAATCAGCATTAAAATCATGAGACGCATAAATACAAATAAAACACGCAATTTCACTTTGCAGATGCATCATGCCTATTTAACACTAGCCTCCGCCCGCGACTCCGTTCGCGTGGAATATTTACTTTTGGGGTAACGTTAACACGCAGCGGAAGCTCTCATGAAAAAAAAAAAAAGATCTTTAAACATTCTTCATTGCTGCTCCGCTCCTATTGGTATTAACTACGAGTATAACCATCTTCGATAAATAAGCTATATAATACTGAAGTTTTTTTTAAATCGGACCAGTAGGCCTGAGATTAGCCCCTATAAAGTTATAAACTCACAACGTCACAAACTCAGAAACTTTACCTCTTTACCTCTTCGTTCGGGTGGAACCTGATGTACAAAATAGTGATTATTGCTCACAATAAGAAATCATGTTCTCGAATTTCATACATTAAAATGTCGCATATTTTTATACCATGGGAGGTAAACGAATACATGGGTCACCAAATGTTAAATGACCACAACCGTCCATAGATACTAGTAACACCAGGGGAGTCGTAAGTGCGTTGCCAGCCTGTATTTGGGGGGTAGGCGGGAAGGGGTGAGAGATGGAAGCGTAGGGGTAGAAGAGTTTGGCCTCCAATACTCTTAGTGACCGAACGAAACGCAACAATGTCATTCACGTCGATTTTGTGTGAGAGAGTGGTACTACTCAGGGCGAGCCAACTCATTCACGCTGAAATCAGTATTAACTTCAACGTGGCTCTCGTTCTACCCCCACCTACGAGGAACTTTGTATGGTTGGCAACTCTGATACTGGCCAGTAGTCAATAACTTAGTAATATTAACTGTAAAAAGATATTGGATGTCTTTTTAGCGTTAGTTATACTGCGCTTGAAAATGTTATAATTAACGTTAACACATGAACTATAATTTGAAGAAACAATAATATGTAGAGCTTATAATTTTATTTTAAATTGACTATTGATATATCCTAGTTTTATATACAAGGTTTAGTAGTATTCACGGCTCCGGACTATTACATAGTAATGTAGTAATATTATGCGTCTAGTAATTGTATTTTCACTTATACTCTTTGATTTCTAAAACCTTGAAATTACGTATATATAAACCTCGTATACTAAATTTAATTAAAGTGAGATTAACAAAGGATTTTTTAGATATGTATCCTAACAGTTTCTAAAATTATTGTCGCTCATTTGTTTATCGTATCGACTGCGTAATGTCCATAATTTTATAGCAACCGGTGAAACTACGTAAACAAAAAAAAGTTAAATTCGAGATATTATAGATGTAATATACATATATGTCTATCATAAAATGTGGAAACAATATTACCTTACACAAAGAACTACAGAGTTATTCATGTATAGATAGATATATGCACCCGTCTCACTATTGTAATTCTAACTAATACTATAGATACAAATGTCTGCTTATGTGTTACGCAATCACGATTAAATTACATTAAACATAAATCAAGGTAAGACACTATATGGTCTTTATCATCCAGGAGATAGTAGACTCCCCGTTGAATTGGTTAGTTCTATGAAGATTTGAGCAAAGAAAATCACGGCTAGAAGCTAGTCTCTTATAGATATCGATTGAATTGTATAGAGATTCTGTGTTTCAACATTGCTTATTAGCGAACTATACTATAATAGATAATACAAATAACTTCTCTATGAACAAAACACTAAAATTTGCCAAATTTTTGGGTTTCGATCGGACCATTTACATATATTTGGCGCACTAAAAGTTTAGGGAACTGGCTACTCACATTAATAATATGTAAGTATTAAACGCGAAATTTAAAAACAGAACTCCTTGGCTTTAAATCGCTATCTGCTTTATCTATCTATCTATTGTTTTTAAATTTTGGCGCAATTTTAAATATTGGATCTAAGTAGGTATACAAAAAAATTCGTAGTACATTTTTGAACTACATTTGGCAATGAAGCACGTATCAATTTTATCATTGGTTTTAATGATTGGATTGAATGATGATGATGCATTATCTCTATTTTATGGGTAGAAGCTATTAAAAACATTTCAAGAACGGTCATTTTTTCCCCTATGTTTAAATGCATACATGTTTTAATTTCATTAATCAAACATGGCAAAATTGTTACAATTGTAAATATTGACTGTAATTTGCCGTGAAATTCCAGACGGATGAGTTTTACGTAAATGGGAACTTAAAAATCAAGTTAATTGTTTAATCTTCAATAATGAGTACAGTCGAATTGTGGACCAGTGTGAGTATTAGTATAGAAGAAAAAATGCATACTAAAAGAACCTAATGTGTCAGGGTATGAACAGTATGTAAAGTGTTTTAATGCAAAGTTGTCTTACGGTAAACAATATGTGTGCTGTGCGTTGCAAACGTAACGGTGCGTTTTGTAAAGAAATGTAAATAGATTCACGCCCGTCTCGTTCGGCGCTAAAACAGTCATTACTCAATGGGCGTTTGTACAACGGAAGTTTAATTGCCAATCAAGTATCCGCTGTTTAATTACACTGTACAAAATGTTTAAACGCTAATGTGTTGTCGCTCATTATATGTTATATAACAGGAAAGATAGCTTGCTGTTGATCAACTTAATACTATTCGCAACGTACAAAACAAATATTTAACAAGTTGAAATCTTATATCTTAGAACTTTTATTTTAATTTTAAGCCTTTATTATGGTTTTATTTATAAACGTTTATACTGTAATGGATTTTAGTCTTCCTTGCCATTTAACCGATCAGTCTCTCAAGACTAATCAAGTAACAACAATAAAGGCGTTTATCTTAAACAGCAGATACAGAAGTACGCTACTTAATATTACGTATTATACTCAGAGATGTGAACGAGCCAATGCTCCGTGCAAATGTGATCCCCACTCCTATTGCGTTACGCCTTTTATAGACTTGATTGATATTATAGGGTAGGGCGTAATTTTTATGTCAATACAAATACTTTTTACAGTCGAACGGGCTTAATGCAGGTATATATGTTAATGAATACGCATTTATTAACTTATTAAAAACTAATCCCTATACTTACTTTAAAGAACCTCTGTCTGTCTGAGTACGTACTTATAACTCGAAATCGATAAAACCCATTTAACTATTTTATAATCATAGATGTAGTTTCTGTAAAAAAAAAAAATTCGCTACATGAAGTAATGTGTGAAACAATTAATTCGTTTAAAATAAATTGAGTTAATACAAAATTACTACCAGTATATTATGTTGCAATTTTTTACCTGTAACCTATAACGATTTAAATATGAGTAATCCATATAATAAAATTAATTATGCAACTTATATCAACGTTTTACTTCGAAAAGGCTGCAATCTATTTAGGTAATACTTTTTTTGTTGTTTGTAATTATAAACACACAATTTCTATGATAGACAATCTTTGAAAAATATATAAAGAATATTTGAAAAATCATGCGAAAAGTGAAAAGATTGGGTTAGAAACCTTTATATAAATTTAATGACACTGAAGACGATAGGAAGGTCTACAAAAATATTGAGAGATTGATGTTGAATTGTTCATTTGGCATCAACATGTTTGTTAAAAGAACTGTCTGGTCTGGAACTATCTGGTCTATATTCTCTTCGTTATACACCAGTGCGAAGTCGAGGCGATCTACTTGTATAGTTTAGAAGCACAGTTGTCACGAATACAAATCATTAAATGTAATTAATCGCGTAATGTTCAAAAATCTCTTTTACATCACTGTAACAATAAAGATTCAAATGACCAAAGTCATGAGTATAGCTAGTCTTATTATACAATATGTGTCGTTACATTTCAAAATCATTCAGAATGATTCATGTATTTTAAATTTTGCTTTTGTGTTGGGTCCAAGAAGGTTAAATCAGAAGCAGCTACTAAAGAACAAAGTCGATGACTAATCAAATGAGCACATAAACAATCTGCCCAAACCGCGTATGCGGAAGCATCAGCGGTATGCTTAATTCTGCAGCAAAGCAGCAATATCGAGCTGTTGAGTTTTAGTTCGAAAAGCGTGGTAATAAAAGCCACGTATAATTAATTTCTGGCCTGCGATCCTTTCGATGTTATTCATACATAATTGCAACGAGATGTGATAAGCAGAATTTTCCTGCTACTGACCTTAATAAGGTCCAAATATTAAAAAATATTATACTTTAAGATCTGAAAATCTTGACACAATTTGTGTTCATTTCATAGATTCAACAGCTATAAAAATAAAATAAAAACTTGAAAATTCTAGATATATACAACAGCGTCCTCTACCGGACCCAGGTATAACTAAATACAAAACATTATCAAAATCGTCACACACCAGAGTCTTATCTTTATATAAAAATTTCTTCTATATGTGTGTATGTCACTGAACTCATAAACGGCTGGACCGATTTTGATTAAATTTTGTGTACGTGTTACAGTGAATCTGAGAATGATTTAGATCCACAATTGGACCGGGTAGGTGTCCCTGCGGTTGTATTTTAGATTTTTTTATTATCAAGGCAGGACAACGTCCGCCCGACCCGCTAGTACTATATAAAGATCAACTTCAATAACCATTTAAAATTAGGCAGAATGTGTGCTTGTTTTCTACATACCCAATAACCCATATAACCAAAGCCCTCCACCGCGTCTGTCTGTCTATTCGCGATAAACTCAAAAACTATTAAATGGGTTTCCATACGGTTTTCATTAATAAATAGAGTGGTTCACGAGGAGGGTTCAGGTAAATAGTTTGTCAAGATTTTTCGTAAATTGTTTGAAATATAACGATAAATGTTGGCAGTGTCGGAAATTCATTAAATTCCCTCCGGGAAATCGAGGGTAACAGTTAGTTATAACATATAGTCACAGAAAAGTTACTCTCATTTCAGGATTCAGTATATGGGCGACCGAGCCTAGCTTAGTTCTTTAAAAAACATTTATAAATTAAAATAAACTGTTAAGTTTACCTCACAAAATTCGCATTATTTCATATAAAAAAAATTTGAGAATCTTATTAAATCTTAAAAAATTTAAATCTTATAATTATAATGATAACATTATTTATTTAATTAAAATAAATTGTTAGGTTTGCCTTACAAAATTATAATTTCGAAAAAAAAAAATCATTCACACTCGGATTCTAACGGGGTTACTCGGATTTTCGAAGCAACCCATTTCCATTTTTTGTTTTAACAGCGGCGGCGAAATTTACCTGCACATTCTAGTTATAATTTTACATTGCCTGAAATATCAGTTTAAAAAGTTTTCTGGAAATAAAATCTAGCTAGATCGATTTATCGTTCCCGAAACTACCTACATACTAAGTTTCACGGAAACAGATGATGGCGTTTACGAAATTCTGAATATATACAAATATAAAAATATACAAGAATTGCTCGTTTAAAGGTATTAGCTTACATAGATATATCACATCCCATCAACGACCAGTTTCAAATGATTAACATTTATTTATCAACCAAATGCAACTAAACCGAACCAAATTACTTGGTTTTGTGAATCGTACAAGAAATGGGGCTGCGGTTCGCGGGACGGCTTTTTCAAAACTCACGTCGCGACCGATAAAGCCGTTTAAATGTGTCAATATAAGATAGCATATGCATACATCACAGTTAAAACGAGTCGATGACTTGGCGATAGCCAGGACGTGAAGGAAACGCAGTGCGCTCCATATATTACGACTATGGTTCTAACGCTGTGCCTCAATATATTTACTAAAATAAGTTGGAAAAATGATATGATTTGCAATTAATTTTATACAATAATGTCGTTTTTTATTTTAAAGTGAAAACTTTTTCACACGTGTTGAGCGATATTTTTGACATGAAATAAATTTATAATTTAGCGTTATGACATGCTACGTAAGCATGACCGTTCATATTGCACTTGCGTAGCTTGCGTCAGACTAGCGACACCATAATTAATATGCAATTCAAAAGATAACACATTTATATAATTGTTTTGAGTTTACACTTCTGTAGGTAATCCTTACGGCTGCCTCGGCTTTTTAAAATATATTACGCAATTATAAACGAAGATTGACACGTGTAAACTCATTTCATCAAAGGAAATGTTAAGACGCTATAAAAACTTTCTATCCGGCATCAAGTCGAGAATGCTTTTGTTTAGCACGTTTTTTTTGGTATATTCAATATAACCATATTAATATTATAAAGCTAGATAGATTGTTTTTTTTTTTTGTTTCGACGCGTTAATCTCTTGAAATACCTGACCGAGTTTTTGGCAGGATTTTAGTCTGTCATGTAGTAGATTTTATATTTTATTCATAATATTATGTTATTTGACTCTATATTTTTGTAAATTTGTTGGTGTTTTGTTTTGTTGTATAACGATATAGTTAGTTTATTGTGCATAAGTGAAGTGAATGAAAAATAATACCACAGAGCATGAAATTCTGAAATGCCACAAACACACCCTGGAATTTTCTAACAAGGGATCCACCATCTTGTTAGAATATTGGAATAATCATACGACGCTTGTAATATTATTGTACTATAACGTTCATTGAAAGAAAACATTGATACTGGCAAGTGCTTCTGCGGAGCCAAAACAAGAAAAAGAAGAAGAAATACCTGACCATATTGATAAATTATTTTTGCAAGTTATGGAACACTATATCTATAGTTTATATATATATATCTATTGTCATGCTACAAACACTAGGAGTGAAGTAATTACTATACGGAATGTAGGTAAGAAAAAGATCTATTCTTTGTTTTTTTTTTTTTTTTTTTTAAGGCAAACGGAGATGCAGTCCATCTGTAAGTGATCACGGATGCGTTGCCGGTCCTTGAGAAAGGGTGCTAAGCGAAAACAATGCTAAACAACATGCCAGCGGGAAAACTACTCGCGAGGTAAACAACAGTATACAGTCAGCAAAATAATCATGTAATATTAAATTATAATCTTCAAAAGTATTAGAGTTGTAAAATTATCGCTTCTAGTACTTTTTTTGTACGTTATAAAATCGGCTATGACCTATATACAGTCAAGTGGCCGTTATAATTTTTTAAACGTAGAGTAGCTACTGATAGAGAAATGTATTTACAAGTTGTATTCTTTATCATAAGGTAGATTTGTTAAAATATTATCAACGAATAAAATCGATTTATCAATAAGTTTACTAAATAATTTTAATGCGTTCCACTGTTGTATGAGTTAATATTTTTTATTGTAAAATCTAGCTGGCGTCCGCGGCTTTGTGTATTCTTGTGTAGAGATTATTTTCATGTCGTGATTTTATTCTACACTAGCTGTGCCCGCAACTTCGTCCGCATGGAAGCGAATGTTGAAAAGAAAAGACATCTAAATGTATGTCCATTTACTTATCTACTTTTCTCTCGTACTTACGCTGCGTCGTCATTAAAATTACAATAACTTTTGATAAAGTGGACCTATTTTAATGAAACAAAAACTAAGTTATTTTCGAGGATGTGCTTTATGATTCTCTTGGTGTAATTTTATTGTGAACGCCGTACTTTAGTAGTGATGCGTGTTCATACCAATAGATAGACAAGCAGACTTTTCTAAAAATGATTAAAATGCGTTTTATTACTCATTTCTAGATAACTGCAACAATTTTTTTCACGAAAATCGGAAAAGAACAGACACATTAGATTTACATTCTTATTACATGTTTAGATTAGCGGGCCCGCGCGGACATTATCCTGCCCTGATAGTAAAAAACACTTTATAAATTAAATACCTAAACCTTCCCCATGGTTACTTTATTTACTGAAGAAAAACCGCATGAGAATCCGTTCAATAGATTTTGAGTTTATCGGGAACAGACAGACAGACGTGGCAGAAGACTGTTGTATAATATGTAGTAATGAATTAATTACTCGAGTATCAATATTAAGCAAAATAGACGAAGTTTTTGTGAATAATTTTATAAACAACACTAAAGCTAGTCAATAGCTACTAGAGAAAGAGATAGAGGAAGAAAATTCTATTATCTACTTGTATTTGATTTTAAGTGAGATGGTATTAAAATGGTATGCTAAATAACTTTGAGTATTTACAGATTTATTGGTGTCATTCGAATCTGCTACAAATTCTCTGGTACCGTTTGATTATGATGTGCCGTCGTGATATATTTAATATATACATATATGTGTGTACTGTGTGTACAAGCCGACGCACGCCGCGGGGTAGAAAGCTCTCAGACTACAACTAATGGGACAGACCCTTCATACGTCACTTGTCACATGCTCACAGAGAATTGAAGACATGTCTACGCTACTGGTCACTTGATTCTTATAGAAATGATTTCATAATTTCGAATGATTCTTTTTTATTTCAACGTATGGGTATTCCGCTACAACTTTTGTTGATTTTGGAAGGAAATTTTAATATTTTATTTAATACGAAATGCTTAGCTATGACTAGTTGTGTCCGTGATTATATCCGCAACTGTTATTATTTATTCTAATAAGTATTTGTGTTACAGTAATATAAATAGCACGACCATACACTCCGATCACAAATATGAATTGTCATGACTATCAGAGGAACGGTATATAAGCGATTACTGAGGAATTATAGGAAAATATGAAGTATATAAATGTTATCTTTGGAAAAAGACGTTTCCCTAGTTTGTTGGTCTAATGATTCTAGAGTATATCAAAATTAGATAATTAAACCTCCATTTTTACAAACTCATATGGAAATTATCATTATCAATACCAGTCAATAAAAGACCCTTTACAGGGTTATAGACACATGACGTATTGGCGATATTAAATTCCAAAAAATCCACAGTTCTATACTTTCCTATGTACGGTTTACTATAAGAACGTTTTTTTATGATGTTTACCTTCAATGCGATCCGTTGGTGTTACCAATTAAAATGAGTAAATGTACGTGAATTCCGAAAAATTCGTTAGCACATGCCGGGATTCGAATTTGCGGTCAACGGATTGATATCCTACTAGCCAAACCACTAGACCACCGCGACTGTAATAAAAATGTATCGTTACATATCCAAATGAGCTAAATCCAATTTTAATAGTTCATATAACGTGTTTCATTATTAAAGGATTTCAATTTTAAACACCGAGAATAAAGTTCAAATTTAGACGTTTTTAAGTTTTTTTGATGATCTTTATGTTTTACATATAGCAAATTTGGTGATACAACCATACAAATATAAAAATGAAGATTGATTTTATTTGCCTATCTGCAGAGTTAGGAATGATTCTCTAATTTTATTTTTAAATAATGAAAAACAATTTCTGTGCACGTTTTATTTGTGTATAATTAATTTCTGGATGGTAACACGCAATACAGGAAAGTAAAAAAATCCCACTCGTTCGTAAAGCATTCGGAGAGCTTTCCACTGAGCGGAAAAATGCATCTCAGAGCCGGTTTCTTCGTACCTTCCGGATTCCCAACCTGCTACTCTAGGTCATTGTGTTCCATCTCGCTCACTCGTACGATAAACGACTGAGATTGCAAGATCGATTTGGGGTCGCGTCGCCCTAACCTAGATTGTCTGTGCCCAGTAGACTTTGTAATATAGTTTACCTACTAACGTTCCTATTCACGTGTTTGTCGGCTTAGTACGAACACTTTGGTAAACCTATTTAACATAACTTTACGTATTAAATATGTTGTATGCAAATTAAATATCTTTCATAAAACCTTCTGCACGCGGTATAATGTATGTGCATAATTTATTTACCTCTATTTAAGTCATTTGATTTTGCTTCAAGCGCTGTAAGGTTCATAGTGTCTGTTTTGGATTTAATTTCGTACCTAGTGTAAAATCATTGGTCAAGCGTTGCAATGGCTTGATTATTTTGACTCGACGATTCACAGTATGCAGTAATAGTCACCCACAATAGTTCGATTTATTTTACGAGCAATAAGGTCACAATATTTGTTACCGAAACGATTAGATCCGAATATCGTAAAGTAATAACAATAATAATAAGACGATTAATTAGGATGTACGTAATTATTCAATTCAATTATAAATTTGAATTTCTCGTCTAACATTTTAAGGTTGATTGTCAATTTAAAGCGGTCATCATGATTTTCATATCTAAGTTAAATGTATAATGTTACCGATTCTATTAATAACTAGCTGTGCCCGCGACTCCGTCCGCGTGGAAACGAACGTAAAACAAACAGCGACTAATATAAGAGTGAAAATCATATTACTGTATTAAGTCCATCTACTTATTTACTTTTCTCTCGTACTTAAGTCATATCGTCATCAAAATTACAATAACTTTTGATAGAGTGAATCGATATTTTTTTTAACCTTTATTTTTGGTAATCAATCTTTCAGATTATTGCTGCCATTGTCGCGTAGTCAATAATATTACAAGCGTCGAGTGATCATTTCAATATTAAGCGTCATATAAATCAATATTCTAACAAGATGGTGGATCCCTTGTTAGAAGCTTCCAGGGAGTTTTTGTGGCATCTCTGAATTTCATGCTTCTTGATATTATTTTCCATTCACTTCACTTATGCACATTAAACTAGCTATATTACGTAAAACTCCACCAAATTTACAAAATATAGAGTCAAATAACACAAGATTATGAATAAAATATAAAATCCACTACACGACAGACTAAAATCCCACCAAAACTCTGAATCGATATTAATAATACCAAAACTAAATGTTACTCGAGCATATACTTTATAGTTTTCATTGTGTGATTTTATCATGGACGCAGTATTTTGACAGTGATGCATACTCATACAACAGGCAGACATTTCTAAATACGATTGAAATGTATTCTATTACTTCGAAGACATCTGCAACAATTATTTTCACAGAAAATCTGAAACTACGGACACGTTAGATTCTTATTATCTGTATATAGATTTCTATTGTAAACAATAATGTATTGCATTGTTTTTTTTTTCTCGAACTGACTACGCTATTGACCTAGCAAGGTCTTAACAGCTTCACCGGACTACAAATTGCGTTGATAATATTTACTTGGAATTTTATAACTTGCTTTATATATATTTAAATAATTACCAAAACCGGGAACAGAATATTATCTATGCTTTAATGTATGTATGAGAGACATTATCTATGATTTGAAAAACAGAGTTCTGTAATTTTCCTCCAGGTAGAGCTGTAACACTTCAACTTCTGTATATCATTACGACAAATAATAACAAGTGTACAGGAATGGCACAGCTTGCATGGTTTACAATAAATAAGAATACTGAAAAGAATAAAGAAGCAGTCAGTGAGGCAAATTGCACCCTCCCATGACTCTTTAATAAAATGTAGAATAACATAATAGACAAGTAATCTTTAGTGTCAAAATTTAATAGAATCTATAAACAAAATTGCAAAGAATTTAAAGAGTTCAGTGAAATTTTAATGAAACTAAAGTTGCCAGATCTTTTATTTTAAGAACTGACTATCCATGGTTGGCCTCACGGCTTCTTCCTCGAACTGACTATGCTATTGACCTAGTACGGTCTTAACAGCTTCACCGGACTACAAGTTACACGGTTTCATAGGACCTTTTGGGCGAGCTCTTAAACCATTCAATCGAATGGCAACAAGCTCGGACACGTGACTATTGGCTATTGTCGTGGATGCAACAATCGCGAATTGAGGTATCTAGTTTGTCAAAGATTGGCTAACGCTCATTAACCAAAAACATAAGATAAAAACTCTTTCCTTATATGTGTGTCTGAATGCAGTGTAGAGACCTATCCTATCCTATATAGTTTAGAGGAATTTTTCCGACACAAAATACATGTAGGAGTTGTTGAGGCACGCATGCTTGGTTTTTTTTTTTCTCGAACTGACTACGCTATTGACCTAGCAAGGTCTTAATAGCTTCACCGGACTACAATTCCGCATGCTTGGTATACATACATGATTGAATAATTCATATACGTATATCTAGAGAGCTTAGCTTAGGTTAGGTCAGATAGGTCGCGATTTTTGCACAAAACAGGCGACAGCCCAAGCCCAGGTGTGCCGTGAACCCTTGAGTTAGTCGCCCAAACATCCCAAATCGGCTGAGTGCCTTCAGCGCTCGCCTCAGTATTTCAGTGAAGCTGTAAAGACCTTTCCAGGTCAACAGCGTTCTCATTTCGAAAAAAAAAATAGTGTAGAGTGTGCAAAATCTAGTAGATATAGTGTCACTGTATCACGCTAGCCGGCAATAGGCTGACAACACATTTGTGATAACCCTCGTATTACAGGTGTTCAAGAGCAATGGTGATAATTTAACATCAGGTGCAACGAATATTCTTTTACCTCCATCATTTATCCTCCATCATTCAAGATCTTAGTCTGTCATATAGTCGCTTTTATATTCTGATCATAATCTGGTGTTTTTTAACTCTATATCTTGTAATATTCTACATGATGTCACCAATGTCACCAATTTTATGTAATATAGATCGGGTATTGTGCACAAGTGGATGGAAAATAACACGGAGCATGAATTCTGAAGTGACACAAAAAAGTCCCTCTAATGTTCTAATAAAGAAGGCAATCATTTTGTTAGAACATTGAAATAATTACAAGACACTTGCAATACTATTACCTACTTGGTAATTACAGTAACAAATCTGAAAAATTCTTGAACAAAAATAAAATAAAAATTAATCTATCATAGCTACGTAATACTCATGAAAAACGAAAATTTTATAAAATTGTGAACTAAAAAAAATACATATTTGAAACAATAAACATTCTAAGTAACGTCTATGTAAATATGGCATACGATAAATATTATAATTCTAAGTAACCGCGGTTGACTCGGAGTTTACTTTTTGATAGCCAGTGATAAGTTTTCAGTTCCGTCGGTGCGTTGTGTGTTTAACTATCAGTCGAACGGTCTAACCGTCGTTTCGTTTTGCGGACAGTCGTGACGTCATTCAAATAACATAAATATTTTGATGAAAAATGAAAAAAATCATGCGCAGTTCACATATAACGGAAATGAAAACTTCAAAAAATTAACGGTTTACGTAAACAATACACCACACTGGTTATGACGCCTTTTCCCAGGTCTTAATAATACGCAGGTGCACACACACACCTAGAAAGATATACACAAATAATGCTCAGATCAAAGCAAGTAGTAAGCATATAAGCATATACAATATGCAATGAATATACCGCGAGTATAAGAAACACTGTATAATGTATTCTATCTTATTCCCTGGCACTTCAAATCCTATAGACGTATATGTTTAACTCTTATAGTCCAGTGAAGCTGTTAAGACCTTGCTAGGTCAACAGCGTAGTCAGTTCGAAAAAAAAACTTCTTAATATCGCCTTTTTGTTTCCTTCAGTTTTAAACAAAACACTACTAAAAATATATATCATTATTTCTAAATTCCTAATCTTTTACCGTTTCTATGTTTATATCGATTTAACTCCTTTTCTCCGATTTTATTTGCGTATAAGTTTTATTGGTTGACCACAATCACACCTATCCATATGACGATGTGACTCAAGATGGCAACACTCTAAGGTTATGAAGCTCTGGTTCTCAAACTTATTTACCACCGCGCATATCTTCAATTTTAAAAGACCCTATTCTATTGCAATAAATGAAATTGCATAAACTACTTCGAATCATAACTTATTCTAACATTATCGGGAAACTTACAACGTTTTGAATTAATAACATATTACGCACAAACCATATATTATTGAAATTTAATTTACATCCAAAAGCTTATAAGTGAAATTTATTACAAAAGCAATATCTTCAATTTTACTAGCAGAGCTGAGCGTCTATCATGATCTGTTTAATTACTATTTGTTGTCGAGTTGATTTAAAGACAGATGGATGTTGTGTACATACTCTTCATATTGAAATATCGGCACATACTAATTTCTATGATGATCACTTGAATAGTTAGGAGTTAACGTGCTGCAGCGCCATCTAGTTGCTTTAAAGTAACATAGATACCATGAAAACATTGTCCTTGAGACATCAAATCTCATACCTACTATTTTTGGCGTTGATTATGTGCACATTTAAGCGACTATTAAATTAAAAAAATATTTTATTTTTGAAGTGAAATTACCTATGGCACGCTAGAGAAAAAAAATTGTTACGCGTTAAACGTATGGCATGTATTTGTGTGTATGTGTAAGTGTTGTTTAGGCTTAGTAGTATACCAACATAAGTAAATATGTAGTTATATATTTACTATTTATATTGCGAGACTTCGTATTGTATATACTTGCGTAACCGCCCCGGTAGATGTTGTCCCGTCCTCGTAATAAAAACAACGGTGACAAATGATATAGCTAAACCTTCCTCAAGAATCACTATCTACTGGTGAAAACTGCATAAAAACCGTTTAATAGTTTTTGAGTTTATCGCAAATCGACAGACAGACAAACGTGGCAGAGAGCTTTGTTTTATAATATAATAATAATAATTGTAGTAATGATGAGCATTCTCATCGTTATATATAAATTTATTCTGTACGTATGTATGTCACTGAAGTCCTCCTAAACGCCTGGACCGATTTTAATGAAATTTTGTGTGCGTGTTCCAGTGGATTCGACAATGGTTTACATTCACAATTGGACCCGGTAGGTAGCGCTGCACTTGAGTTTTAGATTTTTTTATCGTCTAGCAAGACAACGTCCGCCCGACCCGCTAGTATATATATATAGTATATAGATATAAACCAAATAAGATTCACTTCCTCCGCGTGCATACACTGACTGACACACGCAATTTTTTTTTGTTTTAAATTTATAAACTTAACGTACTTATTCCATTTTAAAAATTCATCATATAGAAAAGTATGTTATCAATAAGTAACTCACATTGTATTCTGATATAAAATAGACCTGAAAAATTTGATATATAGATATACAAAATGTAATAACTTGTTATCTCATAACAAGGTATGATATTTATGAAATATTGTGGAGTTATAAAATCGTAGAACGTAAAAAAATAAAAATAGAATTGTCATTTTATGTTCACACAACAATGAGTATCAACCACAGACGATATATATTAAACGCGTATACAATACGATTCCACATATACAGACATACGTAAACATAATGGCGTAATCGATCACGTATTGAGTACGACCATTGTGCTCATCAGCTGGACCGTAAATCCTGTCACTATAACTTCGATAAGCCCCCCCCCCCCTCTTCCCCCCTCTCCCGTAGTCCTCGATCCCCCGTAATATCCCCTCGCAGACCACTCTTCATATCAGGCTCATTTGCGTACGCTCTTACGCAATACACCAAAATCATTCATGTGCGTAACTCTATTAAGCGAGGGTTGAAGCGTCATTTTTTACGTTAATAATTATACTATTCGGATCAAAGTTGTTGATTTTCGTCTTTTTGAAGTGAAAACGCGTTGTGCGGTATTTCTTTTTTTTATTTATAATCTCACGTCATGACATATTAGTAAACATGACCGGTCGTATTGCCCTAGTGTAGCTTGCTTCAAACATGGTCATCCCATGTTTCAGACTTAGCAAAACCAGTAATAGTTTCTTAGGTAATACTGTTAGGTTTTAAAATAAAGTCCCTAAACATGTTACCAATTTGCCGGACTGCAAATTTAAGCGCCACGTCAAGCGGGTTTTAGTGTCAAAAGGATATTATAGAGTGGACAGTATGTGAACTATAGTGATGTCTGGAATTGACTCCTCTCTGTGGATCCACTATAAGCTATTGTATGGTGTATTGGAAAAATATGTAAAAAAAAATGTACCCAATCGAGTTTCTTACCGGTTCTTCTCGATGGCGACCCTTGTTTTCCGAACCGGTGGTAGTTTTTGACGTGCATAAGCGCTTTATTAGGGCCTAAACTGAATAAAGCATTTTTGATTTTGATTTTGAAAACTAGCGACGCGTAGTATAGGGGCTTGTGTATAAGTAATATTGATAATTTGCAGCTCATCATACGTTTGATTGATTTTATTCTCTTTACAAAGTTCTATTAAAGTATTGTTTGAGTGCCAATAGATATGTAAACTACCGAATTCATATGTTTGAAATGTAAATTATATGAAATAGATTGAAGACGTATCTTTTTATAAGTCGTTGTCTATCGGTTCCTTTTCATCATTTTTTAAAATCCTTTGTCTGTGTCTATACTTTTGTGGATTTGTGTACTCATAACAAGAGACCTACATAAACCGATTTAGATGATTCTCTTATAATTTATAGTTGTATTCTGCGATTGAGTTTTAGTATATGTTTTGTTACATTAGACAATATATAGAATAAGTTATGAGCTGATGAGTAAATGAAGTCAACACAAAATGACTGTCAATACATTTTAATTTAGTAATTTGTCTAAACCATCAAATGCATGTTATATACATTTAGACTCAACGTTTAAGTAATAAATACACAACCACACCTGATGTTAAATTTTGTGGCCTAAGATGGTAAACACACCAAAACTAAGGGCTGGTTCTCGAGTGTAGCAGTCGGAACATACCAACACGTCATTGGTGACAGATTTTCAACCAGACAACTAAACAAGCCTTATCACAATGCTATAGTTTCATCTATTTTTCTTTCACCGGAAACTCAACTCACTTGCTAGGATTCGAACCTATGCCCATCTACGCTGTGTCCGTACACGCTATCAACTAAGTCTAAATTAAAAATTAAAATTTTTATGTTATGAAAATTAAGATACAAAACAAAATTAAAAAGTTTTGGTATGAGAAAAGCTTTTAACAAAAATGTAGTAATTTATATGAGTGAAGTCGCGGGCATACATATCTTTTTAGATAATGTTTAAAACAATGAACGGTTTTATTACAAAAAAGTTACGTATTTAAAAATAAATTAAATACTTGCTTTAAAAAGGTTACGATTTAAATACACCGCCCTCGCTGAATATTCGCCATTTTACTCTTTTGTCCCGTTTTGGTTAGGTTAGGTAAGATTTGCGAAAAAAGGATAGCGCGAACTTGCCTCGGGCGAACGCGGTGCATTTAGTACGAAACCTTTTTAAAGCAAATATTTAATACGTATTTAACTTTTTTGTAATAACACCGTGGGACTTCACAACTCTAATTCTAACGAACCCCATATCATAGACCATGTCGTGTGCATAGATAATGTAATTTTACGTAATTTATCTATCATTATAATGAGAATAATCGATACGCATTGCCGGTTAAATTCTGTTAAACATTTTGTCTATAATCAAAACGATGTACACGCATGGTTGAGTTTGACCTAATAATAACAAAACTTGTGACTTCCTTTATTCAGATCATTGGACTGTGTAGAGATGCGGTACGCAACTTTTCGGATTTGATGTTATAATTTTTAAAATTTGATGTTAGCTGATTATGTGTCGCGTAAATTATTTTGTTGTTTCAAAGTAAATATTATATTAAACCGATTTTAAAGTACCTGTGTTTAATTACATCTTTACTGCTTAGCACTCATAGATAAGCGTAATGTTTTGTAGATTATGCTTAAAAATACTCTTTCAGCCAAAGGAAATGGTGTCAAATTCGGGACAACCATTTCGGAGATATGCGTGGACAAACAAAATTCTTTTTTTTACAAGCTGTGCCTGCGATTTCGTCTGCGTGGAACATAATTTACAAAACAGTGTCTAATAAAGTCACCTGAATGTATTTAGTGTAATTACTATCTAGTTTTCTCTCGTACTTAATTCGCATCTTCATTAAAATTATAATATATGTTGATAAATCGAATCGACTTTTAATGAAACAGAGGCTAAATGTTACTTGAAGATATTCTTTATGATTTTACTTGAAAAGGTTTTATGATAAACGCTGTACTTTAGCAATGATACGTGTTAAAAAAACCAGATGCAGACTGAAAAATATTACTAAATATGATTGAAATGTATAAGACAATTGCAACTTTTTTTTTGCATAAGTCTAAAAAGTACAGACACATTAAATTAATATTCTTATTATACCTATTTACAGCTAATTCTGATTATTTCGTTTTTTTTTTAATAAGAACAGAATGTTTTTACTTTAGTACTATTATGTTTTGTTATATTGAAATTCATATTATCATCATCACCCTGTAAGAGACTCACTGCAGGGCTATAGGTATCTTCTCGAAGGATGGTATGGGCGTAATCACGACGCTAGCCCACGACGTATTGGCGATTTCAAATTCTGAGAAATCCACAATTCTATATTTTTCCCACATACAGTAGTACTCTACAAGAACATTTCTCAGGTTCCGGTTTCCTCTCAATGTATTCCTAAACCGTCAGCCGATAGTGTTACCAATTTAGATTAGTAAATGTACGCGAATTCCGAAAATTTCTTTGGTACATGACGGGGTTCGAATCTGCGGACATCGAAATATTATTCCACCGGCCAAACCACTAGGCTACCACGACTTCTTCGAAATTAATATAGACCACATTATATAACATAACTATATATTAAGGTATTAGAACACCTAGGTTGGTAAACACAGTCGATGTTTGCACCTATGGGTAAAATTGTTAAGCACACATTTAATTATTTTACCAGTTTCGAAGAGACGATATTATTTTTATGGTTCTGCGGTAAGTAATATCCTATAATTTTGTGGTTATTAATATTAATTTTAAAGTTAAACTATTATGAAATAACTCTCTCCATATATTTGTTTGTACACTAGTATATTTCGTTCGTAAGCTTCTGAAATCGCAGTAAATGATTTATATTTAATTAGTCTTAAACTTGGAATTGAAAAGACCGGTAATGCATTTGCGACTGCCTGATGTTGCTAGTGTCTACGGCGGCGATCACTTACCATCAGATGACGCAGCTATTCTTTTGCCCCCTATAATAAAAAAAAATGTTCCCCCAAGAAATTAATTTCGGCAGACGAGATAATATTTTCAAAAATATAAAAACAATTAGATATTTTCTGATATGAGACAACTATATCGACAAATCGATTTTTGGCGTGGCGATGCGTCACCACGATATGCGTTATTTATTATACAGTTAATTTATACTCTATAAACTCTACATATCGACAAGGGACTGGGCATTTTACCGCGTTATGGAGCGTTCTCGTTGTATGTGGAAATTCATTATTATTTTTCTAATATAATACGAGGTTATATACACAACTTTGTCTATGTCGTTTATTATCCTAGCGATATAATATATGTACATACGGAAAAAAACACCATGTTTGTCCCCACTTCTCCGCAGCAAGAGACATACAACGCTGTACACGCAATGTTTAAAAAACAGTAGTTTCTTAAAACTCTAAAAAATACTAATTAAACTAGCTAAACCCGTGACTTTATCCCTGTGAAACCTTGTTTAAAAACAGTGATTTATAAAGTCATCTGAATGTGTTAAGTACATTTACTTATATACGCTTCTCTCGCACTTAACTGCGTCGTCATTAATAGTATAATAGCTTTTGATAGACCAGATCGATTTCAATGAAACAAATACTAAATGCTACTCGGATATATTCTTTATGATTTTCTTGAAAAGGTTTTATCATGAACGTAGTATTTTAGCAGTGATGCGCCTACAATACGAATCTACAGAGTGCAGAGACGTTACATTTACGTTCTTATTCTTCTTATATACATATATCTTTATGTATAAATTTCTTCTGTACGTGTGTATGTCACTGAAATCCTCCTAAACGGCTGGACCGATTTTGGTGGAATTTTGTGTGCATGTTCCAGTGCATTCGAGAATGGTTTAGATTCATTGGACTCTGTAGGTGACGCTGCGGTTGACTTTAAGGGTTTTTTTTATCATCAAGGCAGGACAACGTGTTTCAAGCCCGCTAGTTACATGTATACATGAATCTATATTGATAATTTTTCTTTGAGATAGGGTTCAAGTGACTAAGAAGTTAAAAAAAAAAAATGATCAAAATGTATGCAGTAGTTTTTGATTGTTAAACACATAACGACAGATCCATAGGATTTTCTTTATTTATGATACTAGCCTCTACCCGCGACTTCGTATGCGTGGAATAGATACGCTAACACACAGCAGTTCTCAAAAGGAAAAAACATCCCGATTTTGAAACATTCTTCACCTCTGCTCTGCACCTATTGGTCTTAGCGTAATGATATATAGCCTATAACCATTCTCGAGGAATGAGATATATAACACTGAAAGAATTATTCAAATCGGACCAGTAGTTCCTGAGTTTACCCCCTACAACTTCACAACATCACAACGTCACAACGTCAACTTCACAAACTTTACCTATTTATAATATTAGTATAGATTATGACTATTGCTCATGTTAAGAAACCTTTCTTCTTACTCGACTTGTCCATAGTTATGTCTGTATGCAACTATATATAATAGCGTAAGGTAGGTAGCATAAGGAATAGGGAATTCATGACAACCTAACAAAAGATTCAGCTGCCTAGGTAAGCAAGGTTATGGCAAGAAACAAAAGTACGTAATTCTTAGAATCTTCAGGACGTAGGACAGTGTAAATACATCAAGAAAACATAACCGAAATGAATGTACACCGTTTCAGCTCTTATTAATTTCGGTAACTTAGAAAGTTCTGTTTTTTTCTTCATAATACTGAATTGTTGTTGGTATTAAGAATGGGTGTGCAGTACACAGAGTATGTAATTCTCAGAATAACACGGCGTATCAAGCAAAATGCGTCAATGGAGTTTGTTGAATGTTCGAATTGCGTTAAATTGAGTTTATTTTCTAAAGCAATGCCAACTTTAAAACCGGAATAAAACTCTCACAACAGTATTAATTATTACTGATTACCAATAGGAGGTAATGTTATCAGTATAATAACTACGAATTACCTTTATCGGTTAAAAAAAAACATTAGCTTTCCATTCAGTTTTTATGAACGGTTGTTTAAAAAAAACTTATATCTCGCCCGGCATGCAATCGCTGTTTAACAACAAACTCGTACATACAAATAGTAGGTACTGCAGCAATGTAAAATATGCACTGTACTTTTTTAATTAGAGTTCTGTACATTGGTTTTTAATTTAAATACTAACTCTACCAACACCTTCGCTCGTGTGTACTAGCTGTTTACTAAATAGTTGTTTTTAATAAATCTATTTATTTCCAATGAAATATGTATTACAAAATCGTTTTCGGTGTTATTACAAGAAAGTTAAACACCTGATGAACGCTTGCTGTAAAAAGGTTACGTTTTAGATGGACCGCGTTCGCGGAATGTTTCGCCATCTTGCTTCTCTGTTGTCTCACATTGGTTACATTAGGTTAGACTTGCCAAAAAAGGATAACGCGAACTTACCTCGCGCGAGCCCGGTGCATTTCGTATGAAACCTTTTTTAAACTAAGTATTTAACTTTTTTGTAATAACATGTATAATATGTAACTTGACATTGTTCATTTATTCAGTCCACCTTCATATTTCAAATTCAAAAATTGATTTTTCAAGTAAATAAGCTCCCTGCAATATCATTATAACAATTAGATTTAAAATCCTACCAGTTATTATTATCAATAATGTATTTTCTAAATAATCTTTTATTGTACTATACTTATTACTAACTGATAAATAAGCTATATCGACTTATTTGTCTAGTAATCATTTTATGTCGATTTAATTTACTTTTATGTCCATAAACAAATCCATACATATTAATTATCTAATGTAACAAAATGCATAACAAATATGAAGAACAAAACGATAAAAGAATAGATATATATATGAATAATGTAAATCGTTGCAGTCTTCAAGTTATAAGCTCACTCAAGAACTGACAAGCTGACAGAACATGTTGCGTTTCTATAATTTAATTAAAAAGTAATTGTCTGTGCGCAATTTTAAAATAACAGCCGTTTTTTTTTTCAAGATATATAAAAGTATACTAGGCAATTATAACGAGAAACCATTTTTTTTAATATTTGTCTGTCTTTCTGTTTCTTACAACTATTCTCCGAAATCTCTGTTGTAGGTGGTAGAGCCACGCCGAAGCTATTTTTGGTTTCAGCATGAAGTGGTCGGCTCCTCCGGGGTAGTACCACCCGTCTCACAGATAACCGACGTGAAATAACAGTGCTTGCGTTGTTGTGTTTCGTTCGGTCAGTGAGAGAGCCGGAGGCCCACGTCCCTTCCTCTTTCCTTCTTTCCCTTTCCTTCCCCTCCCCCTTCTCCCATATACAGGCTGGCAACGCACTTGCGACGTCCCTGATGTCACTAGTGTCTATGGACGGTGGTGATCACTAAACATCACGTGAGCCACCAGTTCGTTTGCCTCCTTTGATATAAAAAAAAAACCTATTTTCGCGGAACTTTCTCTGCTTTTACCTATGTTATGTTTTCTAAGATATTTGAAACCTATTTCCTATAATTATTTCTTTCACATATGATCCGAAGTTCTTATAACACAAATCATGTATATAACAATGAATCTTACAATTCTCAGACAGATGTTCCTTAGACGGTATACTGACTAAGCGAGGCAACAATAATATTGGATAACTCTTATACACAGTGTAATAGACAACTCATGGCGCATTAAATACATACAAGTTTCCACTCGCGTATCATTTCGTTTGAGTTTAGTATGTAACAGAGTTATCACAAGTGACTATAGGACAATCTAAAAAATGAATCTGAATCTGAATCTGACTGAATCGAGGACTCCCAAACTGAGTTCCACGGAAAAGAGACCAGTTCCGTAAATGAGTTGTTTTAGTCACAGAATCGTTGAATCATTGTGATGTGAAATCTCACCATTGTTATATTTTTGTTAACCAAATTGCATAAATCTTTAATTTACTGCCAATTGATAATATATTTCAAATATCCCAAAATTTGAAATTCTTTATTCTATTTAGGCCCTGAGAAGGGACTCATGTACATCAAAACTACCACCCGTTCGGAAAACAATCCAGTCATCGAGAAGAACCGGCAAGCATCTCGATGTGGTTTATCTTTCATTATACACAATATAGCACAATATATTTCTCCAGACACAGACACACACAGTTTCATTCTTTTTTGGTGGATCCATAGAGAGAGGTGTCATTTCCAGACTTCACTATCGTTCACATATTGATCTACCATATAATAGCATTTAGGTATTAGGACGTGCTTGACATGGTATTTGAATTTACTGTCTGTCAAATCAATGCTTTGGGACTTTGTTATAAAATCTAACATTTTATATGTATATAACAAATGTTTGGTGATCAAAACCTGCTTAATTTAGATATTAATAATGATCCTTCTGGTTATTAAACCATTGATACATAAAAACAGTTAGAAGTGATTTTGGATGGATGTATGAAGCCTTGGTTATTGATATTCAGCTGTATCGTCGGAAAATACAGCAGAATAACATGTGATATAGTTGGTTTACAAACTGCTACAGATTTAGTTCAAACTAATATCAATAATTAAATAACTTTGAAAAACTAAATTTAGAAAAAAACCGACATAATTTGAATACTAGAAAATGTAATAAACTGGTCGTCCCATGTTTCAGATTTAGCAAAACCAGTAATAGTGTTAGGTTTTACAATAAAGTCCCAAAACATGTTACCGATTTGCCGGATTGTAAATTTAAGCGTTACGTTGATCGGGGCTTAGTGTCAAAAGGATATTATAGAGTGGATCAGTATGTGAACGATAGTGATGTCTGGAATTGACTTCCCTCTGTGCATCCACTAAAAGCTATTGTATGATGTATTGGAAATATATGTTAAAAAAATGTACCCGATCGAGTTTCTTGCCGGTTCTTGTCGATGACTGGGTTGTTTTCCGAACCGGTGGTAGTTTTTGACGTTCATAAGTGCCTTATTAGGACCTAAACTGAATAAAGTATTTTTGATTTCGATTTTGAATTGTTTACATCAAGATAACGTTTGACCATTAGTGCAGGTTGAACAGTCACTATGCCTCTATGCGCCATCGCATGCGACTCCCATACCCGACACGGTAGTCGATTCCCCACAATACTATCTCCGTACGTTATGTACCGTGTAAATTTGTCTAATCTGTTCTTTATTCTGTATTTTCATGCGTTACTGACTCTAATGAACTGTATACTCTGTCGTTATTCTTTATACCAAACATGAACTTTAATATTACTATATATAAAGTATTAATTGAATAGTATCTGATTGAATTACTTCGAATATAGAATCGTTAATTTTACAATATATGTGTGTTATTGCTGACAACTTATGATGTTAATTTGTGATGATATTTTTTGTAATCTAATTATAATTATCTTGTATTTTCTTTGTCTATCATATATAACACAAATATAGTTCATTTGAGGACCATTTCCTTTAAATCTATTGAATATATCGGTATATATAACATAGGATACGGATTTTTTTATAGATGGTTCTGTGCTGTTTTATTATTTAGGTTCGGATGATCCCTTTCTGTTTTTTGTTAAAACAGAACCATCAATAATGTTAACACAGAAATAGGTATTTTTTAAATTGTTAATTAAAGAGCCATTCCGGTGTTAGTTTTGTGTAACTGCTACTATTATAATGATTTATTGTGATCTCCACACATCGATAGAGCTCTCTGCCTAGCCCTTTAGTATTTATATACTGCAGAACTATTCTGGTACCTCGTCCGGGAACAATACGTACATCTCTAGAACCCGGTTGTATGTAGGTTTCAGTGGATTATATTTCCACAAGAAGTGTTTTGGAATGATCTGTAATGTTTACTATATTTCCAAATAATTTACAACTTCATTAGCTCTTCTTCTACTTCTACTTCTTCTCCTTCTACGTTTCTTCTATCCGTTCATATTTATTTATTTAACGCGTAATGAAAATTTTTCACTACCAAGTCATAAGAAGTTTTACTTAAAAAGAAAACACTTGGTAAAGTGTCGCAAATGTATTCTCATTGGAGACGAAAACATAACGGTGAAATAATTCGATCTCATATAATATTCATTGTTGCACCACTGCATGCTTCTTTTTAGAACGGAATGCTACATAGTGACGCAAAACAGAAATTTACTTTTATAACTAGATATACATATTACCTGGTTAAACACAAACAAATACCGTACATACGTGACTATGTCGCTATTCGATGAAGAATATAAATTGTCTCGCCATCAGTGCAAAATTTATATTATTTCAAAAACATCTTTGTCATTTGGTTATAAGTTAATTCGAAAAGTTTTAATTTTTTTATGTGAAACATTTATAGGCGCGGATAAACCTGATTCTGGCATAGGGCGACGTGGCGACGCAAAACACGAACTTTGCGCTATTAACGAAATACTCAAAGACATTTGCAGCCCAATTTGTATCGTTCTACAAGTGCTATGTGGCACGTGTCGATGACCTAGCGCCCTTTGATAAACACCGCACCTGGCCTAAGTTGAATTTTTGTATTTAATAAAAATGTATATTTATTCAATAAAATAAATAAACAGTCATTATTTTACGGAACAAATTTTTAATGCTTTATCTTTTTCTTGTGCCATAGCTGATTCCTGTCGTGATCTGTTCTTTTAAGCATATAACTTATACAAAACAATTTCGATGTTTCACATCTGCCAAGCGTTCCGTGACGGGTAAATTTTTTTATAGAGTAGCTAATTGCTAACATATTTTATTCCCTTGAACTTCTCCATTGCAACTACGACCACGGATATCTTCTTATTTACAACTCTATATTTAAACCTTCCAAGGGATTAGCCTTCAAATACTCTTTTTTAAAAGTATATTGTCATTAAACAGTAAATATAAGGAATAACAATATACATAACCTTGGTTATAAAATGTGGTTAGATATTAGCAATGTTTTTAAATCGGATTTCTTCAATATGGATTAGAAAAAGATTGAAGAAGAATCTATTTGCGTTTTAAAAAAGACGGTATGCAAACTGCAGACAATGAAATCAGGTGCTCGATTGATACTTTATGTTTAAAAATAATTATATTTGTTTGATATATAAGGTACCTGCATCTGAAGCCAGGAGTCAAGAATCCCCGCGGTGTGTGGGGCAGCCCAACGGCCGGCGCCAGGGACAATCTGCAAAAATATATAGTATAGTCTCACTAATTTAGCAGTCCAGTAGTCCGTTAAATCCAATAATATTGTACCCTACGCTCACACTTCCCTCAACTTTCCCTACTTTCGTTCCATGCTTGCGCACCGAAATCTGCGACACCTCTATACAGTTCTATTCCTCTATACATCTATTCTACTCAAGAATGCAATCACCACATGAATGGAGAAATAATAAACAGTGTTTTTTTTTTAACATAGAGTTAAAATAAATTTTGACACCAATCTTCCAGATTATTAATGCAACTGTGTTAATATAATGTTAAAACACAACGTTAATGTTCTTACAAAATGGTGGTTCCCTTGTTAGAATTTTGCATTGAGTTTTTGTGGTCTATCAAAATTATTTCTTTCCTATCTACTTCACTTGTGCCTAATAATCGAATTATATTACGTAAAACACCACCAATATTACCAAATTATAGAGTCAAAAAACACCAGATTATCAATAAAATATAAAATCCACAACATAACAGGCTAAGATCCCGTCAAAAACTCCATATTAACAGTTACTTCAAGGATTTTCCAGTCCGATCATCTATTAATGCTACTGTGAACTTTGACATGACATTTATCTTTGTATTCAAACGGTGATATGCTATTAAGACTGTTCGACTTTTATAAATCAGAATAAGGCACCACTATAAAGTATGTTCTCGTCTTTGAAATATTTTATTATGTAGATATTATATCGAATTTCGACTATTTTTTTTTTCTCTAATACATAAAGCAAGTCATATAGGAATATCGTACAATTCATAGGTTTAATACGCAGTTTTTCTACTTTATAAACCATAGTTATATCTCGTGGTTTCACTCGTTTATAAGGTTTACCGTCAGCGGTCTCGCATAACCAATGCCGTGTCACACGGTTTGCCCACACTATTACTCGGTTCTTGTTTAAAATACTATTTGATATACATTTTTCATATTAATTACTCCGCAGCTAATGACAATAGCATGATAGTCTATAGATTTAAATATTTCTATTTATAAAAATGCTAAAGGAACCTAACACAAGTAACTAGTAGTTTTTGATCTTAGTAAAGATTAACAAATGTAGGATAACAATTTTAATTCATCTATATAAAATAATATATTGAAAATATTATTATTCTTAAACCGCGCTTTTTTATCAACATGGGAGATTTGTATTTTAAACAGTAAATATATATTATTAGGCAAGCTGTGCCCGCGACTTCGTCCACGTGAAACCTTAGGTAAAAACAGCCATTAATAAAGTGACCTGAATGTATGAAGTCCATTTACTTATTTACTTTTCTCTCGTACTCAATTCGCGTCGTCATTAAAGTACAATAACTTTTAATAGACCAAATAATGCTTTATGATTTTCTTGGAGAGGTTTTATCATGAACGCAGTATTTTAGGGGTTATGCATGTTCGTAGAAACTGACAAACGGACAGACATTCCTAAAATAGAGCAAGATTACGTTAGATTTGCATTCTTTATTGTATGTATTGATATAAGATAAATAAAAACATATATAACGGGACAACAATAAGGATTACTTTAAAAGTAGAACATTAGTACCGACGTCCAAAGGTTATCATAGGTAACACCGCGATCAGAGCTGTCGTTTCTGCCTAATAAGATTTATTGTCAACAATTCATTGAATTACATATGAAGCGATTTATTTTACACACGCATAAATATCAACCGTAATTGTGCGTATAAATAAATAAGTCTTAGAACGAATTCTGTTAATTGTATAAATTGATTATCCACAATGGTAACTAAATGTCTTTCAGTTTAAAATTATTGTGTTCATTCAAAAATATCACAACGACTCAATGTGCTAATGTGTCGAATCGGAAACTGTCGGTCGTTGTTTTGTGGAAGAATAAGAATTAATAACTGTAGTTCAACAAAATTAAACGTGTTGTGTTGTGAGTGTCAAAATATATATTATACATTACATACGAACTAGAGAATGTGTATATTAGGGTGTCCGTTATTCATCAATTTGGCCTTTTTGACTTGAGTATTGTTAGTTGAAAGCCTGAAAATATTTAAGAAAAATGGATTCCTATACCGTCTAATCGCACCTAAATAAGGACACATTTATAGAAATTATATTTACCGATTTATCTCATAAATTTTGATCTTAACAAAATAAACGAATTAAAATTTTGTCGGCGATATCAAAATTTCTCCCTTCCAAGTGATCATAGTAGATGGAGAATTAATAATAGTTATTATAATAGAGTTACTCAAGAAAAAAAGCAATATATTGTTTTTTTCTTAAAAAGTAAAATCAAAACATTTGAAATGAATGATATAGGCACAGTTAAACGGCATTGGAATTTATTTTTTCTTAAATGTTTTTAGGCTGCAAACTAACAGTTTGAATGACACCCAAGTTAAAAAAAAGCTAACTTGGTAAATGACGAACATCCTAGTATATATAATTATGTGAAATAAAGTTCTGAACCGTTCAAATTTATAAACAGCATTAGACAGATTTTGGTCCTAACATATCACAAGAACATCTCCGTCCCGGTCGATGTCCAATAACAAAAGTGAATAAGCGTTATTCTTTTTATATTGTAGTTATCAATAACCCGAGGTAATAGTCCCATTTTATTTTTAAAACTTTAAAACACTGTAAATTCAATTTGGAAAACTTCAAAAACTATGAATAAAACACGATTGTTGGGTGGTGAGTGGACAACGCGGGTTAGACAAGTGGCATGGTATACTAACATAGGCATTCACAATTAGGCACTTTCTATACTGTGACCTAACTTTGTATATTAATTGCGATGCTCTTGAGGATCACAACGTAATATTAGAAGCTTATTAATTCCTTAATAAAAAAGCTAAGAAACACAAATTTTTATTCTTTCACAAATTACTAGTAGTTATAGATTCGCGCATTTAAACAAACAAGAAAACCTGCAAACGTTAGAGCTTTATAGCAATCTTTATAACAATTTGACAGTATTTCTATATTTAGTTAGTATATTAACTTTTATTAATTCTTTATTAAATAAACTATGAAATGAAAACTTATATTTTTTCAAATCTTACTAATAGTTAGAATATTTTTTGAAGAAACAAGAAAACACAAACTTTAAGCATTAAGTATAGGACTTCATATTATATTTATTTTTATATTTAGTATTTAATATTTAGTAAGCACATTATTTTCTAGGCATTTTTCAATGAACACACCAGTCGTATGAAAACTTATAATTCTGTCTGCGCCTTAACACTGCAATCGACAACTGGTGATCAATGGTTACAATCAACCCAGTGGCAACCATTCCTTTTAATTCTGTAAAAGTTCTTGTAATATACCTACTACATAGATCCTACTTTTATTATCGAAATAAAAATATTAAGCACTGTTAAGATATCTCTCCTACTAAAGGTGCATTAGGCTTTCGATTGATTTATACATATAATAAAAATTTTAATCTGTCCTTTAGATTTTTGTAATTGTTTCAGGTGTCTTTGAATAAGTAATATAATATATTTAAATTAATTTTAGAAATATTTGTCTGTTTGTATAAAAATGCGTCACCGCTAAAAAAAACTGCGTGCATGATAAAATCATTAGAAAAAAATCATAAAGCATATTTTCGAGTAACACAGTATTTATTTCATTATTCGTGTCTCTTGGTTCGGTGTATCAAAAGATTTGTTACTTTTATTGACGACGAGACTTAAGTACGAGAGAAAAGTACATAATTGACTATAGCACAATATATTGCTCCAGACACAGACACACACAGTTTTATTCTTTTTTGGTGGATCCATAGAGAGAGGTGTCATTTCCAGACTTCACCATGCATTCAGATGATTTTATTAATCGCTGCAGTAGTCCGGTGAAGCTGTTAAGACCTTGATGGGTCAATAGCGTAGTCATTTCGAGAAAAAAAAAATTAATCGCTGTTTTGACATAAAGTTTCACGCGGACGATGATATGGTCACAACTAGTTATAAATGTATTACATAAATAAACATTGAAATAAGAGGTTAACCTCTGATTAATATAGTAAAATTAGAGAAACAATCAATAGTTAAATAAACAATTAAAATATTAATTAATATTAGCGTACATAAAGAGGGAATTGGCAACAAAACTGTTGAGATTAGCTTCCAGGCTCTGAGATCGCCGAACCGTTAGTGGAACGTAGCGATTAAGGGCATCGTCTCACCCACGCACATACCATTAATAACCGATGCTATTTCAAAAATATCTTAGTTTAGTAATAAATTTATACTATGTAAGTTTTAAACAGGTACCTATTTGAATTTATCGGTTTATAGAACGTAATAATAATTCGTTCAAACAATGAGAAGTTTGTTCTAATCTATAATGGGACATAATTTTTCTGAAATTAGGATATATAAATTTGGATTTATATGTAGATACTTTTTTAATTCCGTTATACTAAGTATGATTGTTGCTGCTAGAATGTCTATGGATATTTTGAAAATATTACTAGCGAAAGTCTTAATATTTATTGTGTTTCGATATTTTCAGGTATTTTAATTAATATTAATTAATTTGTTGCCACAACATTTTAGTTTTAATGATTATTGTCATGTACAAATGTGAAAATACGTGATTATTTTCTATTTATCAATAAACATATGAGGCCGTCATTTTTAATAAATCGTGTGTTTATTGTAAAACTTTTAATAATACACACACGTACAACTTGACACGGCAAATTTTTATTTGTACACATTGAACGTGTTTATAAATGTGTAACCGGCCTGGCATACGTTATCCCGCTCGGGTAATAAAACAACCTTGACAAATCATATTCCTAAACCTTTCTCATGGATCACTTTATCTACTGGTAAACCGCATGAAAATTCGTTCAGTAGTTTTTGAGTTTATCGCGAACATACAGACAGACATAGCAGAATACTTTATAACGTGTAGTGATTGCTACTGAAGAGTTGTACCGTCGGCCGGCGTTGATGTCTTTTTTATGACGGGTACCAAATATTAAAAAAATATGCAAATTCCTTACTATATTGTAATGTTCACTTTATTTAAATAAAGGTAAGAAGTCTCGCGTGATTTTTGGTTATTCTCCTTAAACACTTCCTATAAATAATAGTAGTATTTTACATTTTTTTCCACATGGTTCGTGTATTATATATATATTGAGCTAATTTATTGGCTATTTTAGTTCAGAAAACCGGAATATATTTTATTTTACAGTATAATAAAAAACTAAATTTGAGATAAAAATAATATACTTTGACTATTTATTGAAATAGACAAGAAAAATTAGTTATATCAAGACTATGTAAATAAAATATATTCTAATATATAAACATAATGTAATAAATACGTCACATTTGTTTAAAAAAATCATGTTGGGAATATATTATAATTTTAACACCTGGCCGACGGACACTTAAACGTATTTTAGGAATCATCTCATGAATGTCAATATAAATAATCAGAACATCGATTTTATTTACAGGGAGAATAATGTCTGTGTAAAATAAGGCTTTTGATGTTATTTGTAAGAATAACAAAGCGATAATAAGTAATGAAATAAAACAGACGATAGAAGGCCGATCTCATTGATATAACTTGCAAATACTTTCTGCTAAATAAAACTTGCCGTGTTTAGAAAATGAAGTTTATCTGATTAAATACGCAATAAATCGAATCAACGTTATAATTGAATAATTTATAATAATTAAAACCTCGCAATTAAATCGTAACCGATAGTGTGTTCTCTACAAACCAAGCCGCATGCGTTCGTTGTACATTTTTAAGCTTGTCGCCGTAAAACACAAATCCAGCGGTTGCGACACAAGATAAGCAAATCGGATCACAGTGGACTAAATGCTGGAGTGCGAATAGTTTCGCACTGGAGCTTCACATGGGGGGTGTCACACACACAAGCGTCGTGTTGGTGAGTACCTGGTCGCCCACTAGGTCCTCGGCCGCTCTGATCGCGCAGCAGGCCTCCATTCCCGGCTTGGGCCGGGTGTCGGGTCGCCAGTTAGCCGTACGGTGTAACAGTGACGCGTTTGGTACCCGTTGCCGCCGCCGTGACACGGCGCACGCCTGCGCGCACTCGCTGTGCGCACCGGACTGCGTGTCTGATATCGCTTGCCACACGACCTCCTTCGCGGGGTTGCAATGAAAGTGATTAGGCTCTTGCGTTACTGATAACGAGGGCTAGTTTCCGTTTGTAAAATAATTCACGAGATCACTGTAAAACCGACATGACAACTCACACCACAGAACATATAAAAGATATATTCTTATCTATAACAAGTACTCATGTACGTGTATATAAATAATGTCGTTTATCTAATCTGTACGTCTAAATCTTTGTTTTATATGTGTATCGGTTATGTAAATATCGCATACCTCTATAATAGTAAATGCTAATCGTAACTCGTATAACGGAAATTGATCTTCGATAAATATAATTACAACAACAAATCAATTTTAAATTAATTTGCGCGAAAAAAAAATCAATCATATAATCAATTAACAACGAAATATAAGAATTCTAAATGTGGTCGATTCAACTAGGTGATCAAATTATAAACTTATACAAAATATATGTCAAGTTTTATTACGAAGTGTATTTGTACACAACAAAAGGATTTAAAATAAAATAAATCAATCGAGTAAATAACATAAAAAGGTGAAGCAATACTTTATTTACATCGAATTCATTCTGAATAATAAAATACATAAATTAAAATAAATAAACAATTAAACGAATATGAAATAAACAAAATATGGATTGAAAATTATTGTGACATTTATTTGAAGGAAGTTGTAATTACATACTTAGGACTCTTTTAATTACGAGAGAATAATGCATTCACATATTTGTTTGATACTAGCTTTATCATTCTTGATTGTCATTGAACAATATTATTCAACAGTTCACCAATGAATTGCAAACACTATAATACTTTGATAATATATTAAGATAAGACCATTTTAAATATCAAACATGAAGGTTGAAATATAATATAACAAGTTGAAAGCCTGGAAAGTTTTTTAAATCAAGCATTCGTAATACCTACTCAGATATTGCTCGACAGAAAAGGATTGAATTTTTACAAATGACGCATATATAACTGGTTCTAAAAACAACGCCATTGGATGAATATAGTACAAAAAGCTGAACAATAACTTATGCAAAGGTAGTAAATAATTTATGCAAATTAAAAAAATACGAATACAAGGTTAAATTGTGTTAACAATTTGTTTATACGGATGGTGAGATTTTCTGAAACGCCTGTTAGAAATTAATAGCAGTACATTATTTGTACGAATATGCAATTACTTTTTTAAAATTAATTTTCCTTATATGAACTACTATCCTCTGCTCGCGACTTCGTTCGCGTAGAACAGATACACCAACACGCTGCAGTTCTCAAAAGGAAAAAATATCCCGATTTTGAAACATTTTTCATCTGTGCTCCGCTCCTATTGGTCTTAGCGTGATATATATAGCCTATAACCATTATCGATGAATGAGCTTTATAAGACTGAAAGAATTATTCAAATCGGACCAGTAGTTCCTGAGATTACCCCCTACAACGTCACAACATCACAACGTCACAAACTCACAAACTTTACCTCTTTATAATATTAGTATAGATAAAGGTATATCTTTAAAATAAAATCCTAAAGATATACCCGTGGATGCGTTTGTTTTTTATAATTTCTGTTGTAATAAATTGGAGGATTATAAAGAAAGTGACATCAGGCATGCCTAATGTATCAAATAGATGAATGGTAGAGTAATTGATATTCTGCAGTACAACCTCTTGACGAATTATAACAAAATGGATAGAATAAAAACTTTTTTCAAGAAAATATGCGATTTACGATCCTGGAGAAGTGATTGCATAGTAGTTATCATCTTCGGGCATCACAACTTTTCTGAAAGAGGGAGAAAATTAACATTTATTGAAAAATAACTCTTCATTATGCAGACGTTACACAGTTTATAGAGCCGCTTACTGAGCGTGTTCTACTATCTGTACCATGGCGAATGATCTGCAGAGCTATTTAATTTAATCCCTTCCTCTCCTTTCCATAACCGAACCACTCGCGCTGGGCTTAGGAGCCATAGTTTTACGGTAAATACTATCTGGGCACAAACTAAAAAGTTCACAACTTCTAATCTCCCGGCTAGTGTGTTCCCTCCTTCGTATAACATGGCACTTCAAGCGTAACGTTAAGAGACATTTACGCAGGTCGGCATGACAGCGGCGACCGCCAAGGGATGGCGTGTCTCTCGGTGGTCGACATTGTTTTTCGATTGTACTGTGCTCACCATCAGGCATAGTGCAGTCACTTTGCTGTGCTACAATAAAAAAAAATTAATTTGTATTTATAAATTTTATCACAATAATTTTATTTAAAATAAATTTTTTAGAAGATGATATGTCATTTTAGCAATTACGTACCTAATATTACAATTTTTTAGAAAACAATTATTACACCTTAGAACACTTAACCCATATACATATATAATTTATGTCACTTAGCCGAAGTTCGGTTATCATGACTCCCTTGCGCTACCTACGAAGCCGTGTGTTCATAAAAATAATAGCGTGTAATCAATTTTGAACTAAAGGATGAACCCATATAGAAAATCGAAAACCACAGTGGAAAAGCATTTTAGAATCATATGATAAAATGAATAAAGAAGCTTCTGAGCAAAACGATTACATAAAAGTAGCAAAAACCATTCCAAGATATTTAGAGGCGAGATTTGTTATGCGACGAAAAATATCCTGAAAATAGAAAAATCACAGCATCATCCTATAGGTCTAATTAAATCTTTAAACAATCCAGGTGACCTCATAAATACAACAAAACAATCTCACCAAAATTGTAATACCCACAAGGGAATATTATACAAATACTAGCTCTCTAGTTATTTAATTTGTACTTAGTTTAATTGTATATAGCTATGTGTAACACTGTCTTTATATAAAGACTAGCAACCCGACCAGCTTCGCATGGGTTCAATGTAAATACTAATATGTGGCAGTATTGATTGATTGATAATATTATTTAAGATATACAATTCCGTTTGCGATTTAAGCCCACAAAAATATGTTTGTTACGACATCAGATTACAAATTTTTAAATTTATCGGCACCCGATTAGGTCCCCCTCGGCAGCGGCTCAAGTCTAGGACCGTTCCGTCGCCGTGAAACCCTTGAGTACGCAGCTCGCGTGATACGCTTACACAAAATCTTATATCACTGCAACAACATTACTCATATCACCCCCACGCACGTCCACGCATACACGCTTTTTTACACATGAAAGTGGAAGGGTTTTGTTTCTTTCCCTTATCGAACTGAAATAGTTAAGAAAATTATCCGATACGAAATATATATAAAAGTTGTTAAGGTATGTATGCTTGATACACATATATGTTCCAACAACTCATATATGTATGAATAGTTAAGCGCTCGCCTTAGTAGACCGGTGAAGCTGTTAAGGCCTTGCTAGGTCAATAATGTAGTCAGTTAGAGAAAAAAAGGAGGGGTTGAATTTATCGGTTTTTCCGTAACATAAAATGTACATATAAACCTTCCTCTTGAATCACTCTATCTATTGCTGTAAACTGTATTACTATCCGTTGAATAGTTTAAGAGATTTAAACAAACAGAGAATGGAAGCGACTTTATCTTATACTATTTACTATTGATTGATTCAGAAGTGAATAAAAAAAAACTGATAGTTTTTTTCCGACTGTACTATAAAGGTCGAATGAATTACGGCATAACCATGAAAGTCACTCGCAAAATGGACATTACGCTTTCCACCTATTATAGACACAATAATGTCGTCTAGATATACTATGTTCCCTATAACTAGTGTTGGCATATATGTTGATATAATGTGGTCTTATGTAGGAATGCAATATATTATCTACTGGTCCACACGAGTTATCATTTAAGACATTAAATTGATATATTTGAGGCCTTTCATACCATATCCACTACATTTGACCCTGACCACTGTCGATTTTCCTAAAACTTTTCAATGTTTTTCTATCCTATCTTAGAGCCACGATGAAGCTATAACTCGTTTCAGCGTGATTATGATTATGGTCATCATGGTTGATTATGGACACCCTAACACCGAGTTGTATGAAATATATTTACCCAATGATCTACCTTCATACCTATGAAATATATTTACCCAATGATCTACCTTCATACCTATCAAATGTATATTAAAAAATCATAAAAATCGGTCGAGCCTTTTCGAAGGAGTTCAACCGCAAACAACGCGACACGAGATTTTTCTATATTAGATGGATCCTAGATTTGTTTTTAACATAAATTTAAAACTATATAGGTATGCTACCTTACGCAATATCGTATGTGTGTACTAACAAATAAAATAAAATAAGACTAAATAGAGTGAAGCTAAATAAAATAAAACTAAATAAAATGCCAACTGAAAAAATTCAATGAACTCAATCTTTCAATTTTGTTCTTATATTTCAAAATCTTCCACTTTCGGTCTCACTCACTCAGTCTTCTTTATATATAAGAACTAGCCTCTGCCCGCGACTTCGTTCGCGTGGAATAGATACACTAACACTAACACACAGCAGTTCTCAAAAGGAAAAAACATTCCGATTTTGATACATTTTTCATCTGTGTTCCGCTCCTATTGGTATTAGCGTGATGATATATAGCCTATACCCATTCTAGGTAAATGAGCTATATAACAATGAATTATTCAAATCAGACCAGTAGTTCCTGAGATTACCCCCTACAACGTCACAACGTCACAAACTCACAAACTTTACCTCTTTATAATATTAGTATAGATTTGTAAAATATCTCACTCACGATTTATCAGGTATAGATTATTCTTTCATACAAACCTAGTCCTGATGATTATAAATAAAAAAATAAAATAAACAAGCAAGTGCAATTGTTCTTACGTGATGCGATTACGTACATTCGACGAATAATTTTTAGTTACATAGATAGTTAGATAGATATATTTATGCAGTGAACACAAGGATAATTGAAACTGACGTTGAGTTTGTCGCTGTTCAATTGGTTTTAAATTAAAGTGATTTATTTACATGTAAGCAATATTTAAATTCCTGCGATGCAAAGCTTTGGCATCACAAATTACGGTTTTTTTATTGAATATTTAATATAATTATATATCATATAATATTATATATTCATTATAATATTACGGTATTATTACATATACCTGGAACATATAACCTACTCGCTCGCTAGGATGGAGATTGGAGTTGGCGTGTTGAATGATTTAAACCTAGACGAATTGGGTCTCAAGTTCAGCTACTAGAACACTTTTACACATGCTTGGCGACATATTTCTATCTTAAGGGTAGTTAGCCAGACGGACTTAGAGAAAAGCCTATCGAAAGCTCCGCCTCAGATGCTAAGTTTCGAACCTACGTATTCAGCCATTATCGCTTCAAACAAATTGTATGCTTCGTTAAAACAAAAGAGCGTCGCGTAAAGTAGACTATACATAAAGCGAGTGACACTATTCTAAATGCTCGTAACACGCAGTGTCTTGAAATAAACCAATAATCCGCTATCCTTTTACTTCATTACGAACTGTACTAAGTTGGGTAAACATAGTTAACTTTTAAGCAATATATCTTCTTTTTCTTTGAGTCTTTTTTTTTCTTTCGATATGACTACGCTATTGACCCAGCAAGGTATTAACAGCTTCACCGAACTATAAGGCGAGCGCTTAAGGCACTCAGCCGATTTTATTTTAGCAACCAGCTCAAGGGTGCACGGCACACCTCGGTTTGGCTGTTGCCTGTTGCATGCAAAATCGCGACCTGTCTTAGCTAACCTAGGTAACTATTCATATATGTATGAGTTGTTGAAACGTATATGTGTACCAAGCATACACGCCTCAACAACTCCTCCATATATTTATGATCGGAAAATTGAGAGTTTTTCAGTTCGATAAGGGGAAAAAAGTAAACTCTTCCACATTAATGTGTAAGCGTGCAGATGTGCACGTGTGTGGGGGCGATCGTGTAGTGTTGTAGCAGTCATGTATATTTGTGTGTCACCGTATCGCGCAAGCAACGCACCCAAGGGCTCCCTACCGAGGGATCGAACCTAAGTTTGAGCCGCTGCCGTGGGAGGCCTAATCGGGTTTTTTGAGTCGATTTTATAGAATTATATAGGTAGTTGTATGTTGGCTCAAGCTATACCAAATTTCCATTTGAAAGCCGCAAGAAAATTCGTCGATTATTTTAGTAGAGCCACGCTGAAGCTATTATTGGTTTCAGCATGAATGGGTTGGCTCGCCTGGAGTAGTATCTCCTGATCCACAGTAATACCGACGTGAAGTAAAAGTGCTTGCATTGTTGCGTTACGTTCGGTCAACACTGGCTGGCAACGCACTTGCGACTCCCCGGTGTTGCAAGTGTCTATGGACGATAGTGATCAATTAACATTACGTGACCCATCTGTTAATTTGCCTCCTATGATATAAAAAAATGGGTTCGTTGTAAGTCGTAAACTTATAACTTACAGTTTCTATTGTAATTTTAGTTTATAATAAAGTTATTCTGCGAGGTGGTAGGACTTTTTAATGTCCGCCTGAAACTAGCTACCACAAGCCAATTGAAAATCTTTCACCGAACATTTGTAGGTGTGTTCCAGGAGCTATATTTGAGAGTCAGTGTCGCTCTCTAAGTTCAGTGTGTTTACCATATTAGACCACACCGGCATTCAAATCAGATGAGATTGTGTTCAAACTCTAATAAGTGTATAAAGTGAGGTCTAAAGTAATCTGGGGGCCTACCCAAGTTGCTAATCGACAATCACTAACGCAAATAGATGATTTTATCACGTGATATAGCGTTCAGATTTGTCATCTCCATGCATTTTTTCGTTTTCTATTTGCGTTAGTGACTGTCGATAAAAACCCAGGGTAGGCCTCCTGATCCTTATTAATCTTATTACTTTACAAGTGAGTTACTAATATTTTAAGGAACTTTCGTTTTATTCCCCAATTCCTGTCTTAGAGAACACTACAACTATAGTAACATACAGTCAACAAATACAAAATATTCCCAATCTCGGGATCACTAGCGAATGACCTAAATATTTCGGATCTTCAACACAGCATGGTGTTTTTAACTAGTCCGTGTTGTCCTTGCTTCAAACAAGCATAAAAAGTATATTATTATTCCATAAGGTCAAGAAATAAATTCATGATCGTTTGACAGTATGCGTGTATGCGATAAACTCGTTACATAAACAATCAGCTGTACACAGTAGTGACGCAAATGGAACTTTCAACCTATACCGACATATAGAGAAACGAGTATACTAAATAACGAAGCTCAAGTGTCGTCTCGGCTCGAGGTATAGAACTGAAATTCAGTTGTTCACATTAATCGGCCGAGAACCTCGGCTGAAGACGCACACTGCGTTCATAATATTGATTTTTTCAGTAACTTTTAGAATTCCATTACAATGAAATCGAAAGAAAAGGCGAAACTGTAAGTATTAGCATTGCGATAGTTATATTCATTATTTATTGTTTAAAGTTTAATGAAATATACTTCGAATATCCGTTATAATAAAAATCGAAAACACCTATGCGTATATTGTACATAAAAACAAATTTGATAGCGATGCGAAATTTTTCTGAACTTTATCAACTAATATGTACTAAATGAACCTTTGCTTGTAAAACTTATGTTTGTCTTTACAGAGAAGAAAAAGAGACCCCAGCCGTTATTTCCTACTTCCAAATTGTGAGTATCAATATTTATTATACACTAGAAAGTATTGAAATATATATATTGTATAACTATTTTATCTAATTTTATACTAGATCCTATCAAAATGGTATTATATTTAAAACTTCTTATAACTCTTTGGAATTCTTTCTTATCTATACTAATATATAAAGCTGAAGAGTTTGTTTGTTTGTTTGTTTGTTTGTTTGTTTGTTTGTTTGTTTGTTTGTTTGGTTGAACGCTATGATCTCAAGAACTAGAGATCCGATTTAAAAGTTTCTTTTAGTGTTAGATAGCTCATTTATCGAGGATGGCTCTAGGCTACATATCATCACGTTAAAGCCAAAAGGAGCTGAGCACTAATGAAGAATGTCTCAAAATCGGGCTATTTTGGAAGCTTCCGCTGCGTGTTAATGTCAGTATTATATGCGTTGCCATGGTAA
Source organism: Antheraea mylitta (assembly GCA_014332785.1). Lineage (NCBI taxonomy): Eukaryota > Metazoa > Arthropoda > Insecta > Lepidoptera > Saturniidae > Antheraea > Antheraea mylitta. The sequence continues at coordinate 1,920,201 of JACEII010000074.1, read as the reverse complement.
CGCGATAACATTCTATCGAAAATATTTTCATGGTTTATTTTGTGTTCCTATTCAAAAGGTTTATTCTACGTTACTTTTGTTTCCAATTTTTAATTATACATGGTACGTTTATATCGGAAACATTTCTAAAGTTTATTTTGTGTTGCTATTCAAAATGTTTAGTAGTAATAATATTCGTCCAATAAGATAGTCGAAGGAATTAATCCATACTGCCAATTCTGAAGTTGTCAATATAGGTATTTTTCTTCTATGTCCAAGATAATGTTAAGGTATAAGAGCCAAATACTCTATATAATATTTCGTAAATTTTTATATTCTTAATTTTCAAGACACAGAGTTCATGCTTCGTGGTATTATTTTTCTTTCATTTCACTTATGCAAAATAAACGAACCATATCACATAAAACGTCACAAATTTAACACAATATAGAGACAAATCACACAAGATTATTAATAGAATATAAATCCACTAGATGACAGACTAAAATTCCACCAAAAACTCCTCAGAAAATTTATTTCTACTTTAGTTTTGTTCCCAATTCTTGATTTGTGATATATTACGTGTAATAAAAGTAAAGTGAGTGTATTTTATATTAGAAATATATGAGATGCTACAAATATCAATATTTTTTTTAAATTCTATCGATATGTCTGTTGTGTTTTTTTTATTTGTTCCGGGTAATCTCCGAAACGGCTAGACCTATTTGAACGGGAATTTTACGGGCAAATAAGTAACTAATTGGCTGTTTTATTTTAAGCTAGCGGGTTCAGCAGACGTTGCCCGCCCTGATAATAAGACAAACTACTATCTTGCTACCTAATACCTTGCCCAAGAATCATTTTATATATTGGTAAAAACGACATGAAGATGCGTTCTGTAGTTTTTGATCTTATCGCGAACATACATATAGACAGACGTGGAATAGGACTTTGTTTTACACTATGTAGTGATAAACTGTTATCCGTGCATTCGTCGTTCGTGTGACGTGCGCTGTACTGGACTCCAAGAATAAATATATACATATGTATATGTATTTATGCCAAAAGGCAGCAAACAGGCTGACGGCCCACCTGATGGTAAGTGGTTACCATCGCCTATGAACAACTGCAACACTAAGGGCATCGCTGTTGTAATTGAAAGTCGTATGTTTATATTTGATTTAAATTATAGCAAGGTATAATAATAAATTAATTATATCGACACTATGGACATATTATATCTATATAATAAAAGGTTTAACACATATTGTTCGATAATGTTTAGCTTAATATTTTCATTACTTTCTTATATAGTGTAAGTGAGCACTGAGGGTGATATATAACAGTTTAAAGTTCCAGTTATGTGGTTGATGATAAATCCCATTCCATTCGATTCACTATTAGTATACACATATATAATGTACACGTTACCTGTTACGGTAGATGTGCGTGTGATACTTACAGTTATTTTTGAAAGAGTATTATTCTAATTTACACTAGATGTGTGATCACAATTTTAAACATCTAATATATTTAAAAAAAGGGCGTGCGAAGCCGCGGGTAACAGCTAGTATCTTATAAAATAATTCGGTAACAAATGATCATAATATTACATAGTTGGTATCAATAATTAGTAATTTTGTTAAATAAAATTCGTTAAAATATCATGACTTTTTTATTAAATCAATATAGCAGGTTTTCTTTTAATTTGCTGTTAAAATAACTTGTTATATATATGCTATTTATTATGTTCAACACTTTTTTTAACTACACATATGTTGTGATGATTAATTATCCTTATTAATTCGTTGAAATTAAAACATAAATTACAAAACTATTCAACTTATAAAAACGCAATAAACTTTAATGAATGACAAAATAAAAGATAACAGAAAATAAAATTAGATAGTGTAAACAAACTTATACATTTTTACAAAATGTAACAAAGTACCTTTGAAATACTTAAGTATTAAAGTAAACTAAATATCAAATAACAAATAGCACCATTAAATAAGATGAATGGAAATATAAATAGAGTAACTAGAATGAAATTTAATATCCGTAATATAGTCCGGTGAAGCTGTTAAGACCTTGCAGTTAAAAAAAAAACATTCGAATTCCGTTATAAGTTCATATTTTGTTCTTTGTAAAATTGAATAGAAAAGGATAATAAATAATGACACAAAATTATAAACAAAACACTAAACTGTCATTATTTTAATTGATTCAATACGCAGGACACGAGTACACGCATTCCTAAATTCATTGATGCTTCTTTGTAGTGTCGCACTAAATCGTGCGTGATTCAGACAATTCTTTTGAGTTAACTATTCTGAGCCTGTCAATTTTCGTCTCGGATTCAAGATAAAAGATAGCGTTGTAGCCCATTTTGACATAATTATAGTTCGCGGCAAACTTTTTGACCGCCCTGAATATAGCCGTAAGTACGGGCTTCCACATAATATATTTAATACAAAACAAAGTAAAAGTAGTATTATAGGAATCTAAATTGACATTTATATATCCTTAAGTAATCTCGATGTTATCTATACTAATATATAAAACTGAAGAGTTTGTTTGTTGTTTGGTTGAACGCGATAATCTCAAGAACTACAGATCCGATTTGAAAGTTTCTTTTAGTGTTAGACAGCTCATTTATCGAGGATGGCTATAGGCTATGGCTATACATATCATCACGTTAAAACCAATAGGAGCTGATCACTAATGAAGAATGTCGCAAAATCTGGCTATTTTGGTAGCTTCCACTGCGTGATAATGTCAGTATTATATGCGTTGCCGTGGTAACGCGATAACATTCTATCGCAAATATTTTCATGGTTTATTTTGTGTTCCTATTCAGAGATATTATTCTACGTTATTTTTGTTTCCAATTTTTAATCATACGTGGTACGTTTATATCGCAAACATTTCTAAAGTTTATTTTGTGATGCTATTCAAAAAGTTTAGTAGCAATAATATTCGTCCAATAAGATAGTCGAAGGAATTAATCCATACTGCCAATTCTGAAGTTGTCAATATAGGTAGTTTTCTTCTATGTCCAAGATAATGTAAAGGTATAAGCGCCAAATCCTCTATATACTATTTCGTAAATTTTTATCTTCTTAATTGTCAGGACCACAGAATTCATGCTCCGTGGTATTACTTTTCATTCATTTCACTTATGCACAATAAACGAACTATATTACATAAAACGCCACCAATTTAACACAATATAGAGACAAGTAACACAAGATTATGAATAAAATATAAAATCCACTACATGACAGACTAAAATCCCACCAAAAACTCCTCAAAATTTTTATTCTACGTTAGTTTTGTTTCCAACTTTTGATTTATGATATATTACGTATTATAAAAGTAAAGTGTGTGTATTTTATATTAAAATAAATATTTTTTGGTGAATACATACATCTGTGATGCTAGAGATATCAACTATTTCTTTTTTATTTTGTTGCTATGTCTGTTTTTTTAATTGTTCCGGGTAATCTCTGAAATCTCGGCTGGATCTATTTGAACGGTTTTTTTCTTAGAAATGACTACGCTATTGATCTAGCAAGGTCTTAACAACTTCACCGGACTACAAGTAATATTTGAACGGGAATTTCACGGGCAAATAAGTAACTAATTAGCCCTTTGATTTTAAGCTAGCGGGTTCAACAGACGTTGCCTGGGTAGCATTATAGCAACAGTAGCATAGTAATATTATCAGGGTTGATAATAAGACAAACTATACCTATACCTTGCCCAACAATCATTTTATATATTGGTAAAAACGACATGAAGATGCGTTCTGTAGTTTTTAATCTTATCGCGAACAGACATATAGACAGACGTGGAACAGGACTTTGTTTTACACTAAGTAGTCATAAACTGTTATCCGTGCATTCGTCCGTGTGAAATTAACCAAAATATGTTGTTCACTGTAAGCATGCACGTTTCGTACATGTACTCATACTCCATATGTCACTCCATACTCTACGAATAAATATAATTGAAAGTCATATTTTTATATGTGATTTAAATTATAGCAAGGTATAATAATAACTTAATTATATCGACACTATGGACATACGAGTATTATATCTATATAATGAAAGACTTAACACATATTGTTCGATAATGTTTAGCTTAATATTTCCATTATTTTCTTATATAGTGTAAGTGAGCACTGAGGGTGATATATAGCAGTTTAAAGTTCCAGTTATGTGGCTGATGATAAATCCCATCCCATTCAATTCACTGTTAGTATTCACTATATATAATGTACACGTTACCTGTTATAGTAGATGATGTGCGTGTGATATTTACAAATATTTTTGAAACAGTATTATTTTAATTTACACTAGATGTGTGATCACAATTTTAAATTTATTTAATATATTTAAAAAAACGCGTGCGAAGGCGCGGTTAAGAGCTAGTACTTATAATAAAATACCTATTGTTACGTAAATTTGTGATTTACACAGCTATATTCAGAGTGGTCAAAAAGTTTGGCGCGGACTATACTATCAAATATAAAATATTTCAAAAATATTATTTCTGTTTGATTCGATGAAAGAAGTTGGTGTCATAAAACTTGGGCAAAACGATTTATAAAATATTGTATATAAAAATATAACGCAAGTGTAATTAAAGACTAAGGGTGACTTTTCACGACCAACATATTGACCGTGCGGCCACGTACCTTGTTTGCACTTATGTTAGGAGCCGACGCCATTTTGACACGAAATTGAAGTGAGTAAAATTCACGTTCTTGGAAATCGTTAGAATAAAATCAACTATCACTACTATTTTTTAAGTGAAATCTTCTTTAGGCGCATCGAGCGGTTTTTTACCAGGTGATACAATCATAATTTCGCGTCATGACATGGTAATAAGTGTGACCGAGCGTATTGCACTTGCGCGATTTGCTTCAGAGTAGCGACGCGTAATATATGGCCGCATCTAATATTGAGGTTTTACAGACCATCAGGGATTTGATTGATTAAGACACTTTATAAAAATATATATAATTAATGCTCCGTGCGCCATTAGATGTAAAACTAAAGTAATGTTAATAATTTCAAAATATAAATTACTAGCATCTGCCCGCGACTTCGTTTGCGTGGAATAGATACTTTGGGTTAACGTTAACCCCTAAAAAAAAAACCCCGATTTTTAAACATTCTTCATTTGTGCTGCGCTCCTATTGGTCTTAGCGTGATGATATATCCACTCTAGATAAATAAGCTATATAACATTGAAGGAATTTTTCAAATCAAACCAGTAGTTCCTGACATTACCCCCTACAACGTCACAACGTCACAAACTCACAAACTTTACCTCTTTATAATATTAGTATAGATAAAATATAAAAAATCAAAGTGATTAAAAAAAGTCAAAATAGAGCACAGTAATTCTATCTTTTTAAGTTTTCACCTCTGTCGACAGTCCTTACGACTGCCTCAACATTTTTTTTTATTTAATTTAAATAGTTCCGTTACGGGACATGTGTGGAGCTGATGGCGACAGTTTTCGGCGTCCTGTTCGGCTTAATGAGCGGCACCGGTGTCGCTTACAATTTAGTACAAATCGGCGAACTAAGTACAGCATTTATCGAAAGGACGAAGTATCAAGACCGACTATCCAGCTATCTACCGTTGACACAGGCATTTGGAGGTGGCAGACGGTTGTAAGTAAAACCAGAATATATTGAACTCTACATCATTATTTATCAACAGGTATAACGTCTTTAACTACGGTGGAGCGATTTATCGGGAATTCGTTTAATTTGACTTTCATCGGTCATATTATCTGTTAACATTGAAGAATACTTCGTGAAGAAGTCTTTATTCTTTAGTATACCTATATTCTCAAAGTAAATGTTGACAAATCATATACCTAAACCTTCCCCATGAATTACTCTATCTAATAATGAAAAGTGCATTCCTGTCAGTAGTTTTTGAGTTTATCGCGACCAGACAGACAACCAGACGTGGTAGAGGACTTTGTCTTATAATATGAAGTGATATATATGTTAATAACTTTTATAAATGATACACAGTTACATTATTTTCGTGTATTTCTAACGGTTTACGTTCACACTGAGATAAATTCCGTATAGCTAGATTTTTCCCACGTACTCTATATTTATTGTTACATTTTCATTACTTTAAATAGTATGTTTATATAAACGATGGTTAATGTGTTATGTTGACATATGAATTACTGAAGAATTTCATCAGAAGCCCATTCGATAGTTTTTGCATGTCTTTTATAGACATTATCAAAAATCAAAATTGTAAATACTTCATTCAACTTAGGCCAAGAGAAGACGCTTATGGATGTACGTAGTCCAGTGAAGCTGTAAAGACCTTGCCAGGTCAATAGCGTAGTCAGTTCGAGAAAAAAAAAAAAGCTTATGGATGTCAAAAATACCACTGACTCGAACAACAAACCAGGGATCGAGAAGAACCAGCAAGAACTTTTTCCCAACATAACACAGAAAATATTTTTACGAACAATCATAGCTATAGACGTATATAAATATGATGAGTACATTCGGTTTCGGGGGATGCATAAAGAGGGTGGCATTTTCAGACGAAACCATAGTTCACATATTGATCCACACTATAATAGCATTTAGGTATTAAAACCCTCTTGAATCCAGCTTAAACATGCTATATAGCAAATCGGTAATGTGCTTTGGGATTTTGTTCTTATGACTATTAGCTAAAAAACTAATACTGGCCTTAGTGAGCTTGAAAGATAGAATACTCTATTTGTCAATGTTTCTAGTATTTAGACTATGTCAATCTTTTACTAAACATATATCAGTTTGTGCGAGCGTACATTAAATTATCAAGAATGTATCGGAAGGTCAGTGTTCAGATATCGAATTCCTAAAACTTAGCATTTAATAATTCGTGAGGCCCCATAATATAAACTAATCTCTGCCCGCGTCTTCGTCCGCGTGGAATAGTTACTTTTTTTTTCGAAATTTCTACGCTATTGACCCAGCAAGGTCTTAACAACTTCACCGGTCTACTAAGGCGAGCGCTTAAGGCACTCAGCCGATTTTATTATGGCAACAACCCAAGGGTGCACGGCACACCTCGGCTTGGCTGTTGCCTGTTGCATGCAAAATCGCGACCTATCTTAGCTAACCTAGCTAACTATTCATATGTGTATGAGTTGTTGAAACGTATATGTATACCAAGCATACACGCCTCAACAACTCCTCCATATATTTATTATAGGAAAATTGAGAGTTTTTTAGTTCGATAAGGGAAAAAGTAAACCCTTCCAATTTCATGTGTAAGCGTGTAGGCGTGCACGTGTGTGGGGATGATCTTGTAGTGTTGTAGCAGTGATATATATTTATGTGTCACCGTATCGCGCAAGCAACGCACTCAAGGGTTCCCTACCGAGGGATCGAACTTAGGCTTGAGCCGCTGCCGTGGGAGGCCTAATCTGGTGTGCGGGAGCGTAATTAACCCCCAGACCACGGCGGCGTGATCTGTGGTTACGCGGGCGTGGGCGTGAGCACGCTCTGTATCGAGGGATAGGCTGGTACTGATCGTGGAATAGTTACTTTGAGCTAACTCTAGCACGCAAGCGGAAGCTCTTAAAAGGAAAAAAAAGAATGGGTTTTGAAACATCCTTTACTGGTGCTCCATTTCTATTGGGTCTTAGCGTGATAATATATGAGCTATATAACGCTGAAAGATTTTTTTCAAATCGGACCAATACTTTCTGAGATTACCCCCTACAACGTCACAAACTCACAAATTTACAAAGTTTACCTCTTTATGATATTAGTATAGATTGCTCGAACTCCCCATTTTTGTTGTAGGAATATAATGTCTGCTTCCTCATTCATTCATCCATATCATTTGTAGTTAGTAAGGTATACTGAATGATAAACTCGGGCTTCAATTGTTATAGATTGTACTTTGAGAGACAGTTCGTCCAATAATCGCTCAATTTACGTACATATATATCTATACTAATATTATAAAGAGGTAAAGTTTGTGACGTTGTGACGTTTTAGAAGGTAATCTCAGGAAGTACTGGTCCAATTTGAATAATTCTTTCAGTATTATATAGCTCATTTATCGAGAATGGTTATAGGCTATATATCATCACGCTAAGACGAATAGGAGCGGAGCACAGATAAAAAATGTTTCAAAATTGGGATGTTATTTCCTTTTGACAACTGGTGCGTATTAGTGTATCTATACCAAGCGAACGAAGTCGCGGGCAGAGGCTAGTATATTATAACTTACAATTTAATCAGCCCTGTCTGGCATGTAATAATTGTACTAAATTCTTGACACATACGTTTTTTTTATATATCGAAGCACGACATAGTGACTGCACTATGCCTGATGTTAAGCATAGTACAATCCAAAAACATCGGCAACCACCGAGAGACAGATTATCCATCGCCGGTCGCCGCTGTCATGCCGGCCATAATGACGAAAATCACCCGGTACTGGATATGCACAGGCTGATCCCGAAACGCACCGCGCAGAAGCGAATCACTATGACGGGCTTTTAGCTATATGCATGGTGGTTGCGACCTAGTCGGGCTGAAAAACCCTACCACCCCGCTTTCACCATTGCCTCGTTCGTTATTCAGCAGGTTGCACTAAGTGCAGGTGAGGTTGGCTTGGGTGTCTCAAGTCTTAAGATGTTACTCGACAGCATTTACACCCCAAATACCATCAAATGTATATTTCTGTCTAAAATGTTGATTTTTTGTTTGTTTATATCATAGGAAAGCAAACGGACAGACGAGTCACCTGACGTTAAGTGATCACTGCCGTCCATTGACACTAGCAGCCCCAGGGGTGTAGCAAATGCGTTACCAGCCTTTGTTTGCGAGAATGGGAAGACGGCAGGAGGAAGGAGAGGGGCGAGGAGGGGAGGGGCGTCCTGCGCTCTCACAGACCAAACGAAACGCAACAATGCCAGCACTGTTACTTCACGGCGGTTTTCGTAAATCCTTTAGTTGTTTTAGAAGACATATTGTTTTAATTTCTAATTTTTTACTATAATTTTTATACAGGGGACTTTAATACGTCATTTATTCATAAATAATCGCTTAGAATAATTAACTGTGATATGTTTACACGGAATAAAAAGTATATTAATTTTAATTTATATTTTACAACAAATATATTTCGTTCCTTGAAAACTTAATTTTATAAGTTGTACTTATATGTTTTTTTTTATTGTAGCACGGCAAAGTGACTGCACTATGCCTGATGGTAAGCACAGTACAATCCAAAAATAATAGCGACCACCGATTGACACACTGTCCATCGCCGGTCGCCACTATCATGCCGTCCTGTAATAAGCTGGATATGCACAGGCTGATCCCGAAACGCGACCCGTAGAAGCGAGTCACTATGACGGGCTTTTTCGCCATATACATGGTGGTTGCGACCCAGTCGGGCTGTAAAACCCTACCACCCCGCTTGCGCCATTGCCTCGTTCGTTATTCAGCAGAGTGCACCATGTGCAGGTGAGGTTGGCTTGGGTGTCTCAAGTCTTATGATGTTATTCGACACTCCTTACACCCCTAAATATGTATGTATAATATGAATGAAAATATAAGAAGCCTTAACTTTTTAGATTTATGGGGGAAAATAATTATTCACATGCTAGAATTAAGTAATTAAATACATTTTAATCGATTTAAGAAATGTGTATGAATACGCATCACTGCTAAAATACTGCGTTCTGTTTTTTACATAAGGTTTCACACGGGCGAAGCCGCGAGCAAAGCTAGTCAACAATATCTTTAAAAATTATGAAAGAAAAATAGTTATTGCGTAATAAACACTTGCAGAGTCGTAGTCACTACTAGTATATACATATATATGATAATATATACATATTTGATACTTTACATATTACTAACTTATGTATTCAAAACAAAGTTGATTTATTTACGACTAGCTGATACTCGCGGCACTTCGTTTCTGTCGTCTAAGCAAAAATATAATAAAAAAATTAAAACAAAATTATGCCTACGTTGCTTAAAAATCTGTATGTTATCCGTTTAACGTCTACCGTGCATGCGCTCCAAACCGCCTGCCCCATTTCACACATCGCTGCACGCGTAGTGCGTACAAACCGTTGTTTTTAACTTCAATAACTTTATATCAGATATAGATCTCTAATAACTTGTTACATACTTTTTTTTTATCTTTTTTTTGGCAATCAATCATTTAGATTATTACTGCCATTGTCACGTAGTCAATAATATTACAAGCATCGTGCAATCATTTCAATAATAAGCGTCGTGTCAGTCAATATTCTAACAAGATGGTGGATCCCTTGTTAGAACCTTCCAGGGAGTTTTTGTGGCATCTCAGAATTTCATGCTCCGTGGTATTATTTTCTATTCACTTCACTTATGCACAATAAACTAACTATATTACGCAAAACCCCACCAAATTTACAAAATATGGAGTCTAATAACACAAGATTATTAATAAAATATAAAATCCACTACATGACAGACTGAGATCCCGCCAAAAACTTTGTGTTACATACTTATAGGATAAGTGTCTAAGCTAAAAAATAAAAAAAAAAAAAAAATGACCGACTTGTATCGAATAGCTTCTGCGTGACGCACACACAATGACAGACCACTGACATTTCACATATATAGATCCCCGTACCTATTGAATGGTAAACTTTATTATAAAGTGTATAAACATATTATTTATTTCGGTGTTCAAACTTAATTACTATCATTCAATCAATCATCATCATCAATAGAATTACGAAGTAGTTTTGCGAGAGCAAAGACAGCATCAGATAGATTTAGTAAGCTTATATTATTTTTTATGCAGAGTGAATGCCTCGCATCAAGAAAACATGGACGCTTTGATTGAAGACGGAGAGGCGACAGCAATAGGAATGTTCATCAGCATAGGTGTATCACTCGCGTTCTGTATGTTATCCGTCGGCCTCATCAATTGGAGCGCTTTGAGACAGGTATCCTTAGTTATGTTCAGTGGCGGATTTGCCCTAAGGTCCAGGGGCTGCCAATCGTAACAAAAAATCATTGATGATAACAAAAAATAATTCTAAGAAAGGGGTGGCTGGTATTTACTATACGGCCTAGTTCGACCAAGACCTCAAATCCGCCACTGGTTATGTTAACATCAATATTGAAGTGTACACTTATCAGTAGTGATTTGAGTATTTTGTGTATTGTATATCGTAATAGTCGTCCAGTGGCAGAAATTAGTAGTTCGGTGAAGCTGTTGAGGCCTTGTTAGGTCAATAGCGTAGTCAGTTGGAGAAACAAACGACCGATCGAAAAAAACTTCAGGCGCGGCGAGCAGTATTTTCGGCAGGAAATAAAATTATGATTTCACGTCATGAGATGGTAGTAAAGCGTGACCGAGCGTATTGCGCTTGGGCGGCTTGAGTCAGACCAGCGAGTATAGTGGCCTGTTTATATCTCTAATATTGATGTTTTGTATTGAGATTGTGCTGAGTGCTTTAAGTGTTCGCCTTAGTAGGCCGGTGAAGTTGTTAAAACTTTGCTAAGTCAATAGCGTAGTCAGTTCAACAAAAAAAAAGATTGTACAGCACGTTACATATTTCATTAACTATGATCTGTATAAACATATATATAATTATTGTTCGGAGTGTCAACGAATGTGAAAACCAGACTGATGATAATAATTTCAATATACAAATTATGAAATTGAAATAATTCATACTGTAAGTTATTTCAAAAGTTCAAAAGAGTACACAGTTATTTCATCGTTTTGAATTTTCCCTACTGTCGGTAGTGTTTCCGACTGCCTTGACTTTTGTTTTTTTTTAAGGTTTGAGTTTCTTTTGTAAAAAATTGTATATATACGTATTCTTAATTATTAATTTTGTTTCTTTATATCAACAGCGAATATATACAAATACGTCATTATGTATGTATATCGGAAGTGTTGAACTATGTTAAAAAAAAATTAGTAATCATTTGTGTTCAGAGTGATTTATCGACCATTGACTATTATGTGTTTAACTTTAATTTTTGACATTCAGTACGAATGTTTTATTTACATTTTATAGGTCTGTATTGCTTCTCAATACCGATTTTAATTATTCTAAATCTCAAAAATCCTTCGTGCATAGAATAATAGTTGTTGTGCGAATGTTTACCATGTGGAAGGGTATATAGTTGGCACAGTTATTGCCACACTCAATTTTTTTTTTTTTTAAACTGAACCTTGAAGCTTAACCAGCTGGTTGTAGTTGCAGTTGTGATTATGTTGTATATTCTATACAGACAGGAATGACTTTGAAAAAAAAAAAAAGTTATAAACAAATAATATCAAAAGCCTTATTGTAAAAGTTGAGTCCTTTTAATAAAAAATATGGTACTTTAACATTATTATGCCTATTTGTACATAATTAAGAAGAAATGATCAAGATCTCACACGTTAAAATCCTTTATATCAGTAGTCTATAAAACAAGCTAAAAAATAAATATATATGGTACCTAAAAGACACTAATTTATAAAAGTAATATTTATAATATCGGTTAAAATTAGCCGAAAAAAAAAGGCTTTCGGTATTAAGCCTGCTTGTATACGAATTAAAAAGTCTAGTAAACTATTCATTCCTCTACTAAATACAATAACAAATATAGAGGACACAGATTAACAATAGGTTTCTACATTTGCGTTAGATACAGTCTATGTCTTAAAGGTTAAATTACATACCCGATTAGGCCTCCCACGGCAGCGGCTCAAGCCTAGGTTGGATCCCTCGGTAGGGAGCCCTTGAATGCGTTGCTTGCGCGATACGGTGACACACAAATATACATCACCGCTACAACACTACACGATCACCCCCACACACGTGCTCACCTACACGCTTACACATGCAAGTGGAAGGGTTTACTTTTTTCCCTTATCGAACTGAAAAACTCTCAGTTCTCTGATAATAAATATATGCAGGAGTTGTTGAGGCGTGTATGCTTGGTACACATATACGTTTCAACAACTCATACATATATGAATAGTTAGCTAGGTTAGCTAAGATAGGTCGAGATTTTGCATGCAACAGGCAACAGCCAAGCCGAGGTGTGAAGTGCACCCTTGAGCTGGTTGCCAAAATAAAATCGGCTGAGTGCCTTAAGCGCTCGCCTAAGTAGTCCGGTGAAGCTGTTAAGACCTTGCTGGGTCAATAGCGTAGTCATTTCGAAAAAAAAAAGTTAAATTACATAGCTTTTATTACCTGTTGTTTTTTATCTAAATTAATATTTTTGTTATGAATGTGAAATGAGTTTTATTTTAGGCACTTACTCTTCTTTGTAGTAAGTAAATCGTACAAAACAATTTATCTTGTGATAATTGAGGTCGTTCACACTAAATCTTCCTTTTTATATTTAATTAACAGTAGTTTAGGTTTCTCTTCATCAAAATTTAAGTACCTGGGCGACCGATCCTAGCTCGGTTCTTTAAAAAACATTTTTAAATTAAAATAAACTGTTAGGTTTGCCTTAACAATTAACATTTTTTTGAAAAAAATATATCTCTTCCGCTGTCACTCAGATTCGAACTGGGAACACTGATTTTCAAAGCAACCGATTTCCATCTGAGCTATTATTGTTTTGATAGCGGCGGTGAAATTTACCTTTATATTCTAGCTATATTTTTTCATTGTCTTAAAACTCAGTTAAAAAAAGTATTCTATGAATGAAATCTAGTTAGATCGATTTATTGTCCCCAAAACGACCTACATACTAAGTTTCACGGAAATACATGACGCCGTTTTCGAGATCCTAAATATATAAAAATATACAAGAATTGCTCGTTTAAAGGTATTAAATAGATTTTATCATAGTGAGAACGTTCTAGTGCATTTAAATATACAGTTCACAAACCTATATTAGATAATTATTTATATTCAATATCTCAATAACATATGTAATAATAAATCAAGGAACATTACGAAGACATAAGTAATACTTGAGGAATAAACAAAAGCAATTGACTTAAATTGATGACCTTACTACCGATTGACTCGACGAGCTTCATTCACTGAAGAAACGAAAATGATAAATGTGACCTTCAATTTCATACGAAATCATTTGCAATGAAAAACATTATAGGGGACACGTTACGCATTTATCTAACTCTGACATTATATTGACCCATATTTCAGTTAATATTTAATAGAAAAAGTATTAAATTAAAAATTGAATTCATTAACAGAAGTAGAACAATATAGTTGCATTTCAATGGGAAGGTTGAAACTTGGCTCGCGGTGAAGACAAGCATCCTACAGTGTCGTATGTCCTCAACATCCTGTTTAGATATATTAGGAAGTATATGTTTTTTGCAATTTTGTTATTTTCTCAGAAATATATTTGGAATTAGTAATATAATTGAAGAGAGAGGTGCGTCCAATATGATACTAGACACTTCCCTTTCCATTAACGCGTTGCATGGTCATAATGAGGTCACCAAGATTCATTAGTGATGATTTAGGTGCAACTCAGAGAGTCTTGAGATTAATGATCATATAGTTCAAAGATTATCAAACGATTTAATGGCAGACTCTTACTCTATCAAGCTCAAAAGGATGTATACGAAGATAGTTATAAGGCATTCAAAATCAAAAATATTTTATTCAGTTTAGGCCCTAATAAGGCGCTAATGAACGTCAACCTACTACCACCGGTTCAGAAAACAACCCAGTCATCGAGAAGAACCGGCAAGAAACTCGATCGTGTACATTTTTTTTTACATCTTCTACATTTTATATCCTCAATACATTATTCAATAGCTTTAAGTGGATGCACAGAGAGGAGTCCATTCCAGACATGACTATCGTTCACATACGGATCCACTCTATAATATCCTTTTGGCACTAAAACCCGCCTCAATTTACAGTCTGTCATCCGTATATCAGTTACAATTTATAAATTTACTTAAATTTAAACATGGCGCTTAAATTTACAGCCCGATATACTTACGGGTCAGATTTAAATCGGTAACATGTTTTGAGACTTTATTGTAAAACCTAACACTATTACCTAAAAAACTATTACTGGTTTTGCTAAGTCTGATAAGATGTAAGATGGGACGACCAGTTTATTACAATTTCTAGATCTACATTATGCCGGCTTTTACTAAATTAAATTTTTACGGATATACATTAAACTATCAAGAATATATTGGGAGGGTAGAGTTAAGATACCGAATTCCTGGAACTTCGTTTTTAATGATTCGCGAGGTTCCATATTATATTTGCTTTAATAAGGAATGTGTTAGAGTAAGTATAAAAATCGCCTCAGATACAGAAGCTTTGAGAAGTAATAGATTAATATATTATAATCAAGTCATGAAAAGGAATAAACGTCATGTAACTAAAGTTATTAATAATGAACATGGGCGGATATAGGAGTTTAGGAATATGGAAGAAAGTATAGATGAACACTTTGAAGAATGTTGTGTGTGATGATGGAAAGATGCAAGAGTAGAAAATGTGAATTTTTGATATGCAGAACGATTTTAGTAATGCCTATGCGGTGGTAGATGTAAAGCGACTGTTGTTGCTTTTGTAGTCTTTGATTATGACTGATGCTTAAACATAATTTACAATTGTAATACGAAGCTATACTGAAAATTCTTAACCCTTTCATATTTTACTATACTATACTTATTCTTTTAGATCACAACAATACGACTCTTGTTTTTGAGATCCGTTCTTCGTCAAGACATGTCGTGGTTTGACACGGATTCAGAATTCAATTTGGCATCCAAAATGTCTGAGTGAGTAAATTGTTATTACTAAAGGTCATCCAATAGTACTAATTCGACCACAGTTTACATTTTTTGAAGGTTTTAATATTATTGAGTATTTTAACCAAAATTTTACAAAAATAATAGATGTAAGAAGCATGATGTATGTTGAAAAGACTTAGAAAATAAAGATATCGTTTGTTGATAGTAATGAGAACAAAAATATTCCCAATTCTTTTATTGATAATTGTAAAACTCATCAATAGGTACTAAAGGAAAAATAAAATAAATGATATCTGTTGCTAGATAAAGAAGACAGTGGTACTTTATTTATTGTTATCTGTTATTGGATACTGTAACAATAGTTGCCTTTCATTAAATGTATATATCAATCTCCATCAGAAATCTAATGAGCATTAAGGAAGGAATGGGTGAAAAGCTGGCCGTTGTGTCTAATCTTGTCGGTACATCCATCATATGTCTATGCACAGCATTTCCTCTTGGCTGGGAACTCACATTAGCTTGTGCCGCCGTCATGCCGTTGTCTATTGCAGCGGCCATCGCCTTATCAAAGGTTAGTATTATTGTAAGGTTGCCTTACAACTCAGGTATTAATGTTACAAATAGATATAATTTCATATACATTGGGTGTCCAGAAACCTATTAAGATTCATGTTTTCTCTCTATTACGATAGGTAGAAAGAATATATCATCTCTCTTTTCTAACCTTACAAGTTTTATTCGCCTTTATGAAATCCGTTAAATCCACTATGAAGAGACTTTAACGACGGTCGAAAAACTGTTTGGTACTTGGTGATAAGTACAGTGCAGTGACTATACGTATTCGTATTTTAGAGATATTTTGTCAATAGTTGTTTTAACATTAACTCAGCCAATCTATGTATTTCTTAATTTTATCTGCTAACTAAATTCAACCAATGTGTCATAAAGCTCATATTTCTATTATGTATACTTTATATATATACTTTTATATTTAGCGGTGTGGTAGGGTTTTACAGCCCGACTAGGTCGCAACCACCATGTATATGGCGATAAAGCCCGTAATAGTGATTCGCTTCTGCGGGTCGCGTTTCGGGATCAGCCTGTGCATATCCTGGTTTTTGCAGGCGGGCATGATAGTGGCGAAGGGTAGTGTGTCACTCGGTGGTCGCTATTGTTTTTGAATTGTACTGTGCTTACCATCAACAATAAAGATATTTATATGAAATGAACACCTAGGTAAAGATTCGCCTTTTTACACCATATAAGAACGTTGCTACCGATTAGCCATAACAGTAACCCGGGACATGAAGGCCTTAATTCTTAAATCGTTGCCTAAAACTACACCTCAAAATGTATTAATAAGAAACACATGATTAATTAATAATGTATACATGAAAATACTGATATACATGATATACATGATGGTATACATGAAAATACTTAGTCGTTTTGTTCCAGCCCTATCTTGTCTATCAGCAAAGGTAAGCAAAGCTTATCTTGGCTTTTATGCTCATATAAGTATTGGCATAATTTTTATAAAATCTCCAAGTTTCTTCACGGTCTTTTACTAAGATATTTAAAAAAAGAAACGTAAGGGTAACATAAAGGCAACGTAAGCACCACCCAAGACCACATTCTCTTCCGAGCCCGATGTTTTTAAAAATTTGCAAAGTATAGAGTCGGGACTCCCCGCTTAGTGCTTATATTACATAGCCTTATAACTTGTAAACCACACGTAGGGCAAAGCATTAATGTAAACACGAAATTAAAATATAACATCTTACATTCCGTTCAAATATGCAACAATATAAAAATGTGTGCACTTTTATGTAGATGCGTTTGAAATTATACTTCTTTGGCGTAATAAGATAAAAATCTTTTATTCAGAAAATTTTATCTTTCGCCTTATTCTACGTTTGTAGAAAAAACGACACTATCAATAGAATAAAGGTATTTAATACATTGGAAGTTTTAATATAAAGAAATACAAACAACAAATATATATTTTTTTTTCGAAATGACTACGCTATTGACCCAGCAAGGTCTTAACAGCTTCACCGGACTACTAAGGCGAGCACTTAAGGCACTCAGCCGATTTTATTTTGGCAACCAGCTCAAGGGTGCACTTCACACCTCGGCTTGGCTGTTGCCTGTTGCATGCAAAATCTCGACCTATCTTAGCTAACCTAGCTATAACTATTCATATATGTATGAGTTGTTGAAACGTATATGTGTACCAAGCATACACGCCTCAACAATTCCTGCATATATTTATTATCAGAGAACTGAGAGTTTTTCAGTTCGATAAGGGAAAAAAAAGTAAACCCTTCCACTTGCATGTGTAAGCGTGTAGGTGAGCACGTGTGTGGAGGTGATCGTGTAGTGTTGTAGTGGTAATGTATATTTGTGTGTCACCGTATCGCGCAAGCAACGCACTCAAGGGCTCTCTACCGAGGGATCGAACCTAGGCTTGAGCCGCTGCCGTGGGAGGCCTAATCGGGTAACAACAAATACAAAGAAACAAAATGTTGACTGCAGCTAACTTCAGGGTGTTTCTTTTTCATGACGGTGTGTGCGCGCAAAGTAAAATCTACTCTCATCATTTTTCCAAACGCGCCAAAAGAAGTATAACTTCAATAAATCAATGATTCACTATTGTTAGAGCGTGAATCGAAACACCAATCATAGCACGTGACATCACAGCTTCCGAGACAATGTTTCGACATTATTTTACATTTTAGTATATTAATACAGAAAAAAAGGTGTGACGTCAAACCAACCGTTTTATCAAACACATGAGAAAAAAACATATTTTTAGTTGACTAATTTAAATTAAGTTATATTTCATTTGTATACATACATAACAGATATTTGTTTTTATATAAATTACAAGTATGTTTAAAAAACTGAAAAACTTTGCCTTTCAATATATTTATAAAAGTAAGTATTTAAAATTTATATTTCCATTAATGGCTTCAATATTTTTTTTATTACTAATGAAATGAATGTCAGTCTTGATTATTGTTATGAATTATAAGTTTAATCAGTCACGAACACATGGCGCATTAAATCATTTTGTTGACGGAAAACTGTGGGACCAACTGTTATAGATATCTTATAGATGGCGACAATAATGTTGATTATTTTCCAATGGTACTTTATTGTATGGTGCACGTTTTCTATTACCCCGTGATACCAAATACTTTATCATAATTTTAATTCAACATGTAATAACTGAGACTGAGCAACGCTGTATTTTGCAGCTTATCATACATTTGGTTGGTTAATAGACTTTATAGAAAGTACATGGGCAACCGAGCCTAGCTCGGTTTTTTAAAAATCATTTTAAAATTAAAATACACTGTTAGATTTCCATCAAAAAATATTTTTTTTACAAAAGAAAAATATATCCCTTTTGCTGTCACTCGGATTCGAACTTGGGTTACACGGATTTTCGATGCAACCGATCTCCATCTGAGCTATTTTTGTTTTGACAGCGGTAGCAAAATTTACCTTTATATTCTAGCTATATGTTTTCATTGCCTGAAAACTCAAAAAAAAGGTTTCTATTAATAAAATCCAGCTAGATTGATTTATCGTCCCCGAAACTACCTGCATACTAACGATTTTCACGAAAATAGATGACGAAGTTTCCGAGATCCTGAATATATACAAATATACAAGAATTACTCGTTTAAAGGTATTAGAAGATTAGATGTATATAATTAGATTAAATGTATATAATTATTGTTCCAAGTGCCAATGTTAATAATTTTACTTCTGTTGTGGGAGTCTTTATTTTTTCTCGCCTTTTTTATTGTAATTTCTCAGACACGTAGATCTTATATAAAAAATATCACGCTGTCTACATTTACTATAATAACTAGTAATGTTGTAAAAACAATTAGTATTTATCTTTCAGTACCAAACAAAGTCATCAATGAACGAGATGCAGGCATACAGCCTTGCTGGAAAGCAAGCTGAAGAAGTCTTTAAGTCCGTCAGAACTGTTGTAGCGTTCGGTGGAGAAAACAAAGAACTCGATAGGTATTCATTTTCCACTATAATACCATTTCCACTATAATATTCTTTTTTATCATAACTTTATGAACATGATTTGGCATTAAGAGTTTAATGTGACTAAATGTACGAGTACTTGTTTTTTTTTTTTTAATTGTAAGTCTATTTCATTTGTGGCTTCTAATAAATTTTTTTATTGCAATATATTCGTAATTATTATCAGTATAAACTCTTCATAGTGTAGTTCGTTATACCTAATCTTTTTATATAAAACCCTTCTACAACGTAAATATTAGTTCAATTTCGTTAGTTTACCACAAAACCCATATGTTAATTCATTCTTCATAACTCAACAACCATTCTCTATTACGAAGAAATATGCCATATTATACATCAACAATATATTTGACAGTGTGATTGTTTTCTAAATCAGTTTACAAAACTAATCTTTTCAGGTCTCGAATTTTCTAAACCTAAGGTCATAAACAGACGTCTCACATTGTTGATTAACAACGTAGTAAAACATGTCAATCAAAGTTAACAGAATTTATACTTAGAATAATTTACCTATCGATAGTAATAAGATAAGAATATATTGTAATTGGTGAAATTTGGTCTATATTTTCTCCTTCCTCCGTATAACAAAAATACATTTATAAGGAACAAAATGCTAGGTGCCTTGTAATTCGTTATAAAGAGTATTGTTTTTCTATACTATATTGGGTTCTCTCCCGACTGTCTGCATATTCGACTGCGTATTCAGAATGAGATGTAGATTATATCGATCTCCAAGTCTCAAGTTATCTCTAATGTAATTGCTATCCATTTTTGAAAAGGCGCAATCTTGATTCAACCTCTTTGATCTAAAAATATTTGATGACACAGGAGAGCTGAATTTGTGATATGTGAGACTGCGGTCATATCCACTTTTTATATCATAGGAGGCAAAAGGACGGGCGGGTCACCTGATGTTAAGTGATCACCGCCGTCCATAGACACTAGCAACACCAGAGGAGTCGCAAGTGCGTTGCAGGCCTGTGGTTTGGGGGGAAGGAAACGAAGGGGAATGAGAGGGGACAGGGGAGGTGAGGTGGGCCTCCGGCGCTCTCACTGACCAAACGAAACGCAACAATGCAAGCACTGTTGTTACTTCACGTCCGTTTTCTGTAGGCCAGATGGCACTGCCACGGTCGAGCCGACCCATTCATGCTGAAATCTGTGATAGCTTCAGCGTGGCTCTACCACCTACCACCACTGGACTACCATCACCCTAGTAGCGAGTCATGATGAGTTAATCACTCTGTAGACTATATCTATCTATCTATAGACTTATTTCTAGATTTGTTAACCTCTACCCTGAAATGAATGAGGAAATCTTATATAAATGTTTATGTGAGCATGAGAGGGGGGGAAGTAGTAGCATTGCTTACTTTTCCTGGCGTGAAATTACAAAAATACGTAATATTTAAAAAGTAACAGGCAGAAGAATTACTTTCATAAAAACAATTATTAAATTCTTATAAGGTGTACCAGATATATTTATAGCATTATTAATAAACTATTTAATGGTTCGTAGGTACAAACGCTTGCTCGAACCAGCAGAAGAATACGGTCGGAAACGTGGTCTTTATACGGGTCTTGGCAACGGTTTCAATTGGGTCTTAACTTATTCCCTAAACGCTATAGGTCTCACCTATGGGGCCCGACTCGCATTGCGAGATTTGGATAAGAATGCCGATGACAGACAATACACGGTTGGAGAAGTGTTTAGCGTGAGTATGTTACTACTGATCTCCTATGTTAAATAGAAATGATATAACAGGTGACTATTTAGACACTCATAGCATTCTAGGATATGACAGTTCATAGTCACATTTAACATATAAAATAATAATACTAAAACAAATACTAATAAGCAACCAAGAAAACCTAAGTTAAGGTTTGTTTAAGGTTTTCAAAAGTATAGGCACAAATGTGTAAATAAATTAATAAGCCTAAGAGGAATGACCGGTACCAAAAGCTACAATGGGCGACTCGGAGTTAATAATTTTCGATGGTAAAACGGACAATAAAACCTTTTGTTTTATCGCTGAAGTCACCACATTCCCTTTCAAATGAAAGCGATATTGTCCGATCATTGATACTGTGTTTTAACATGGACGTGTAGAGGATTGTGTATAATTTTTGTTTTCTTTTTTCTAGATTATTTGGTAAAATATTAAGCACCTATTTTTTAATCCATTTATAACGAGAATCGAGTGCAGTATGTCCTCCAGAAATATAGATGCTGTCTAAACAGTCACCTGGTAGAGCTTAGATAATACTTTAAAATGTTCTCTATCTGACAGTAAAAATCTGTCCTTCTGTTTCAACAACAGATCCTTCAATTTTATTCATATCAACGGAACCTGACTGAATACCAAATTTATTGGGAAAGTTAATTTGACTGAGGAGAAAGAAAAGAAGGGTGAATTGGCAGAAAATTATACAATAATTTTTCTTTATATATAAAATAATATAGGCTTGTCATTATGTGCGCAACACCTTAAGTGTTTTCTGTTTACTTTTGGTATAAAAACTTTTTTAGGCGCGTTGAGGTATATTTTTGGTAGGAAATAAATTTATAATTTCGCGTCATGATATACTATATTACGTAAACATGACCGGCCATATTGCGCTTACGTGGCTTGCGTCAGACTGGTGACGAGTCTGTGTACATGTAATATTGATTTTTGCAGCTCAACAAACGTTTAACCGATTAATAGATTCTATAAAAATGTATATAATTACTGCTCCGAGCGTTAATAAATATAAAAACTACATTAATGTTATTCAATAATCAAATCCTGAGGTTGTAATTTCCTAGACAATGTCGTTATACAAAAAATATCACGATCTCTGCATTTAATAGAACACTATTATAATTTTAAGAAGTTACAATTCTGATAAACATTACACGTTCAATAAAGTTTGACATAGGGCAAGCGGTGTGGTCCGCATTTAGGATTGCGTAGAAATATTGTAAGCAATAGTACATATTAGCTTTATTTTTTTTTTGTATCTATAAATAAAATAAATTGTTGCGATAATAAAAAACGCGAACGAAATCGCGTGTATATGTTAGTAAATAATAAAGATATGTTTTATTGAATCCTAAATGTCGACGTTTAAGTATACAAGACTCCTGACAAAGAGCAGAAGGGTACAAATCCACGATAGTTTTTTTTTTTTTCGAAATGTCTACGCTATTGACCCAGCAAGGTCTTAACAGTTTCACCGGACTACAATCCACGATAGCTGTTCACATGCTATAGTGGCAATATCTAGACACACCGACACCTGTGTCTACTATAACGACGTGACTGACGACGCGATAAGTAGGTTCATTCGTCGGGCCGTGGACGCTCCGGCACGGGATATTGTGGATTACAACCTAAAAATGGCCATAAACAATGGAAATGCAAGCGCTATAAAAACAATAACGTCATTACCCCAAAAACAAAAAAAAACTAATAATAATTAAACAGTGAATATTTAATAAATTACTAATAATAATTTATATATATACGGATACGATCTTTACGTAAAAAAAAAAAACTACATATAAGCAAAAAAAGGTGCGGACCAAGAGTCTGCAGACTACAACAAAATAAAAAAAAAGTATACAAGACTGTAATTTACTAATTCCATCTACAAATATTGCAATTACACTCACGGCAAATACCCGCACCACGTCCCGAATGACCAAAATTGCAAATTATTATACAGTGTTTTAAGGTAAAAGATATACGAAATTTCCCTAAGGTAAAAATGTACGAGGCGCCATCGTATGATGTATAATATATTTTTAACTGTTTATTTATTTTGTTGAAACATAAATTTATTTATCATTTGGTGACTGCTGCATAAAAACAACAGTAGTATTTTTATAATAGCTGTTTAAAAACAACAATACTTCTATAGTAGCCATTTGACATAAGAACATATCTCGTGTTGTTGTATTTCGTCTCTTTTTTGGTTCTAAACTAGCTGACCCGTGCCCACTTCGTTGGGTGGTAATGTGTATTATGTATTTTGATAAGAATTACTAACTAAATATAAAAGTTAGACACATGGTGTCTTAGTGACACCATAACAACCATAATCTTAACTTTTATTTAGGTTTTATCAAGCTCTACAACTTTTTCATTTTTATTAGACATTTCATTCTTATTATACGTATAGATATCTAGCTATTTTTTTTAAATTTTAATTTTACCTTACATCGTTTATTGTCCAAATTTTTCAAATTTTGTAATAATTACGGTATTTTTGTAAACTTACGCTGCTAACAGTCTGTTGTCCAGTACATCGTAAGGTAAGCATTCCTTTATATGGAGCATAATTCAGCATAAAGGTTTAGGAAAACATTTAATAATTATACACTTACAATAATATATTAGCAATGACAGATTCCTAGCTCATGACAATGCAAAAACAGAAGACCGTCCATTTGACATTTCGTAATATAAATTTTATAACACGAAGTGAGAGAGTCGCAGTAAAAAGGTTACTAGCACGTAAACATGCAAATAGAGTTCCTACATCACTCCCCCCCAAGTGCAGGACAAAGATGGTGTGAATCTGCGAATCGAACACGTTTATTACACCGTGTCCGATTTTGAGTTTGATTTTTGTCACCCTGCACTGATGATGTTTTAGTTAATGATGGTGTATAGTTATCTAACTCTGTTTCTTGTGTCAGTATGTAAGCCGGCTTTAACCTGTCAATAGATACTGATACCATTTTATTTTTGATATTAATTTTGTATACCTTCGGTCCTCTCTCTAGCACCCTGTAAGGGCCTGTGTAAGCTGGCTGAAGGGAGCCACGTACTGTATCATCCCGGATAAAAACGTGGTCGCATGTTTTTAAATCTTTGAATATAAATACTTTTTCTTTACTATGACGTGACGCAGGAATGGGTCTCAAATTTTTTGCAAAATGACGCATACGGGCGGAAAAGTCAGCCATATCAGTAGTTCCGCTTGACGAACGTTCAAAAAATTCTCCAGGTAGTCTTAGAGGTTCGCCATATACAATTTCGGCGGGTGATGTTTGTAGGTCAACTTTATAGGCGCTTCTTATGCCTAGCAGTACGAAAGGTAAGCATTCTGTCCAGTGATTCGATGCGTGGCACATAATTGAAGCTTTTAATTGACGATGAAATCTTTCCACCATACCATTGCACTTTGGGTGATATGCAGTTGTTCGTTTGTGATTAAATGCGCATATTTTTGATAATTGCTGAAACAAGGCAGATTCAAATTGTCGGCCTCTGTCCGTGATTATATCAACTGGACTACCAAATCTGGCAATCCAACCTGAAAAAAGCGCTTTTGCCACTGTCTCGGCTGTAACATCCATAATGGGTATGACTTCTGGCCATCGAGAAAAGCGATCGATGGCTGTTAAACAGTATCGATAACCTTGCGATACTGGTAGAGGTCCGATCATATCAATATGAATTTGTTGAAATCTAGCACGAGGCAAATCAAATGTGTCCAATGGTGCCGATACGTGTCGACTTACTTTAGTGCGTTGACATTGAAGACATGTCCTGGCCCATTCCCTACAATCTCTTCGTATACCTGGCCAAACGAACCGTTGTGAAATTAATTTCACTGTTGCGTTGGCACCTGGGTGACTAAGTGAATGTAAAACATTAAATACTTTTTTTCGCCATTCCTTTGTTATAAAGGGTCTGGATGTAGGTGTACTGATATCGCAGTACAAAAATCGATGACATCCTGGTAGCTCGAATTTATGTAAACGAAGTGACGAACCTTCTTTAAGTATATTTTGTAATTCTTGGTCGGAATACTGAGATTCAGCTAAGTCTTCCATTTTAATTGGTACTTCAAGTTCATCTATTCGTGATAAGGTGTCAGCAACTATGTTATTTTTTCCAGATATATGCCTGATATCGGTCGTGAATTGGGAAATAAAATCCAGATGTCTGTATTGCCTGGGTGAACAATTCCGCTTTTTTTCATGAAAAGCGAAGCTAATTGGTTTATGATCTGTGTATATTACAAAGTGTCTGGCCTCAAGCATGTGTCGAAAGTATTTAATGGCTTCATAAATTGCAAGAAGTTCGCGATCATATGGCGAATATTTCTGTTGTGCTGGAGTTAATCTATGCGAAAAGAAGGCTAAAGGTTGCCACTTGTTATTTTTAAATTGCTGTAAAACGGCACCAATTGCTGAATCCGAGGCATCGGTTACTAATGCAAGGTTAGCTTCACAATCTGGGTGAGCTAGTAACGTTGCATTGCATAAGCTCTCTTTACTTTCATTGAACGCTTCAAGTGTGTCTCCATTCAGAGTGATTGATTGTGAATTTTTGACATTACCCGCTAATAAGGCATTTAGTGGTGCTTGTATTCGTGCGGCGTGTGGTATAAAACGTCGATAAAAGTTTAACATTCCCATAAATCTACGCAACTGTTTAATATTGGTAGGAAGAGGAAAATCTTTTATAGCTTTAACTTTAGCATCAAGAGGTTTCGTACCACTTGCTGATATCTGGTAACCTAAAAATGTTACCTCGTTGGCTCCGAATACACACTTTGAGACATTGATCACTAATCCATAACGTTGCAATCTGGAAAAAACTTCTCGTAGATGCTTTTTATGTAAGCTTCATTTTTTGAAAAAATCAAAAAATCGTCGAGATATGTATAACAGAAATCTAAACCCCTAGTAATTTCATCAACAAATCTTTGAAAAGTTTGCCCAGCATTCCGAAGACCGAAGGTCATATATGGAAATTCAAATAGCCCAAAAGGAGTTGTAATTTCCGTTTTTGGAATATCTGTTTCACAAACAGGTATTTGGTTGTAAGCCTTAACTAAATCTATAGTGCTGAATATCTTACAGCCCTTTATGTTATGTGTGCAATCATGAATGTGTTTAATAGGATACCTGTCTGGGATGGTTCTAGCGTTAAGCATCCGATAGTCACCGCATGGGCGCCACCCATTATCTTTTTTAGGGGCTAGGTGCAGTGGTGATGACCACGCACTTTCGGATGGTCGCGCTGTTCCACTTGTTAACATCTCTTCAAACTCTTGTTTAGCTATTTTTAACTTATCTGGAGCAAGACGACGTGGTGCACTACATATTGGAGGGCCAGGTGTTGTACGTATGTGATGTACTGTAGAGTGTGTGGTCGTACGATTTACACCGGGTGGTCGAGTGATTTCAGGAAACTCTAATAAAATTTTGTGATAAATCGTATTGTCTAAAGGTATTTTAATAGAATGTATGTTTGCAGAGTCATAAACTAATGAAGCAACAGATGATAATCTTGTAATGCTATCTAACAATCTCTTATTACGACAATCTACTACTAGTTGATAGTATGCTAAAAAATCAACACCAATAATAGCTTTGGTAACGTCTGCCACAATAAAACGCCAGGTAAAACTTCTACGAAGTCCAAAGTCTAATTTAAGATTAATGTGACCGTAAGTGTTGATTATAGAACCGTTAGCTGCTCGAAGTTGGTAGTCTGTTTTGTTAAGTTTCTCTTTTACTAAAAACCGAGGATAAACACAAAGATCGCTACCAGTGTCCACTAAAAAATGAATTTTTGATGTGCGATCGGTGATGAATAGGCGACCTGTAGTACTTGGGCAATCATTGGCCGCCATTATTGATTGCCCTTGTAGTTTTCCATCTGATAATCACAAGGCTTTGAACAACGTGTGGCTTTTTTACCAAATTTCATATGGTACCAGCAAACTGGATATCTTCGGTAACTAGAGTTCAGTCGAGTTGGTGGAGACCGGGATCGAGATACATTTCTTGTACGAGAACGCGCACTTCGGGACTGCTGCAATGTTAGTTGTTGTACTTGGTCACGCAATGCAGCTACTTCTTTTAAAATATCATCCAATCTGTTTTCTTGACCAGTTGAGGCTACATGGTGCTCCGCTGAAGTAATATCTAGGATACGATCTGCAAGGTCTGCTAAAGTTTCTAACGAAGCAGTGGGTTGAGCTGCGAGTACTACCTGTACATTGTGAGGAAGTCTATCAATCCAGATAGTTCTCAAAAAATTATGTGGTATTCCAGGCCCTGCTAGACCTTGCAAATGTCTCAGAAATTGAGATGGCTTACGGTTTCCAACTTCTTCGTGAACAAGCAATTGCCTAGTTTTCCTTTCCTGAGAATCACTTACTCTACGGATTAGTTCCGTTTTCAATTTTTCGTACTGATTGGACTTGGGTGGGTTTGTAATTACGTCTTTAATTTCTCGAGCGTACAGATGATCCAATTGACCAATCACGTAGTTAAATTTAGTAGTATCGCTAGATATGCCAGAAACGGAGAACTGTGCTTCGACTTGAGCGAACCATATTTCGGGTTCTTCTGGCCAAAACGAAGGAAGTTTTATACCTACTTTGAATAATTCAGGTGCAGTTTCTTCCGAGTTTTGCGAAGTGTATTTTAATAAATCATTTTTTTCGTTGGTCGACATCTTTTCGTGTCCTAGTTCGGGGTCACCAGTTTAGGAAAACATTTAATAATTATACACTTACAATAATATATTAGCAATGACAGATTCCTAGCTCATGACAATGCAAAAACAGAAGACCGTCCATTTGACATTTCGTAATATAAATTTTATAACACGAAGTGAGAGAGTCGCAGTAAAAAGGTTACTAGCACGTAAACATGCAAATAGAGTTCCTACAAAGGTTTTGGATAGTCCATGGGTTAGAAAATTGAACGCACGTTCATTTAACAAAATCCGTGAATACAAGTTAAAATGTCTCGAAAAAACCATAAATCATTTCATAGAATAATTACCTCGTTCACGAGATCCGTCTCTATGACCTTTCCTTATATTTGAAGATAGTTACCGACATTACAAAGTGGGTAATTATTATAGTCCGTGGTAACATCACTATTCCAACAATTTGGTGGTCCCCTTGTTAGAATTGTTCTGTGAGTTTTCATGAATTCTTGTTCCTCTTCATTATTTCTGCACGATGCTAGAAATACAATGTAGGGTTAAATAATGAAAATTATAATTCAACAAAAAACTACATTCGTGTATTATTATTATTATTTTATTTTTTTCGAAATGACTACGCTATTGGCCTGGTAGGCATTTACAGCATCACCGGACTACTAAGGCGAGCACTTGCGGCACTCTGCCGATTTTATTTGAGCAACTGGCTCAAGGGTGCACGGCACCCCTCGGCTTGGGCTGTTGCCTGATACATGCAATTCGCGACCTATCTGAGCTGACCTAAGCTAACTATTTATACATATATGAGTTGTTGGAGCATATATGTGTACATACCTCAACAACTCTTATATATATTTCGTATCGGATAATTTTCCAAACTATTTCAGTTCGATAAGGGAAAGAAACAAAACCCTTCTACTTTCATGTGTAAGCGTGTATGCGTACACGTGCGTGGGGGTGATATGAGTAATGTTGTTGCAATGATGTAATATTTTGTGTGAGTGTATCGCGCGAGCAGCGTACTCAAGGGTTTCTAGGCGAGGGAACAAACCTAGGCTTGAGCCGCTGCCGAGGGGGGCCTAATCTGACACATTCGTGTATTAGTGATTTCCTACGTGTATTGTTAATAAAAAAGTGTCCGTGTTTTCAGATTTTATTTTCAGTGTACATGGCGACGCAATCAATAACATTCTGCGTTCCCAACGTGGAGATCTTCTCAGCAGCTCGCGGTGCCGCTGCAAGTATATTTCATCTCATTGAAAGAGAACCGAAAATTGACGGCATGCAACAAGACGGCAGAACTCCGCGCAGAGTGATCGGGGAAATAACTCTAGAGGACGTTCATTTTAGCTATCCATCTAGATCCGAAGTTAAGGTATATTTATAACCATCTTTATGGTACTTATTGAATTGTTAGCTTAGTTTGGTTAGATTCGCGATGTTACGTAACAAAGGCAATAAATAGCCTAAGCCGAGGTGTTCAGGTGTCGTTCAGCCTTGAGCTAGTTGCTGAACAAAATCGGCTCAGCGCCTTAAACGCTCGCTTAGTGATCTGGTGTAGCTGTAAATGCCTACCAGGCCAATAGCGTAGTCGGGTCCAAAAAAAAACGTTCATTGTATTTTTACTAGAGTTTTATTTAGCTATCATACCAATGATAACGAATATAAATATTCAAATATTCCAAAAAAGACAATTATAGTTCAATTTTTATCATAAAGGAAATTCATTAAAAACCACTAGATATATATTCAGATATTAAGTATTCTGTATGAAATATGTATGTGTATCCTACAATTTTGATCGTGACTTCGAATAACTTTGGAAGTAGTTAAGTTAGCAAAAAATCACAAGAGACTTATTTTGTAGAGCGTTAAACTTGCTACAAGTATTTATGTAAAAATATAATCCCTTTATTAGTTCATGACTTATAAATTAAAAATCCAAAATAATAGCAATACTTTTCCCATGTTACTTCCATTTAAAACTTTGATTGTCGTGAGGCTAGGGTTAATTTTATAATTGAGATCAGCAATACGAATATATTTGGTGCTTATTCAGGACTAACCTGAAAAAAAAAACTTAAATATACCGTAAATAAGGACTACCCTAATATACATATTGTTAGGGCCAACGCTGTAACGCGCCATAGGTATGCGAGCGGAGAGACGGGCGTGTGGTCTAAACGGACTGTCTATCAGACGCACACGAGATGAAATATCTAAAGATGGGTCGTGCCTTATGCGTTACAATATTATATTTCCAAAAATTAATGATTCATTTCATTTATACTGGTTCTTTATTTGTATATATCTAAAAATCATATTGAACAAAAACAAGCACGTAGTATTTATACATGTAAATATACAGCTTCAAAAAATTGTGCTTTGATATCGTAAGACCTGTTTGACACTACGAATCTCATGTGAGTTGATGCTTTTTCCTTCCCACTCCCCACCTCCCCACGCATACCTAAGGCACCGCGCCTTGCGATTGCGGTTGCGCTCAGACTATAATGGGCTAGGATTGCTTGCCGCAGCGTGGGGTTTCGGGGGCGGAGGGTGAAATAAATGGCGAATCAAATCGTAAACATTATCTTTGTGATTTATAGCTCTCACCGATTGATTACAAATTCACTTTGGTTTCTTTTTAGGTTCTAAATGGATTCTCGATTCATATAAAGGCCGGTGAGTGTGTCGCGCTTGTTGGTTCGTCCGGTTGCGGTAAATCTACAATATTACAGTTGTTGCAAAGATTATACGACCCAATCACTGGTTCGGTTAAACTCGACGGTAAAGATTTGAAGAGCCTCAATTTAGGATGGCTACGATCATCGTTAGGTGAGTTTTTTTGATATTTATATAAGAAAATAGAGGCCTATGACCCTGCAGTGCATCTCTTACAGGCTGAGGAGAATCATTATCTACGGAACTTACTTTTATAAAATTTATATTCATAATAGATTGCTGAGGTGGCCATGATACTTTCTCGATAACGTAGATTGAGGTATTGTAGTGACCCACAACTTTTAAGAGAGCAAAACATGGTGTTTTATATAGTACTGACCGCTGATAGTATATGACGCGGGGTGTTCGGCACTGAAAGATGTATTTAAAAGAAGGTAAAGTCAGTGTTTTTACTCAAATAATAATAATAATCTCACAGGTGTGGTTGGTCAGGAGCCAGTTTTATTTCGCGGTACAATACACGAGAACATTGCCATTGGGTGTGAAGACGCTACACGTGAGGAAGTCCAGAGAGTAGCGGATATAGCCTACGCGCATGATTTCATCGTTAATTTGCCAAATGTAAATATACAATTGCAGTGTAAATTCTCTATAACTAAACTTAATGGACCCAATATTTTTGTCCTTAAAAGTATTTTCGTTACAAATTATCTGCGACATCATTTTCCTCCTCTCCCTTTTCTATTACACATATTCTAAGTTAGCCTTCTAAGTTAGCCTAGTTATAATGTATTCTTTTTACATTATCTAAAATGGGCCTTCACAGATTCACCGGGTCTTTTAGGCGTGTGCCTAATACGCTCAGATATGTGGTAAAAAGTTCAAGGGTGCAAAAGAGGACGAACTTAGGCTTGAGTTGTTGCCTTGAACGCATCTTCGCATATCTGAAAAGCAAACATAAATTATTATACAATGTGCCTCTATTGGCATACGAAGTTAATTGGAAATCATTTTTCCATTTGAAAATTCTAGATATACGCTATACAAATCGTTAATACACGAAGATAATGCATGTGATAAGAAGGTGGGATTGTTTTTCTTTACATATCTAAAAATAAAGCCGACCTTCATACACCTTCCATAATAATATTTTTAGGGATACGACACGGTGATAGGTGAACGTGGAGCGTCACTGTCTGGTGGACAGAAGCAGCGCATCGCAATCGCAAGGTCATTGATGCGAGAACCAGCAGTCTTGCTTCTAGATGAGCCCACGTCAGCGCTAGACACGCATTCAGAAAGACAAGTTCAAGCTGCTCTCGACAGAGCCAGCGTAGGGCGAACAACAATAACGGTATCGCACAGGCAAGTTTTATTTAAATTTAATTATACTCATTTGGTGATATATAAAAACTTGTACATTAGTATTACCTCACACCTGAGGTTAGGGTTACGCTTTGTTTAGTTATTTATAAAGTTTACTTTATAAAAAATGTTTGTAATTATTGCTCCGACTGCCAAGAGAAACCACAGTAATGTTAATAATTTCAATAAAAAAATCTGAAATTTGCATATTGTCACTCAGACTATAATTAATACAAAAATTCAAAAGAAAACACATTTATTTCATTGTTTTTAGTTTTCATTTCTGTTGGCAGCCCTTATAACTTCCTCGACTTTTTTAAAAATCATTTAATTGGATTATTGTGCTTGCTTCTTAACACACATCTGCGCAGAAGTATTGCTCAATTTCGATATTACTTCATATTGAGCGTTCAATCAATTCCTGCATAGTCGCATGTGTGTAATCATTCTTGTTATATTCCGAGTAACACGCGTACCCCACACGAAGCCCAGGTGTATACCAATCAACTCTTTAAGTAAAAGCTTATTTTTATTTTATTTATCGTTTAACATGCCTGCAACTCTGCTTTTGTGATTCTTTTTTTTTCATCTATCAGAGTTTACGTATCTTATATAGATTGACTGTAGACAGTCTTAGATTTTATTATTATTGCTTCAACCTAACCCTTTCATTGATTTTACATTGTCTTTGATAGCTTTTATCATTACGATATATTCCATATGGAAAAACACTACAATAGCGAGACTCAATAGTATAACGAAAATTCAAGTTAAATCACCTTTCAATCGTCTAAATAACTGACATTGAAATTTTATTCATATTTATAAATTTAGAGCATTTTATACGAATAATTTAGCAAACTTAAAACATTTCAGATTGTCTACTATAGTGAATTGTAATCGCATAATTTGTATAGACCAGGGAGCTATAGTAGAACAAGGCACACATGACGACCTTATGAAGGCTCAAGGTAATATTACCTTGTCAGTAATTAATACTTTGTTTCAATACCCAATCATATACTAAATATGATAACAAATACTATAGACCCTTGTTTCTGAAATATATCTATTGATAATATTTAGGTTTCTACTATAAACTGGTAACAACTGGCAATGAAAACAATGAAAATGAGGAAATCAAACCACTAATTGAAGAAGCTGATGGTGATGTGGAGAGTAATGAAGTCGTTATCGCCCCTAGAATGGATGTGAAAAGGCGTTCCAATAGAAGAATACATCGTCACCATTCAACAAAGAGAGGTACGATTAAAGAATTAAGAAACACTTCGGTAATTTCGTTATGGAGTTTTTGACGGGATCTTGGAATATATTGTAGTGTATTTTTATATTTTATTCATAGTTTTGTGTTATTTTGTAAGATTGGTGGTGTTTTACGTAATATTCTTTGGTTATTGTTCACGAGTGAAGTGCATGGGAAATAATACCACGGAGCATGGATTCTGGCTTGCCTCAAAACTCCCTAAAAATCTAACAAGACGGCCATCATCTTGTCAGTCCATTGCAATGATTGATTACTTAAATTACAAACATGTAATAGCTGAATATGTGGATCTACAATAGTTTTAAGAGACTAAACTAAGGACTACATTTAAAAAAGGATCCTTTTGCAGACAATTCGAATATGTATTCAGAGAATCTTTTTTTGTAGAATCTCACGATTGGATGACTCCTAGAGGCTCTTTGTCTTCAGTAATGTCAACGGGTCTTCAGAACTTCGTCTTTAATACAGACTATGAATCTGAGGAAGAAGTGGATGATGAGGAAGTATGTTACATACCGATTCATATCTTTACCGATCAAATAACGCTTCTTAAATCGCACCCGATAGGTTAATTCATATTATGCGCGATTATCTCACTGATAGGACATTCCGCTTCAGAGTGGATGGTGAACTATCGCTGTCCCACCCCATACGCTCAGGTGTGCCACAGGGCTCCATACTTGCGCCCACGCTCTTCAATCTGTTCATCAGTGACCTAACTTGGACTCGGGGGGGTCGAGGTAGGTTGTTACGCTGACGATACCGTTATTTACAGTTCCGGCTGGCGGTCGGACTTTCTTAGGAAGCGCATCGAAAAAGCCGTTTATACTCTCGGTGAATGGTATCATCGATGGCGCATAGAAGTTAATTCCGATAAGAGTGCCGCAATACTCTTCGATCCCACGAAACGCGCTAATAAATTTGAGCCCATCAGGCTATACGGAATCGATATCCCATGGGTCGAAGAGGTCAAATATCTCGGTGTTACATTAGATAGACATTTGAAGTTCAATTCACATATAGACAGAGTGCGAAACAAAGCCGCTATGGTCTTGGGTCGCCTCCATCCGTTGCTTTGTCATAAGAGTAAGATGTCCCTCAGACACAAGCTCACTTTGTACAAGACGTGTATCCGTCCCGTGATGACATATAGCTGCCCCGTTTTTGCGCATATGTCCAAAGATAACTTTGATAAGCTGCAGGTTCTCCAAAATCATATTTTACGTAAAGTGACCGGTGCCCCGTGGTACATCCGGAGAGTCGATCTCCATAGAGACCTAGAGATCCCTTCTATCTGGGCGTACGTAAAATCACTTACGATTAGTTATTTTGAAAAAGCCGCGAATCATCCCAGTCCGTTAATGGCATCCGCCGCAAATTATAAACCCGTACCTAACGCTGCGCGTTATAAAAGACGTCCGCGACACATTTTTACCGACCCTCCTGATTCAATCACGTCAGCGAACGATCAGTACCAGCCTGTCCCTCGAAATAGAGCGTGTTCACGCCCACGCCCGCATAACCACAGATCAGGCCGCCTTGGTCTGGGGGTTAATTTCGTTCCCGCACACCTGATTAGGCCTCTATGGCAGCGGCTCAAGCCTAGGTTCGATCCCTCGGTAGGGAGCCCTTGAGTGCGTTGCTTGCGCGATACGGTGACACACAAATATACATCACCGCTACAACACTCCACGATCACCCCCACACACGTGCACGCCTACACGCTTACACGTGAAAGTGGAAGGGTTTACTTTTTTTTCCCTTATCGAACTGAAAAACTTTCAATTTTCCCATAATAAATATATGGAGGAGTTGTTGAGGCGTGTATGCTTGGTACACATATACGTTTCAACAAGTCATAAATATATGAATAGTTAGCTAGGTTAGCTAACTATTCATATAATAGGTCGCGATTTTGCATGCAACAGGCAACAGCCAAGCCGAGGTGTGCCGTGCAACCTTGAGCTGGTTGCACAAATAAGATCGGCTGAGTGCCTTAAGCGCTCGCCTTAGTAGTTCGGTGAAGCTGTTAAGACCTTGCTAGGTCAATAGCGTAGTCAGTTCGAAAAAAAAAAACTATACTAATATATATTTTTAGAATATACTAGCTGTACCCGCGACTTCATTCACATGAAACCCTGTATAAAAAACAGCTATTAATTAAATCATCTGAATTTATTAAGTCCATTTACTTATCTACTTTTCTTACGTACGTAACTCGAGCCGTCCTTTAAATTACAATAACTTGTGATAGAGTGAACCAATTTCAATGAAACAAAAACTAAATGTTACTCGAGGGTTTTATAATTATTTTTTTATCTTGAACGCAGTACTTTAACAAAGATGTGTCTTCAAACAAATAGACAGAGGGAAATTAAAATAAAATGTTGATATCTATTTTATTGCTTATTCCTAGACACCTGCAACAATTTTTTCCACGAAATCTAAAAAGTACAGACATGTTAGATTTACATTCCTAGTGTTGTTGTTTTTTTGTACTTCATTAGCTATAGCATCTAACCACAATTTCATCATATAGTAAATGACTATACGGCTGTAGCTACTTGGCCATAATGATAATAGGTACAAAGGTGGATATTAGGAAAAAACTAGTACCATGAATTCATAATAATCTTATTTTTCGTGAAAAGCATAAACTTATAAGGATTCAAATCTACATCCATCGTCGAGTTGTTTGTACGCGCTACAATCTAGGCATTATCATCTGATCAAACATCAGTCCAAGCTAAATAAAAGCATATTAATACAGTGACTATATTACCAGTTACCAGTGACTTTTAAAAAACAACCACGTTTATATTTGAAATCAGATAAATCCAAATTAATTAATATTATGAATGTGACAATAACTATTTGTAAGCCTCTGAATCGATTGCAATGAAATTTGGTAGTTTGAGACTTGGAGAATAACTTTGATCTTCTAACAACCTTTGTAAGGCACTAGAATGACTCTTTATTACACATACAATGCAAATATACAACCTTAGATTTCGAGACGTGTATGCTTGGTACACATATATGTTTCAACAACTCATACATATATGAATAGTTAGCTAAGATAGGTCGCGATTTTGCATGCAACAGGCAACAGCCAAGCCGAGGTGTGCCGTGCACTCTTGAGCTAGTTGCCAAAATAAAATCGGCTGAGTGCCTTAAGCGCTCGCCTTAGTAGTCCGGTGAAACTATTAAGACCTTGCTGGGTCAATAGCGTAGACATTTCGAAAAAAAAAAAACCTTAGATTTCTGTGTAATTTCCAACACTAAGGTGTTATATTTTCCAGGAAGTAAAGGACATTAGCAGCTGGCAAATTTTAAAATTAAATTCACCGGAATGGCCATACATCACCGTGGGTTCTATAGCTGCTTTCGTACAAGGAGCTTGTTTTCCAATTTTTGCATTACTCTTCGGATACTGTAGCGGGGTAAAATGAATTATATATTTATTGTATTTAATATATTCCAAGTATAAGTTTAAATTTTGTATGTGTGTATTATTATACGATGAATAATATAAGTATAAAAGTCGTGAATACTGAGATTACGTCTGATAGGGAAGAGTAGAATAGGAAAAGATCTAATAAAGAAGAGTAGTGATGTGATAAAACTTAGATGGTATACGTTTTAGAAGAAGAAGATAATGATGACAACGATGACAATGAAGATACTCATTAGGGTCAATAAGATAATTTTCAAAATGATACTATGTACTCTATAGTCAACAAATTAAATAAAATATAATCATATCTTGTGAACGCTGTAGATGATATTGAATAGCAAGAGAGTGATATAAAAAATTACATTGCTGAAAATTTTCCAATTAACATATTCTATAGTGTTTTTTTTAACTAGCTATACACTGTTGGCATTACGGACTGTCTCCACTACCACAATTTTAGTACGTTAAATTAACGGAATTGTACCTGATGATGAGCACTTTGTCATTCAATAACAACAATCATTATAAGAAACTCACTACAGGGGCATAGGCCTCTTGTCCAAGGAAGGTATGGGCATAATCACCACGCCAGTCCACGACGTATTGGTAATTTCAAACTCTGAGAAATCCACAGTTTTATATTTTCCCACATACGGTGGTACAACGAAAACATTTCTCAGGTTGAGGTTTCTCCAGGATGTTTTCATTCACCGTCAGTTTTATAGTATTACCAATTTGTAAATGATCAATTGGTAAATGTACGTGAATTTCGAAAAACTCGTTGGTATATGCCTGGGTTTGAATCTACGGACATTGAGATGATTATGACCATCAATAATTCTGCAATTAATGATAAGTCGTCCTTTTAGTTTGACGGGTTTCGATGGCTGGACATAATTTGACTGATTCCATTACGTTATTAATAAGAATAATTTAGAATTTGGTATTTATTAGCATTTAGAAACTACAAAAATGAATTCGAATGCTTTTTGAATCACAGTGATCGACCTTTGCAGATTTTCGTGCTAGATGATCGTAGTGAAATCATTTATCTGGCTGATCTGTACTCGGGGCTGATCGTTGTCATAGCCGCCGTAGCAGGAGTATCGATGTGTCTCCAAAGTACTACTTTTACAACAGCTGGATTAAAGATGACCACACGACTTAGACAACAGTACTTTTCAGCTTTATTGAAACAGGTAGACCTAATGTATTTTTTATTTTCAAGTTTCTTTTTTTTAATGTTGCACTATTGTTATTATTATTACAAACTTTTATTTAGGTGTCAATGTTCCTTAGCTCATTTAAGTTAAATTTTGTAAGCTGGATTGGAACTACTTCCTTTATACCTACGACTTTGCATTTATGTATGCTTGTTCTGTCCCGATTATAACACACGAAAATGAAATAAAAAGAAATGGCGAACATCAAAATGACCACCAAAACTATTGAAAAAAAAAAAAGTTAAGTTTGATAAAGTGTCTGTATAAAAGTTTATATTTAAAAAATAATAATTTAAATATTCACTCTACAAACAAACGAAATTAGAGAAAAGAGGTGAATCAAAAGTCTGCTAAGTAAAGAAAAAAAAAACAAAATAAAAATTAATCTTCTAGAAAGAACATGATTTAGAATTAAATTCATAACAATACTTATATATATATATATCATAAGAAAACTAGCGGACCCGGCGGATGTTGTCCTATCTGGATATTAAAAAAAAACTAAAATTCAAACGCAACGTCATCTATCAGGTCCAATTGTGAATCCATCTGAACACACACCAAAAATTTCATCAAAATCTGTCCACCCGTTTAAGATGATTTCAGGACGAGGAGTTATATTAGGAGTAGGTTAGTCTAGGACGGAGGGGACTTATGGGAGGCATGTGGTTGTGATGAGGAGTTCACCTTATTAAT
This sequence comes from Antheraea mylitta, assembly GCA_014332785.1. NCBI lineage: Eukaryota > Metazoa > Arthropoda > Insecta > Lepidoptera > Saturniidae > Antheraea > Antheraea mylitta. Next base: position 1,881,178 of record JACEII010000074.1, on the reverse strand, counting down.
AAATCAACAGTGGAGTGGTGGCGGAAGGATCTTCTTTTCTGCTGCCGGCTGAACCCACGGGGGGAGGGGCGGCGGGCCTGATCTCCCATTGCACGGGTCAGCAGACTGGGAGGCAGTCGGAGAATCGGGTTGTTTCAGTCGGGTGTATCGTGGGTTAAACGCCTGCCGCTGAAGGCGTTGCGGAGCTTGCTAACGCAACCCCGTGGCGCCCCCAAAGTGCGGCGCACGGTTCATCGTAGAGTTTTTTAGTCCGTAAGAGTTGTCTTCGGACATCGTGCCACTGCGTTTACGTAGTGGGCGGTCGACGCTACTCAGCGCCCCCCCCCCCCCCCTCGGGCCGTTGGGTGTCACATGCAGGATACTTCTCCACGTTAAAAAAAAGGATGATTTCAGTATAATCGGCGGAAATCGTTCCTAGAATATATCTAGACTTTCCTCGTGAATAATTTTGGATACGTTTTACATGAAAACCATTTTTAATAAAATTCGCAAAAAAAAAAACTACATTTCAAGTCCATCGGGCATATTTTCGGATATCTCGTGATGAGTCAGTCAGTAGTAAATCGTTTATTGTATGAGTATCTAATTATAAATGATATATATATATATATTTATTTATTTATTTTCTAGGAGATTGGTTACTTTGACCGGGAATCGAACACTGTCGGTGCTATATGTGCTAGATTGAGTGGCGACGTAGCAGAAGTTCAGGGTGCGACTGGATTAAAAATTGGACTCATATTGCAAGGTCTCAGCTCTTTGGTCATCGGTTTTTTAATGGCTATTAGTTACAACTGGAAACTCACCCTCGTCGCGAGTGTTTTTGTGCCATTGGTCAGTATTTTTGTCTTGGCTGCCTAAATTTCTCTTTTGATGCATAGTTATTAACTTTATTATATAATAAACTAGCTAAACCTTGCCCAATTCGTTAGTGGCAAATATTTTTACTTATGATGAAAATATGAGGTGAGTTGGTTAGTACTGAGTGCTATATATTTTGATAAAAATTCATAATTGTTGTTGACAATATGATATAAACATCACTGAAAGATTTTTTTTACAATAAACATCGCTGAAAGATTTTTTTTAATATAAAAACCTATATTTTGTGACTTAGATATAAAAGTTAGACATATGCCATTATTGCAAAAAAGTTAAATACCTACTGAATACGTAAGTACCAAAACTTTTATAAAAAATTTTTTTAATACGTATTTAATTTTTTTGTATTAACACCGATACTGTCGTTCACTTATGTGTGGGCATTATCAAAATCTAGAATTTTTTTTTAGAACTCAATCTCTCATCGTTAATGTTGCGATAGTAAAAAACGTTTTCGTCCGACTGTTTTTTCTCCAACCTACTTTGCAAATCTGACTACCACAAAAAAGTTGTTTCATTTTTCAGGTTAACATATATCCTATGACACTAACAACGTGGCTTTCTATTAGTAAAAGATTTGTCAAAATCGTTATACTGGACGCAGACCTCACAGACTCACACAGTTTACCTCTTTATAATATTAGTATAGACTAGATGATTCTCGCGACTTAATTGTTTATTATCTCAATTCTTTTATTGTATCTCCCAGAATTAGGCAGCGATTTCTACGAAAGCTCCTAGACGGCTTGAGTTATTCCGACACTACCAACATATATCGTTACATTTGAACCATATTATAAAAGAACTCTGGACTAATTATATACCTAAGCTTTCCTCGTGAATCACTCTATCTATTAATGAAAACCGCATGAGAATCTGCTTTGTTTTTGAGTTTATCGTAAACAGACAGACAGACGCGCGGAGGACTTTGTTTTATAATATGTGATGATTTATCACCAATAAATAACTAGCAGCTGCCTGTGAGTTGGACTATAATTCTATGTATATAAACGACTAGCCTCTGCCCGCGACTTCGTTCGCGTGGAATAGATACACTAACACGCAGCAGTTCTCAAAAAGAAAAACATCCCGATTTTGAAACATTTTTCATCTGTGCTCCTCATTTGTTGATCTCAGCGTGATGATATATAGCCTATAACCATTCTCGATGAATGAGCTATATAACATTGAAAGAATTATTCAAATCGCATCAGTAGTTCCTAAGATTACCCCCTACAACGTCACAACATCACAACGTCACAAACTCACAAACTTTACCTCTTTATAATATTAGTATAGATATAGATAATTCGCGTACATTTACTAATTTAAATTGGTAACAGTATCGAATGACGGTGAAGGGTAGTATCGTGAGGAAACCTGTACCTGAGAAATGTTCTTGTAGTACTACTGTATGTGGAAAATATATAGAACTGTGGATTTCTCAGAGTTTGAAATCGTCGTGGGCTGGCGTGGTGATTATGCCCACACCTTCCTTTAGGAAGATGCCTATGGCCCTGTAGTGGGTCTCTTACATGCTGATGATGATGATGGTATTATTTTTAATAATTCCATCGCGGTTATACTCGAAAGTACCAATGTTGAAAGATCACGCATGAGATTAGTATAGAAGAAAGGGGGGTGAGACAAAACTTACGATATCTCACCAGAAAGGGAGGGGTGCCAAAAACAAGATGCTTCGCTGTTTTAAGTTATACTATTTTGAACAGACTCATTGTAAGTTGAATGGGATTAGTTGCTTTACTCTTTGATTGTGGGAATTATCCACTGTTGTTATAATCACGACTATTTTGTTATAGATGGTCGGGAGTATATGGATGGAGGGCATCCTATCTCAAAAATCGCAAGCAAATGAACGTGCCGCAATGGAATCTGCTACAGCAATTGCGACAGAAGCTGTGATTAGTATTAAAACCGTGCATAGCCTTGGTAATTACTACATGACTTTATATCACTATTTTATATAAAAGTAGCCTCTATGATATACGTATAACCATCCTCGATAGATGAGCTATATAACATTGAATAATTTTTCAAATTGGAGCAGACGTTCTTGAGATTACCCCCTACAGCGTCACACACTCACAAACTTTACCCCTTTATAATATTAGTAGAGATTATAATAAAATGTTTGGCACTAATTAAATAGCGCTAGTAATGTAATTATAAGAAATAAACAATTCAGCATATAATTTACTAGTCTCTGCCCGCGACTTCGTTCGCGTTCTCAAAAGGAAAAAGCATCCCGATTTTCAAACATTGTTCATCTGCGCTCTGCTCCTGTTGGTCTTAGCGTGAGGATATATAGCCTATAACCATTCTCGATGAATGAGCTATATAACATTGAAAGAATTATTCAAATCGGACCAGTAGTTCCTGAGAATACCCCCTACAACGCCACAACATCACAACATCACAACGTCACAAACTCACAAACTTTAGCTCTTTATAATATTAGTATGCCTATAACCATTCTCGATGAATGAGCTATATAACACTGAAAGAATTATTCAAATCGGAACAGTAGTTCCTGAAATTACCCCCTACAACGTCACAATTCACAATTCACAACGTCACAAACTCACAAACTTTAGCTCTTTATAATATTAGTATGCCTATAACCATTCTCGATTAATGAGCTATATAACACTGAAAGAATTATTCAAATCGGAACAGTAGTTCCTGAAATTACCCCCTACAACGTCACAATTCACAATTCACAACGTCACAAACGCACAAACTTTACCTCTTTATAATATTAGTATAGATAACATTTCCAAGTTATATTTATAAAAAAGAGGTCATCGGAGTATTACGTAAGAACTAAATGTGTTCGAGACGCTGGGGGAGGGAGGTTGTTGATTATTTTTGATGACAGGAGGGCTGGGAAAATTTGGATGTGTAGATCTGATAAGTGAGGCGGTCGGTCATTGACCTACATCCAGCGATATAATAGTGAAACCACTATAAACTATTCCTCTAAAGACTATAAATTACATATTCCTAGACTTATTATTAGTGAACATAAACATGCAACCAGAACAGAATAAAATAATTGTATTAATGTTTCCGTAAGCATGGGGAACTAGGATTGGTTACTTTTGCTGACCAGAGGGGGGGGGGGGAGTTAGAAATGTTGAAATCACAAAAATTCTGCGTACATTGTCGTCTTCATAATGAGATCGTCACGATTTGTATTTTGCGCTTTTAAACACTTATATTGCGGTTTAGTTAAGTCAGCAGTATATTGGTAATAATGTAACCATTGCACATCTCTAATAAAGAACATAATAAGACGTTGTTATTATGTGATTTATCGCATTGTTTCGCAATTTATACATGACATCATTTTATTTGAGTGTTTTTAAGTTTAAAACAATTGTATACTGTCAGGCAACAAACTAATTAACAGAGTCATAGTAATAGGTATTTTATTTAGCCAAGCAATCTTTCAAACCATAGTGCTATCATCGAGTAGCTAATAAGTATTACAAATGTGACAATTTCAATATTCCAGCAATATAATGCTCCTTTTGTTACAATTTTCCATACAGTTTTATGGCATGTCAGAATGACCTGTGGTATTATTTTCCATTCACTTTACTTATGCACAATAATCGAAATATATTACGTAAAACACCACTAATATTACGAAATATTGAGCCCAATAACATAAGATTATGAATAAAATATAAAATCCACTACATGACAGACTAAAATCTTGCCAAAAACTCAATTATTCCTTACCTATTAATAGTAGTAATAATATTCGTCCAATAGGACAGGCAAAGGAATTAATCCATACTGCCAATTCTGAAGTTGTCAGTATATGTAGTTCTTATGTATTCTTGAACCAGTTTTCTTCTATGTCCAAGTTAATGTAAAGGCAAAGGCGCCAAATCTTCTAAATAATATTTCGTACATTTTTAACCATTTTTTGTATCTTCTTTATTTTTGAGTCGTTTCTTTTGCCAGTTCTGAAGTTGTTATTATGGACAGTTCTTATGTATTCTTTAGTTAGTTTTCTTCTATGCCAAGTTAATGTAAAGGCTTAAGCGCCAAATTTTCTATGTAATACTTGAGACATTTTTTATTTTCTTGATTTTCGAGTCCTCATAAAACAAAATTGCTTAAATATCTCTAAGCGTGTATAAAGAGTTAAGTAACACAAGATTATGAATAAAATATAAAATCCACTACATGACATACTAAGATCCCGCCAAAAACTCCCCTTATCTATTAATTTAAACATCGTTTAACAGATCTCTCATATAATATTGTCATGTTTATTTTTATAATTTTTTATTCAGACTTGGCCACATCTGAGTACTTTTTCATAGATAATATTTTTTTATGATATCCGCGTAGATATAACTTGTAGTAGTAGTAATAATATTCGTCCAATAGGACAGTCTAAGGCCGTGGTCCGGTGAAGCTGTTAAGACCTTGCTGGGTCAATAGCGTAGTCATTTCGAAAAAAAAAGACAGGTTAAGGTAGATATAATTTGACAACTTGAGGCGCTGATGAGACATTTTATTTTTATGAAGTTTGAAAAAGTTTACTAGCTTTTAAAAAGGATCCTTTGTAAATCATTATTTATACACACGGAAAATAAACTAAAAGAATTTATGTCAAATTGTAGTTCGGGATATCAAACTGAGAAAAAGGAGTTATTTTTGGGATGATCTTAATCTTTCGTGTAGTGGATATTAAATTTTATTCTTAATCTTATGTTATTTGACTTTATATTCTATAATATTGGTAGAGGAATAATATAGGTCCGTTACTGTGAACAAGTAAAGTGGATGGAAAATAATACTACGAAGTATGAATTATAAAATGCCACAATAACTCCAGGGAGAGTCCTAACAAGAGGGCTACCATCTTTTTAAAACATTGAAATTATCACAAGAAACTATAATAATATTGTTACCTAATATTATTCACCTAAAAGATCTAGATCTTGCTAAAAAAAATCTGATAATAATAAATATTCAGCCAGACTTCATACATATAGAATAGCATACATACATTTCTATAGGCAGTATATATTATTTTAAATATCCTTAATTATGAGAGTTGTATTGCTCAAAACCAATACTTACTTATACATCGTCATCATTAAATCCTGGTATGTGACAAATTATGATGGCAAAAGTTTAAAAAACTTAAATCTTCATATCATCAACTCATCTCGGTAAATCCTAAGAATTATAAGCGAATGCCGAAGAATTTATTGTTTAATGCCAATGACTTGCATTTTAATGTATGTCTATTTTTTTATATAACTTTTAAAAGAATTAATATCCAACTATTTATAACCGCAGCGACTGTGGCATTTTTTTATATAATACTGACAACTGCCCGAGTCTTTGTCATATAAAATGTTATAATAATAAAACACAGCGTAGTGCCACCTAGTGGCGAGTTTTATGAAAACTTACATTGAAAATCGATCAGGCATACCTACTTTCATATTTCGATTAAAGGGTGATAAAATTTGTCGATTCGAGATATATCAATTTATATTTTTCTCTGTTCAGTAATATCGCTCTGTTCTTAGGCATTCAGAATATATTCCTAGAAAGATTTGAGAAATCTTTAAAGGAAAGTTGTGCTGCGATAACGTCGAAGACGCGTTGGCGCGGACTCGTCTTTGGTTTGGGTGTGTATGTACCTTTCGTGTCATACTGTAGCGCCACTGTATACGGCGCACTGTTGGTTGCTTACGGAGAACTCGAGTACAAAGTTGTGTTACTGTAAGTTAATAATAATACTATATCTTATAACTCTTATAAAGATGTCTGTCTTTCAACACTGATATTTACATCTTTTGGGGCGATATAACTTGGATTTTAATTCAATTTAACCTAGCTAATTATTCAAATTTGAATCTAACAAACCTATAGATATAACATAATGCATTCATACATATATATAGGAATTAAAGAGATACACGTATACACCAAGACCTCAGCAACTTGTATATGTATTTTTTTTATCGAGCAACTAAGTTAACTAAACTAACTTAAAGGAAAAAAACATCCAACATATCTGCAAGCATATGTGTGCACGATATATGGGTTTTAGGATGTATGAGAAAGAGATATTATAATCTTAATGTACTCGAAACATATACAAAGAGAGGAAGAGAGAGAGAGAAACGTTCTTAGTCAATATATTGACTACTGGCTTGTGGAGTGACATTACTCTGCGTTTGAAATTACGTTCCAATTTACATAACTCATATTTTTTTATATTTCACCTTCAAGTGCACCATTATACAGTATTTTAAAGCATTGTTCAATAAATTCGACATCCGGTGTATAAATATACTTTATTTTTCAGTATCAATGAAGCTATAATGTACGGGGCGTATATGCTAGGTCAGTCTTTAGTGTACGCCCCGAGTTTTAATTCAGCTAAATCGTGTGCCTCACGCATCTTATCTGTAATCAATCGACAGCCCAAAGTCCGTACTGAAGATAGAGTTAGAGACAAGAAGGATTGGGTGAGTATTTTTACCTACAAATTGTTTAGATTGATATTTCTAACGTCTATAGAGAAATGTTTACGATTTACGTTAAGACGAAAATCTTTGCAACAAGAATGAAAATGAAACCGAAACCTGACGTCGAAATATGCAGTCTTCTCAACAAGGTATTTAATGCCCTTTTGCCCTCTATAACTTGAATATCTACTAACACAATTTAAATACTAGCAACAATGATTAATTAGTCATTCCGTGTTCCAGGCTCACTAACACCAGTTTTGAACAGTTTTATAGGTAAAATAGTCACCCGGTTAGGCCTCCTACGGCAGCGGCTCATGCCTAGGTTCGATCCCTCGGTAGGGAGCCCTTGAGTGCGTTGCTTGCGCGATATGGTGACACACAAATATACATCACTGTTACAATACTACACGATCACCCCTACACACGTGCACGCCTACACGCTTACACATGAAAGTGGAAGGGTTTCCTTTTTTCCCCTTATCGAACTCCGAATAAAAAAACTCCAAATTTTCCGATAGTAAATATATGGAGGAGTTGTTGAGGCGTGTATGCTTGGTATACATATACGTTTCAATAACTCGTACATACATGAATTGTTAGTTAGATTAGCTAAGATAGGTCGCGGTTTTGCATGCAACAGGCAACAGCCAAGACGAGGTGTGCCGTGCACCCTTGAGCTAGTTGCCAAAAATAAAATCGACTGAGTGCCTTAAACGCTCGCCTTAGTAGTCCGGTGAAGCTGTTAAGACCTTGCTAGGTCAATAGCGTAGTAAGTTCGAAAAAAAAGGTAAAATAGTCTTAGGATTTATAACAAAGTTCCAAAGCATATTACAGATTTGTCGGATAGTGAGCTCAAGCACCATATCAAGTAGCTTTTAATGTCTAAAGGATATTATAGGATAGAGCAATAAGTGAACGATGGTGACGTCTGGAAATGACGCCTCTCTTTGTGCGGGCGCTAAAACGAATGCCAATATATATATTTGTTACTATGTAGATATGTTCGTAAAAATATATTATGTTGTGTTTTATGAAAAAATAAAGTGGCTCAAGTTTCTTGCCGGTTCTTCTCTATGGATGTTTGTCTTAACCGGCAGTAGTTTTGACGCACCTTCTCGGGACCTCAATTGAATAAAGTATCTTTGATTCTGATACCAATATTTGATTCAACCATATTCTAAGTAATTACCAATTAATATTCACTATGATCGCTTACTAATTAAGGTACAACATTTAAGAGTATTACCAATAAAATGTACATACATTCTTAGTAGTATTTTTTTTACCTCAGACATTAGTTCAACAAAATAAACTTTTATTATATCCCCATACTTCAAAGTTATTTATTTATAAAATAAAATAATAAATATTCTTTCACGTCAGGGTCAACACTCCTACAGTGGACTAGTTTGAAGAGCATAATAATAAAACTTAGAACGCTTTAATAAGACTGTATAAATATATAGTAGACTGTATAAATATATAGTCGACTGTATAAATATATAGTCGACTGTA
>JACEII010000074.1:1791736-1872235 GCA_014332785.1 Antheraea mylitta | reverse complement strand
ATATAGTCGACTGTATAAATATATAGTAGACTGTATAAATATATAGTTTTTATAGACACAAGATCTTTCATTTGTTTTCATTAAAACTTTCTACCCAGTCTCCAAAAGGATGACACTCTAGAGTTATAGATCTATATAGGACAGAATTTAAGCGTTTTTAAGGCAACTTAACAACTGTTAACTCGAAACTTCTATAATAGGATTCTATTCACATCTCTCATTAATTTTGACTTAATGAAAGTTTGGTTATGAGATCAATATTCATATAAAGAAATTTGTTTCCCAGTTTGCCTCAGGAAACTTTAATCTCAAAGACATCGAATTCTGTTACCCGACTCGGCCACATATTCGAGTCCTGAAAGGCATTGATATAAAGTCAGAAGCCGGCAAAACTGTTGCGTTAGTTGGCCCGTCCGGCTGCGGAAAGTCCACTGTACTCCAGCTTCTGCAAAGATTTTATGACCCCGATTCGGGATATATTGTGAGTATATTTACATTTTTTTTTAATTTATATTTTGCAGTTTCGACCACAATCTCACGTGATGTTATCGATGTGGTCTAAGATTATAATCACGTTAAAAATTGTGGACTGACTCCCAAGTGCAGCAATCCGAATATGTTTATCAGCGCTAACCTTTAGATTTTCAACTTACGGGTAGTAAGTTAGCCAAGCCTAGTTAAAAAAATCTCTATTTTTCTATAGTTTCATGACGATGTTTACTTCTCAGAAAGTCAAGCTTATTAGCAACGACTCGATCCCATATCCATTGACGTGTCCGAACACGTTATCAACTAAACCATCATCGTTTCATAATTTTATAATATTCTAATATCATGTTTCTGATGTCCGTAACAAAAATTAATAACGGCAACCAAAGATATATCTTTTATTTTCAGTAAGAATATTTTAAGTTTTTTTTTAGATAAAGACCGAGTGTCAAAGAAGTAAAACAAAAAATTAAAAAAAAATATATATATTAAGTGGTTTTTGCGTAATAAACACACGAAGGCAGTATTCTATCTTTTTGTTTTTATTTACAATTTCAATAACAATTTCATTGATGTCATTTAATTAATGTAATCATGTTTATCATTTCATTGTTATAATGTATTTCAGAAATCAATAGGGGTGGTGTGTATTCGTGTCTGGCATGTGATCAGCCACTCACAGTGACACTTTTACTTTATAACATTTAGAGATCAGCCAGTGTATATTCATCATATACACAAGCAGCGTATGGTTGCCGATTTGTCAGTTGGCAATACGAACGAGGCAATGGCGATAGCGGGGTGGTAGGGTTTTACAGCCCGACTGGGTCGCAACCACCATATACATGGCGAAAAAGCTCGTCATAGTGACTCGCTTTTCTGCGTCGCATTTCGGGATCAGCCTGTGCATATCCAGTACCGGGTGACTTTCGTCATTATGGCCGGCATGACAGCGGTGACCGGCGATGAATGACCTGTCTCTCGGTGGTCGCCACTGTTTTTGGATTGTACTATGCTTACCACCAGGCATAGTGCAATCACTTTGACGTGCTTCGATAAAAAAAAAAGTTGTCTACCGTTGTTTTTGGTTTTGTAATATACTTACAATAAACCACAGAGTCGACACTTTATTGTCCTACAACAATATGTCACATATTGAATAACTATAGATATAATTATACGTAATTTAAAAGGTTTTAACCATTTATCTCTTCGTGGAATATATTAATATGTAACAATAAGGCATGTTTGCTAAAGAAAGCAATAGGTTGATTACCCTAAAACCCCAACTACTGGCGATCTATTTTTGTTTAAATCCATTACAATATTTGTATCCATGTTATTTTTTTAGGTGATATCAGACAAATTTTTGTACCGACGATGCATGAAGACGAGTATTGTATTTACAAATATTTGGTTTATATTGTCTTGAGACTAACTATTTATTTACCAAGACTTGAACTTGCATTAATAAACAATATTTTGTTAAATTAAGGAGTTAGATGGACGTGACACTCGAAATACTCTTACGTTACCCCGTCTGAGGAGACAGCTGGGTGTGGTGCAACAGGAGCCTGTGTTATTCGACCGCACGCTCGCTGAGAACATCGCATACGGAGACAACAATCGCAAAGTGACAATGCACGATATCGTCGCAGCCGCTAAAGCAGCCAACATTCATAGTTTCATAGTGGGCCTACCTAAGGTGTGTACCCCATTCTTTATAATGACTTTTCTTTGACAACGATTAAAAATTAAATCTAATACCCAAAGTGAGTAATGCTTATGTAGTTTTTACTTGATCACTGTTATGTATAATCCACTTGACTTGTCATCAAACCAGTTTTATTGTGAATACTTAGGACTGGAACACGGTATCTCTAGATTCAAAAGTTACACTTAGAAACGTATAAATAATAACAATATTTTAATACATTTGGCTTAATGCTTAGCTTATTATTATATCTTTTAAGCTTTTAATTTGATTTTCTGAAAAATATAGATTTATTGGTTAAACAGAAGAATAATTTATTTTGTATATATTTTTCATTCTAAAATCTTAACTTTTCAAATGGAACTTCTCAAAACACCTCTTTGGTTAATTATTTATTGATACGTATTAAGTTGAGGTGCACTTGAGTGTTACACGCACTTTTTCTTTGGATATATATCGTTATATCTATACCCAAGTATTAATAATTAAATCATGAAAGGATAAGTTTGTATAATTTTAAAAGTTTCAACAGTCATTTACGTCTGCCAATTAGCATTCAGAAAATGTAATCAATCGACACATCATCCATATTCCTTTAATAGCATTAAGATATAATGACTTATGTAGTACAATGAAATTTATTCGAGATATATTTTTTCCTGAGAAATTAAATTTACGCCACAGAAATACAAATAATTTTGCAATGGGACTTGTAAATAGTTGAATATTCTAGGTTTATAGGAAAATGGGACATGAACAACTACTATGAAACGCACACAAAATCATGATCAATTGTTACAGGGTTACGATACAAATCTCGGTTCGAGCGGTGCCCAACTATCTGGAGGTCAGAAGCAACGCGTTTGTATTGCGCGAGCACTCATCAGATCCCCGCGCCTGTTGTTGCTCGATGAAGCGACATCCGCCTTAGATGCAAACAGTGAAAGGGTAAACTCAAAAATCAATATAAACCTAAGAAATATTCTTGTTGTACTACTCTATATGTGGGAAAACATAGAACTGCGAATTTCTCAGAGTTTAAAATCGCCAGTCTGTCATGGGCTGGCGTGGTGATTACGCCTATATATTCCTTCGGGAAAAGGCCTATGGCCTTGCAGTGGGTCTCTTACGGAATGATGATGATAAATCAGTATAGGTATTCTGCCTTCTTCAAAATCCATTATATTATTTTCATATATCTAGTATCATATTTCTATTATTACATCTGTACTTCCGTCTATGCCACAAGTAGGTAAAAATATAGTGAAAAGTTTCTATATTTTTCTTTATTTTCAAACTGGATTAGATTAGATTAGCCCAGTTGTCAGACACAAAATGCACGTTTGAATTCGTGAGGCACGTACGCCGGTACACATGTATGTCTCACGAATTCTTATATGTACAAATAGCTAGTTTAGCTTAGACAGATTCACGGTGTTGCATCCTAAGGCAACAACTTAAGCCGAGGTTCTGTTACTTTAGTACCCTTGAGTTTGTTGCCATGCGGCTAAGTGCCTTAAGCGCTCGCCTTAGTAGTCTACTGAAATTGTAAAGAGCACGCAGGCTAATATCGTAGAGTTCGAAAAAAAAAATCATCTATACATTTTGTTCACAATTTGTAACAGGTGCGTATTATAAAGGAGAATGTATTTTCTTTCAACCGCCTAGCTAACTGCCACGCTTAAATTGAAAGTATGTCGCATAACACTTGTAAGTGGAGGTTTAGGCAGGATCTTGCAATGCCATGTATATGTTTTATTAATAATCTTTAGTTATTGATTTCTAAATTTTGTAACAATAGTGGTGTTTTACGTAATATAGTTTTGATATTGTGCACAAGTGAAGTGAATAGGAAATAAGACGGTGCATGAATTCTGATTTGGCACAAAAACCTCCTGGAGAGCTCTAACAAGGTGGCCACCATTTTGTTAGAACGTTGAAATGATTTCAAGAAACTTGTAATATCGTTATCCACTTGACAATGGCAGTAATAATCGACTAGAAAATTACTTGCCAAAAAAACACTTATATGTTTCGACAGTTGAACTTAAGACCTACTTTCTTTATTAACATCAAATGAGGTTATGTTCAAATGATAAAACATTTAAAACTTATGTTTCTCCAGGTTGTTACTGAAGCTTTGGATAAAGCAGCTAAAGGTCGCACATGCATAACTATCGCCCATCGGCTTTCCACAATAAAACACGCTGACCTAATATGTGTATTCGACAAAGGTAACTTATTTATTTAAATGCTATTCAATTATTATATATCATAACTAGCGGGCCCGTGTCCCGCCCTGATTGCAAATCCTTGATGAATCATATACTAAAACCTTGTTATTGTATATTGTAGGTGGTAGAGCCCCGCTGGAGCTATTTTTGGTTTCAGCATGAATGGGTCGGCTCCTCCGGGGTAGTACCACCCCTCTCACAGATAACCGACGTGAAATAACAGTGCTTGCATTGTTGTCTTTCGTTCGGTCAGTGAGAGAGCCGGAGGCCCACGTCCCTTTCTCTATCCTGCTTTCCCTTTCCTTCCCCTCCCTATTCTCCCATATACAGGCTGGCAACGCACTTGCGACGTCCCTGATGTCGCTAGTGTCTATGGACGGTGGTGATCACTTAACATCACGTGACCCACCAGTTCGTTTGCCTCCTTTGATATTATAAAAAAAAAAACCTTCCTCATTAAACACTTTATACACTGATGAAAACCACATGACAATACGTTCAGTAGTTTTTGAATTTATCGCGAAGAGACAGACGCGGTAGGGGACTTTGTTATTTACTATGTAATGATACAACCGGTACAAACCGATAATACAAAAATGTAGTTTAGTTTACTATAACATCATTAGTAGAATGAGTGGGGTTTTATGACTATATTTTAGGAACAAATATAGGCAATTAAACGAACAATTAAAAGGAAATAGAAAGACTTCATAATGGATATACCTATAGTAAATAATCTTTACTCCACATTAATCCATACTACTCTTAAATATTTGTATATAAATTTCTTCTATACGTGCGTAGGTCATTGAACTCCTCCTTAACGGCTGGACCGATTTTGATGAAGTTTTGTGTGCGTGTTCCAATGGATCTGAGAATGGTTTAGATTCACAATTAGACCCGGTAGGTGGCATTGCGGTTAAATTTTAGATTTTATATTAGATTATCAAGGCAAGACAACGTTCACCCGGCCCGACAGTACATTTATAATATGAATGCCTTAGAGAATTGTATCAAAATAGATAGAATAGATAGTCTCGGTTTATGGTACCTATGTTTTCTTTTTACACGAAATTTCGAACAAAGCTTTGCCTAGTATCATAATCAAGTACAGGGTATGTTAGTTTTGATTGCTTATTGAGGACGATTTGATTACATTTTCAACTTGATTTACCACTTTTAGACCAATCGAAATACCAATTTAATACTCTTTGCATGATTATTACATTTGAAAACCAGCCTTACCTAAATAAATGTAGTAACAGCTGTATGTAATTCTGTACAACATTTTCTAAGAAATTTATTTCTATTATATATTGTTTTTTTTTTTCATTTACATAAATGGAATTTCATTATGTTTTTATGACCGATTCATAATTATTGCACCTTAACACTTATTTTGAGTGCTACACGTATATACAATTCGGGCCACTACAACGTCAGCGAACTAGCCAACACGCGATTCGCTGATGATAATGTGTGTTTTAATATTCCTAACTAGCTGACTCAGGTGAACTTCGTACCGCCACGGAATCAATAAATGTTGTGTTGACGTATGACCTAAATTAAGTTCAATTGAATTACTAAGATAAAACTCAAACTGAAATTTTTATATACGAAGAGAAAAGATTTTACCGAAATCAGTCAATCCACTCTCGAGATATAAACAAAAATGTCTTTTCTTACAAAATGCACGAGAAAATTTATTTTCGCCGTAATTTTATCTTTAACGAATTTTTCTGATATTTTAATACTTATTCTGATTCTCAACGCAGATATAATTTAAAAAAAGCATAAATCATAAAAATCGAACCATCTATTCTTCAGTTTAAAATAGTGTAACTAAACTGACTTACACCTTTATATGTATAAGAGTATATACTAGCGAGCCCTGCAATCGTTGTATTACCTGCAATCATTGACAAAGTATATTCTTAGACCTTCCTCGTTTATCACTATATCTACTAGTTGAAACCGCATGAAAATCCGTTTAAACGTTTAACATTGTTCCGAAAACAGTCTAAAAGAATAAAGAAAGCATGTTATCCCGTACACTGGTAGACAAAATAATACATAAGGACACACTATAGATACTACTTATATTTACTTTCACGAATTCTTTGTCGTCACAAAATTAATATTATCTACAATAGACAATTGTTATGACCACATTTTTCTAAAGTTCCTTTTGACTTGTACTACTCGTATATATATATATATATTTTTAATTATTTTACTTAAATAAAATTGTGAACTTTTTTTTCAGGCAAAATTGTCGAACGTGGTACGCACACTGAACTTGTTGCTCTGAAAGGTCAATACTGGCGCATGTGCAAAGGTCAAAACGTAGCCTAAGTACGTTTGTTTCCTTCTTATAGTTCCTAAAATAATATTCTCGCCTAGTTTAGTTCTTTGTTATGTATCAGGCAATAACTCAAGCCGAGGTATGCCGTGCACCCTTGAGCTAGTTGCCCAAATAAAATCGGCTGAGTGCTGCAAGCACTCGCCTTAGTAGTCCGGTGAAGCTGTTAAGACCTTGCTAGGTCGATAGCGTAATAGTTCGAAAAAAAAGTCCTTTGTTATGTTTGCACACTCTTTTTTATTGTAACTTAACCATGAGATTGCAATTCAAAATTTGGGAATTTAGAATTTTATCATTAGATGATTTTTATATTAATTATCTTATAACATTGTAACCATAAAATAAATAAATATAATAATTAACACTGTATTATTAATATCCACATATATAACAATTAATACCGCATTCTAGTAGAACCCAATCGGACTTATACAACACGAGGTATAAGTAGCTAAAACCAACTATGGGTAACATAATTGATTTCTTTTCGACACACCTATTATTTTAGACTTAGCACGATTATAGAGCTTTTCGTAAATCCGACTGGCTTTTTTTATTAACGTGGGAGATCTTTTATGGAAACGCCGCCCTTCCGGGAGAGAGAGTGGGTTACGTCTGACTCCCACGGACTAAAACCACACGGTGTACCGTCCGCCACATTGTAGGGACAGCCAGGGATCGAGCTTGCTCTCAAACCTGAAAAATGCCCCTGAGGCAGCCTGGCGAATGAACGCCAGAGCCCCAGGCTTCGCCCTACTATAGAGAGGATACTGGGAACACGACCAGTACCCCTCAGGTTTAGCGACGGTGTTGGGAGAGACAGGCATTACGCCTCGCCCCTCCCGCTGCTCTTCTTTGGCGAAGAGGGCCACTTCGCAGATCTACCTCCCGGGCCCTCCGCCTGGCTTGCCTCAGTCAAGTTGAAAATCGGTCACCAATTTGCCTGGTGTATTCCGGCAGCTGAACTTGAGAGCCAATCTCTATCTAGGTAAATCTAGAACGAAAACATGTTTACTATCGTAGGTATATCTATATAAACTAGTAGGCGTCCAGTGGTCGACATTGAACTTTATAAGGGTTCTTTTGTAAAAGGGTATAATAATACTTCTGTAATCAAAGGCTACTCAGTTATTTGCCACTTGGTTTTTAAATTATATAAACATTTTAAAAAATCTATGTCTATCTGAAAAGTGAAATTAATTACAAATTTGAAACAAAAAACAAGCGGTTACATAAGGTGGTAAGGCTTTCAAATTGTTAGTAAACATAACTTTACGAAAATAATGAAATTTATCGCAACTCATGACACAATTTTCAGTTAATTTTACACGACACCATGGGTGGGTGATATTTCTGGGTAATAAAGAATTAAATGTAGTCTGTCATTATGAGGAATACTGATGTGCACAGTATCATGGTTTGGAAAAGTAATTATTACACAATGGAATCAAATGATGAATTCAAAACAAAGATGTTTTTATTACTACCATTAATTTTTTAAAATGAATTCATTTTTGTTCAAAATTCATCATCAACTGTACTAAATATAATTGCTACATCAGGTTGAACTGCATCATTGTAACCGCGGAGATCTAAGTCATGGATTACTTTCATGAGCAGGTAAATTTTCTTATTATGATATTACAAAAAAAAAATTGGCTCATTTTTTTATTGAATCATTACTTGGAGTGAGTTCAGAATAATAAAAAAAAACACTAAACGTTAAATTATTTACTTTGACTTTGGTAATATTGCTTTACTCTTATGACAACATGAAGCGAAGTCACATGAAGTGAAAACAGTCCTTCACCTAAATTTTTTGACATTCATTGAGACCAAAGAGAATAATAATTATTTCAGTGGTAGCATAAAGTTACTAAAAATAAATTATTTATCAAGTAAACATTAATGTATATTGTAAAATTAACCTACAATTTGACCAGTTGATTTCAAAGGGCATGTAAGACATGCAACGGCTGTTTTGGTAAAAATATTGAAAAGATAATTGGAATGTAAGAGTAAAATGAAAGATGTCAACCTTAACCCGTTTAGTCCTTCACCCAATTAGGCCTCCCACGGCAGCGGCTCAAGCCTAGATTCGATCCCTCGGTAGGGAGTCATTGAGTGCATTGCTTGCGCGATACGGTGACACACAAATATACATCACTGCTACAACACTACACGATCACCCCCACACACGTGCACGCCTACACGCTTACACATGAAAGTGGAAGGGTTTACTTTTTTCCCTTATCAAACTGAAAAACTCAATTTTCCCATAATAAATATATGGAGGAGTTGTTGAGGCGTGTATGCTTGGTACACATATACGTTTCAACAACTCTTACATATATGAATAGTTAACTAGGTTAGCTAAGATAGGTCGCTAATTTGCATGCAACAGGCAACAGCCAAGCCGAGGTGTGCCATGCACCCTTGAGCTGGTTGCCAAAATAAAATCGGCTGAGCGCCTAAGCGCTCGTCTTAGTAGTCCGGTGAAGCTATTAAGACCTTGCTGGGTAAATAGCGTAGTCATTTCGAAAAAAAAAGAAAGATGTCAAAACGTCTTTATCATTTACATGTGTGTATTTGTTGTGTAAAATTCAAGCAGTAGTATGAGTAATGTATATTTTAATTAATTTAATATACTTGTATTGCTTTTTATATTTAAAAAATAGCTTTCTACACTTCTCCTCCATATAAACATTAACTACGCAAAATTTCAAGTTCATCCGTCTGTGCAATTTGCTTAAAAATGGGTACAAACTTTTAGCTTCACGTATTAATATATAAGATATATTCATCTTTATCCTAATTATTATAAGTCACAATGTGAGTTTGTTTGTTGCACTTTGACGCTTTAAGTACTTATCCGTCGTCATGAAATTTTGCATGCACGACACGAAGACAATTATGAAAAAAATTCTGTTCCTGAGACATAGGTTAAAACCACGTTAATGTGAGCGCAGCCGTGAGGCAAAACCTAGTTAATTATAACGTAAATATTTTATATGAGAATAAGATTTCTTTTATAACAGCAATACTATATCATTATCATTAGGTACATAGCATAAAACAAAGTCCCCTATTGCGTCTGTCTGTCTGTTCATGGTAAACTCAAAAACTACTGAACGCATTTTCATTCGGTTTTCACCAGTATATTAAGTGGCTTATGGGGAAGGTTTTGATATATAATTTGTCAAAGACTTTTTTTATAATTAGGGCGGGACAATGTCTGCCGGGCTCGCTAGTAATATTATAAAAAGAAAAGATTTAATGTTTTGTTTGTTATGGATATACTCAAAAAGTACGTTTTTTTTTTATTGAAGCACGACAAAGTGACTGCACTATGCCTGATGGTAAGCATAGTACAATCCAAAAACAGTGGCGACCACTGAGGGACAGATTATCCATCGTCGGTCGCCGCTGTCATGCCGGCCATAATGACGAAAGTCACCCGGTACTGGATATGCACAGGCTGATCCCGAAACACGACGCGCAAAAGCGAGTCACTATGACGGGCTTTTTCGCCATGTACATGGTGGTTGCGACCCAGTCTGGCTGTAAAACCCTACCACCCCGCTATCGCCATTGCCTCGTTCGTTGATCAGCAGGGTGCACCACGTGCAGGTGAGTTTGGCTTGGGTGTTTCAAGTCTTAAGATGTTACTCGACACCCCTTACACCCCAATCAAAATTATTTCACATATAAAAAGCTATATTAACAACGAATAATATGGAATGAATTGTACTTTCAAAATCCACATTAACGGGAGTGAAACCGCGAACAAAAGCTTGTAATAAATGATAATATTTAAATTTAAGTTAATTTCATTATTTATTATTAAAAAGCAATTAGTTATGATAGCACTGCTATGTTTTTGCTCCGTAGAGTGTGGTTGTCAACACGCACCGGTGTAAAGGTGCCTTTATTATTTATATTATAAGGAAGTACTAAAGTAGACACTATGTATACATGTGTTATTCCATTCATAGGAAAACAAAATTAAACCCACGACCTGTTCAAATAAGATTCATTATCATTGATCTATCTAATGGACCTCCACCTTTTCGCCAACATCGACCCTTTTGCTGATCGTCTTCGAATCACATGGTTAGACGCTTACACGTGAATCGCACATGTGCATGATATTTATATTCTCAGTTTCCAGGTACATATACCAGCGTAAAGATAAACTTTAGTCAGATTTAACGGATTAAGATATTTCTTTTACCATCATTACCAATGAGATAACGGGAGAATCATCTTTACAATGTGCTAATACCGACAGTTAACTAACAATCTCCCATAACACGTAATTATATGTCGCAAAACATGCTAAATCGGATGACATTTTCGAGTATAGTTGTGGACATTACTTTGCACTTTCGCTTAGAATTGTATGGACCCTATCACGTCTCGGAATTTTTGACGGGGTCTTGGAATGTCACGTAGTGGGTTTTATATTCTATTAATAATCTTCTGTTATTTGATTCTATATGTTGTAATATTGGGGGTGCTTTACGTGTTATAGTTTGGTTATTATACACAAGTAAAGTGGTTGCGAAATAATACCACGGAGCATGGATTCTGACTTGCCAAAAAATTCCCTAGAAAGTTCTAACAAGACGGCCACCATCTTGTTACAATATTGAGATGATGGCAAGAAATTTGTAATATCATTACCTACTCGATAATGTCAGTAATAATCTACTAACAGAATGATTACCAAAAAAATAAAAATATCATTGCTACAAAAACGTTTGATTTTAGTAGCGTGAGGTGTACGTGTAAAAGGTAAATCTAAAACTAATAATAGAAAGAGCGAAATATTAGTAACTAAAACAATAGGAAGAATTAAAAACGCGTTGGTTGACGGTTGAATTTCACGGCGGTTGACACTGTTGGCATATAACTGTAAAATAGAATTAATTAGATTACGTTGCTTTTTTTTCGAACTGACTACGCTATTGACCTAGCAAGGTGTTAACAACTTCACCGGACTATTAGGCGAGCGCTTGCGGCACTCAGCCGATTCCATTTGGGCAACTAGCTCAAGGGTGAAAATATGTTGCAGATTAACGTATCATGAACACAATCGATCACATGTGTTTCGATCCTTCACAATAGCGTCCACTATAATATGTTGTAATGACAAATAGACACTTCAATTTTATTTACATGTATACGTTATATTTACGATGTAATCGATTATTGTTACTATACGTTAGTCTGCAACATACTGTATAGAAAATGTCATAATAACAGCGTTTTACTGAATGATAGCCTTCCTCGTTAAATGAGTTATCTAACACTGAAATCAATTTTCAAATCAGGCCAGCAGTTCCTGAGATTAGCGCTTTCAACCAACCAAACAAACAAACACTCCAGCTTTATAATATTAGTATAGAAGGCATTTACTTGAATTAATCTGTAGCATACTCGTATGTATGTAATGAGGATTATTGACTACAGTAAGAAATTAAAATGGACGTATTCGGTGGCTCCCTAATGTTTAACAAATAGTGCACTCGGTTACTATATTATATATTGAATTAGATTTGATTCTAATGATCTGAAAGAAGGTAAGAAAAATACCATGCTGAAACTATGACACGATGGAAAAGCTTTTTCTATAGCCGCCTAGCTAGCCACTACCCTTAAGGCTACTAAACTTAACGTTTTCGGTTAAAACGGCACTGTGAATGAACGTAAAAAAACGTATCGAGTTAAAAGACAAGAAGCAGGCAGGAGCCTCGTTCTATGCCATTTTTATCCAAAAACTTCTTTTGTACTGTTAGTATGTCATTGAAGTCCTCCCAAACGGTTGGACCGGTTTTGCTGATTTTTTTGTGAGTCTTTAGGTGGATCTGATAATGGTTTAGATTCAAAATTGAACCCGGTAGGTGGCGCTGCGATTTAATTTTAGTATTTTTTATTATAAAGGTTAACGTCCATCGGGCCTGCTAGTTTTATATATAATTCTTCAGAAAGAACAACTCCTAAACGGCTGGACACATTTTGATGATATTTTTTGTGTTGTACTCAGGTGGATTTAGAATTGGTTTAGACTTACAATTAGACCCGGTAGGTGGCAATGTGGTTGACCTTTAAGATTTTTTTTACTATC
This sequence comes from Antheraea mylitta, assembly GCA_014332785.1. Classification (NCBI taxonomy): domain Eukaryota; kingdom Metazoa; phylum Arthropoda; class Insecta; order Lepidoptera; family Saturniidae; genus Antheraea; species Antheraea mylitta. The sequence goes on along the minus strand of JACEII010000074.1, from coordinate 1,859,306 downwards.
AAGGCAGGACAATACCCGCCGGGCCTGCTAGTGGTGTTATAAGTAATGGTGAATAAAATTTAATCAACGATGAACGATGATTAAATATCTGTCAAAAGAACAGTTCACATATACTAAAAAGTCCACGAAGTTAATTGTCTTCATCTTTAGATGAGATTTCTATGGTATTATGCTGGTATACAAGCCCTTTAGCAATAAAAGCAAAAACCTCTGTCCTATTTCAAATTGTGATACACCAAAAGCACCTCCCGTGGTTGTTGGATGAACTACTTTATTCAGAAAATTCCCGTATGAAGTTAACAAAGAAATTTGCATACTTGAATAGTTTCGATTCCTTAAAAACCATAATGATATTATAGTATACGTATACTATAAATGAAGGATTAGGCCGATTAGGCCTCCCACGGCAGCGGCTCAAGCCTAGGTTCGATCCCTCGGTAGGGAGCCTTTGAGTGCGTTCCTTGCGCGATACGGTGACACACAAATATACATCACCGCTACAACACTACACGATCACCCCCACACACGTGCACGCCTACACGCTTACACATGAAAGTGGAAGGGTTTACTTTTTTCCCCTTATCGAACTGAAAAGCTCTCGATTTTCCGATAATAAATATATGGAGGAGTTGGTGAGGCGTGCATGCTTGGTACACATATACGTTTCAACAACTCATACATATATGAATAGTTAGCTTGGTTAGCTAAGATAAGTCGTGATTTTGCATGCAACAGGTAACAGCCAAGCCGAGGTGTGCCGTGCAACCTTGAGCTGGTTGCCAAAATAAAATCGGCTGAGTGCCTTAGGCGCTCGCCTTAGTACTTCGGTGAAGCTGTTAAGACCTTTCTAGGTAAATAGCGTAGTCAGTTCAAAAAAAAATCAAAATTGTAGGATACACGTACATATTTCATACAGAATACTTAATATCTAAATATATATCTAATGGTTTATATGTTAATAATAATGGTGTTAATGTTAATAGTAAATGTTAATAAGAGTAATGGTGTATATATATGTTGCTGGGTCAATAGCGTAGACATTTCGGAAAAAAGAAATGCAGGATTTTATTTATTTAAACCAATTAACTATTGTGTATATCTTTTTGTTTGTTTGTTAATAGTAAATATTGTTATCAAGCTGTAATCCTATCTTAGACGATAGTTTTCCGCATTATATAACCATCCTAATCGTTAAGAAAGTGCTGAATCATCACGAGTTTGTACTGCCGCTTTTATAGCGCGCTATGCTTTTATTTTACGCAATGATAGTAAACTCTGCATTCCGAAAAATACATATATATATACATACATATATAAATAAATTATATTATTAAATTTTAATATCATGTAACGTATGATATTATTGATTGGAAATAGTAGTTTTTATTTCTAGCTAGTATCCGCGGCTCCGTCTGCATTGATCATTATTTTAAAAATTTATTTTATCAACAGAGAAAAAAGTAAATTGGCTGTGTGTAGTTCACACACGACAAAAGTGAAACTTAGTATTCCGATTAATTTTTAAAACAATGAGATGAATACACTATGAAAATTTTAAACATTTAGTTTTCACCATTATTTTGTAATATCTGAACAATGTTAATAAAACACAACACGAAATATTTTTTTCAAATTACTACATGCCACAGAAAATAATGCGTTACAGATTTTGCAAGGTTTATATATTAAAACCTATATATACTAGGGTTGGCCAAAAAAACCAACTATTTCTTTAAAGCTTGTACACTGAAAAATAGATTAGTAAACGGCTCTCAATTTTAAAATAAAAGTCTTTCACCTCTCAGGTTTGTATTTTATCCTTATTATTAGAAAAAAAAAACATATCTCGGTATTCACTATTTGAAAAAAATATCTCGTCTCATATATTTGTAGGAAATTAAAGTATTCTACAAAAAAGGTCTTTACAATTTTTCTGTAAACCTCACCGTGAGGTTTACAAAAAAAAGTTGTAAGAAATACTTGGAGAGATTATTTTTGAGGTGTCTACCAACCTATTTTTCAGAGTATAAATATAAAAAACTCATTTTTTTGGCCTACTACTATATACATTCACAGCTATATCTTTTTCGTTTCATAAAATTCAATGTACACCGTTCTAAAAGAAATTTCTCTTCAAGAATCTACTTTGCGTATCAAATTTATTTATTACTTATAGAAACCGTATTTTCACAAACATTATGATAGATTTATAGGTTAAAAATAAATATTCCGTTGGATTCAAAGAGATATAATTCAACGAACAGAGAGAGTACAATTCAGTGACACAGTAAAAACCGGAAGGACAAATATAAAAGTGACATTGACATTAGTGACATTAATGACAATACATTGTTAGAGACCCAGATATACAAAACAGCAGAGTATGCTACAAACGATCATTATTCTTGACCTAATTTATTTATAGCTTTGTGTTTACATATATAGCTCTAACACATTAAATACTCTAAATGAAATGATGATACGGTGGCTTTGTTTTTTGGTGATAATTATTTTTTAAATAAGGACCAAGTATCTTCTAAGAAGTAAAGCTAAAATAATTTAATCGACGTTTATCTAATAGGTAATGAGCGAGGCGCGCAATGACACAACCATATAATTTTATTTGCATAGATAAGATGTTTATGAGGTGTGTGGATTAATAGAATATTTGCAACACTCGTTGACGGAATATCGTTGGAATAACGTTCAACGAAAACTAACACAAAGTACAATATTTTTCATAAAATCTTGCTCTCACCTACAAGTATGAAGTTTTTTTTTTCAAACTGACTACGCTATTGTCCTAGCAAGGTCTTAACAGCTTCACCGGACTAGGCGTATGAAGTTAATATTTTATCAGTCATTTACAAACGCTAAGTTTTGCCAGTGAGACTGGCTTTTCCTGTTGTTCCTAGGCTCTTAAATAGATTATTTGGAAAATTCAGAATTATTGGATACGATATTTCTTGTAATCGCTTTTATACCTATAACTATATAACTCTATATTTTCACAGCGATATCTAGTCGATTTCAAATCGCTCGTTGATCAAAAAAATATCTTATGCAAAATACCGAGGAATAAATAAATCAGAACGGGGGCATTGACATTGCATTAGGGGCATTGCGACAGATTATTCCTTCACTTTTATGTATATAGTAAACTTAAACAGAATGCCTTTTTCTGTCGTCCAAATACGTCACGAAATATCGCAATATGTACTAAATGCCTTACACATCTTAAATTTAATTCATAATCATATAGTTTACATCATTTTTTCCCAACGTGGAGCCCACGCCCCACAGGGGGGCAATTTGATAGATAAGGGGGGCAATTTAAAAATCTGCTAGACACGACTATTTATCCCTTTAGCTTTGGGATAACCCATTAAATAACTAAATTCAATGCTGGATGTCGGTGACAAATTTAACAAAATAGGCAAATTCTTAAAAGAATGCTGTAAATTAGGTATTTCATTTGGCTTTACCAAAATATCAACTGGTTAATTAGAGTAGTCAAATCAAGTAAGTTTTTCATTATGTTTTGAAATTTTACATACGATGTTTTAATAACAATTTCATAGTGATTTCTTCCTAAAATTTATTATTTATATTTCTTATAAAAACAAAAAAAAATTCTAGAATTTAGAAATTATGTATGAGAGGCGGGCATAAATATTTTAGAAATATTAAGGTGGGGCATGACCTAAAAAAGATTGGGAAACACTGGTTAACATCATTATGGAACAAAATACAAGACTTCAGAGAATATTGCAAATAATACCTATGTACAGCAGAAGCAAAAATAATTATTGCACAAAAGAAAATGATAAGTAAGCATATCTAGTAAAAACACGATTTGATCTTTACAGAATATTTATTATAAATAGTGTTGTCCAAATGCAAGACCAAGTCTCGACTTGGTATAGTCTTGGTCTTGCTATTGCACTCTCAATCTTGGTCTTGGTCTTATAGCAAGAGTCTTGCAGGACTTGCAAGTGTTTGCATATTAATGTTTATTCAACACGTTAATAGATAGATTATATATGGATATATGTAATCTATATAGATTGATACATTTTGAGTTTATATTGAAATAAACATGGTATAAATCCAACCACATTAATTAAATTCATCATGAATTATCATGGATGGAAGAATTCTAATGTAAAGAAAATCTATGCAATGGAACTTACTACTATTCACAATTCGTTAGAAGGGAATAGATTAGATTGAAATAATGAAACTCCTACTCACATGAACATTACGAAAAAGATATAAAGAAAAGTTGAGCATTCTTTTATAATGGTAATGGTTCTTCGGAGGATTAAAAGTAGAAGTGTTATTAGCTATTGTATACCTACACATAAGAATCAAATGTAACGACGTATGTGTATTACGTTCCTCTTTGATATAATTTTTCTTTATTAAATGAAACTTACTTAGGTACGTTGTCGTCTCTATTTTTGTTCCTACTACTCCTTGATAGAAGTTGATGCTTAATAAATCTTTGTACTATATATATACATCGCTCAAAAATAGTATTTTTATACTTTTCTATATCATAGGGGATAAAGAAATAGGTGGGTCACTTGATGGTAAGTAAACACCGCCGTCCATAGACACTAGCAACACCAGAGGAGTCGCAAGTGCGTTGCCGGCCTAATGAAATGATGAAAGATATCCTGTGCTCTTTTCTATACTTCTGACGACTTGTGAGTAGATTTTTATCATGATCTACAGTACTAGTAGTAAAGATGGGAAAGCGTAATTAACAAACAGACACGTACTCGAATTTATGACAATACTTCGTATTTCCAAAATAAATTATTTTAATACTTATCTTTCCTTACAACTACAATATTAACAATTAGTACGTGACAATGTAAGCACCTGAAAACTTATTCTATAATTTGAAGCGTCGGCCAACTTTGACATGAAAGTGGCGGCGATCATACCGCATAGCCGATTTTCACTGCGTTCCACTAGAAGCTCACAACGCTCACGCTCTCGACCGCGAGTTTTCCCGTTCCATTAGCTCGCGAGCGTTACGATCGTAAGCGCTAGTGGAACGCATTTGTGGTTTTAAGCGTTCAGATAAATAATAAAAATGTCGATCTAGAGAAAATAAAGCAAAAGCTTTGAGAGGTTAAGTTATACTTTGTAAGTCTTAACAGTAAATTCATATAATTATTAAATTCATTTAAGTACATTAAAGAAACAATGTATAATTCAATTTTTTTATTTTAATTATCATAAAAACATAAAAATGACCTTATTGGTTAAATGAAAAATATTAAATTACCATGAAATGATTATAAATTAATTTCTACATTGAATTTTAGAATTCACAAAATTTTTCAAAAGAAGTAAAATTATCAAAACTTTATTAACATATTTCATTTACGTATTTTAATACAATACGTTATTCAATATAAATTTCCTATACCGTATCAAGTAATTACATTTTCACGGTCGCCATTTTTATTGAGAATCCCGCCAGTTTTGTCAACGCTCACGTCGACCCACCTCCAGACATGGGGCGTCGTGAGCTTCGCATGAGCGTATGTTAGGACGTCATCAATGACGTTTTCGCCACGACCACAACGCTCGTGGTTTTAATTAAAATATAGCGTAACATAAATTGTTACTATACTGGATCGATTGTGTTAGTTTTAAACTTTGATAACATAAATGCATTTGTTTGTGCAAATTAATTTGCTAACTTTGTTTTTTTTTTTTTAATGGAAATAATTGGGAAAGACACCTATACTAAAGAATGTGTATCAATATCAGTATTGAAACCAAATACTTCATAAAATCCAAAATTCTGTTTGAGAGTCTTGCAGAATCAGTCTTGTATTCTTCAAATCTTGTATGGGTTGGTTTTGGACTTTGTACATTTTGAATACGTTCCATTAGAAACTCACAACGCTCACGCTCACGACCGCGAGTTTTCCCGTTCCACTAGCTCGCGAGCGTTGCGATCGTAAGAGCTAGTGGAACGCATATGTGGGCGTTGTGAGCGTTTAGATAAATAATAAAAATGGCGATCTAGAAAAAATAAAACAAAAACTTTGAGAGGTTAAGTTACACTTTGTAAGTCTTAACAGTAAATTCATATAATTATGAAATTCATTTAAGTATATTAAAGAAACAATGTATAATTCAATTTTTTTTATTTTAATTATCATAAAAACATAAAAAATGACCTTATTGGTTAAATGAAAAATATTAAATTACCATGAAATAATTATAAATTAATTTTGAAATTGAATTTTAGAATTCATAACATTTTTCAAAAGAAGTAAAATTATCAAAACTTTATTAACGTATTTCATTTCATACTTCATTTACGTATTTCAATACAATATGTTATTTAATATAAATATCCTATACCGTATCAAGTAATGACATTTTCACGATCGCCATCTTTATTGAGAATCCCGCCAATTTTGACAACGCTCACGTCGACCCACGTCCAGACATGGGGCGTCGTGAGCTTCGCGTGAGCGTATGTTATGACGTCATCAATGACGTTTTCGCCACGACCGCAACGCTCGCGGTTGTTTTATATAAGGTACTCTGTGGTCTAGTGGAACGGCGAAAAGGGCGTTGTGAGTGTTGTGAGCGTCTCCCGGAACGCGCCCTTTAGCGGTCTCGGTCTCGGTCTTACAAAAACGTAAGAACAAGGCCAAGACTGCAAGACCGAGACCGATTTTGGACGACACTAATTACAAACGATATAAATTATAGTAACATCATTAAAATAAAGCGTTTCTTTGGATATTAAGTCAATGACCTTATGTGCCCTAGATTGAGATGTTATGATATATAAGGTTGGGTATTATACATTAGAGCTCATGTGGTTATTTAGTACCCGAGTAATACGCAAGTATACACACAAAGGCACTAAAGATTTAGTTATATCTCGATAAAGGATGTTAATCTACGTGCGATAACGTACGTGAATGTCGTATATAAACTATAGTTAAATGTTGACTGAAGAATCTTAATAAGAGTAACGAACGAGTTACTGCGCGGAGTGTCGGCGAAAGAAAATCTCTCTTTAGAAAAATATTTTTTATTAAGAAATGCCAAATAAAGATAAAAAACCAATGTAAGTATTTTATAATCTATATTTATGTAGCGAATGGATTTAATATATTTTTATTAAGAGGTTTCTTGTCTATTAATATATGTATTTTCTGTTAAATTTAATGATTATTTTTTAAATATGTTTGCAATAATTAGTCTAATGTTACCATTTCGAATTTAACATTTATAATGATTCATAAATATCATATCATATATATCTAAGCTCTGCGAAAAATTACTAGTATATGCTGTGACAAGTTATACCGATATTTGGATACATCAAATACTTTCTTAATAAATTCTAATATAAATCAAGTATCAATTATTTGTTTTGGAGACACGAAGATCGTATTTATCTGAATCACGAGAGTCATATAATAAGACACTATAATAAATATTTGCAACAGCGGCATGTCTAAATGTGTCACAAAATCGTAAGCTGTCATGTACATGCTGGTAAACGAGTCATAGTGACTCGATTGTTGATCTATCACGTTTCCACATTATCCCGTGTAGATCTAACTGCTTCTATGTGTGCTGACCATATAAAAGATATTGAAAATTCATGCATGTCATTTTGATGGTAGGAAACCGTTTATTGTGTGGTATTCATGTGCATTTATTTTTGACGCACGCCGGTTCCTTGAAATTAATTCCCAGCAGCAACTTTTCGGGAACAATATAATTTAGAAGACTATAAGAATGGAACTTACTCCTTTCTCAAGGGCCGGCAACCTCTTAGTGATTTCTCTCGTGTCACCAGTGTCCCTGGGCGGCGGTGATCACTTACCATCAGATGATCCGCATGCTCGTTTGTTTCCAGTCGTATCAAAATAGTTTTAAAAACATAAAGAATAATATTATATTGCTCGCATGTACAAAAGTAATTTCACTGTAACAATTACTGTCGATTATTGTAGCCCGGTGAAGCTGTTAAGACCTTGCTAGGTCAATAGCGTAGCCAGTTCGAGAAAAAAAACTGTCAATTATTTCAAATTTATACCAAACTATCAGGTTCATTATGTCGTTTATGTAATTTATAACTTTTTATATACTTAATGCAATTGCAAACTAAATGTACTTAATAACAATTGTAGGTATATAAAAATGGTATAACATAGTATTTCTATACTGCTCATGTTTAAAATGTTCTGTTTACAACAATGTTTTTTTTTTCGATATAACTACGCTATTGACTCAGCAAGGTCTTAACAGCTTCACCGGACTAGTTTATAACAATGTGTTTCTTGTTTATTACAGGGAAGAAGAAAACGAACGTACGAATATGTCATATTTTCAAATTGTGAGTATTCAATTTAATTTCGCCCTATATATCTTGTTACTATTATAACGGATGGATTAATGTTTGTTGCTGTCACGAGAAAACTATTTGACGGATTTTGATGAAACTGTAATATAACTAACACATTAGGACATCGGTATATAATATACTAGCCTCTGCCCGCGACTTCGTTCGCTTGGCTTAAATACACTAACACGCAACAGTTCTCAAAAGGAAAACATCCCGTTTTTGAAACATTTTCCATCTGTGCTCCGCTCCTATTGGTCTTAGCGTGATGATATATAGCCTATAACCGTTCTCGATGAATGAGCTATATAACACTTAAAGAATTATTCAAATCGGACCAGTAGTTCCTGAGATTACCCCCTACAACGCCACAACATCACAACGTCACAAACTCACTCACAAAATTTACCTCTTTATTATATTAGTTTAGAAAACAAAGTCCTCTGCCACGTTTGTCTGTCTGTTCGTAATAAACTTAAAAACTACTGAACGGATTTTCATGAGGATTTCACCAGTAAGACAAAGTAATTCTTGAGGAAGGTTTAAATATTTTTTTTTTCTATCAGGGCGGGTCAAAATCCACTGGGCCAATTAGTATGCTTATAGCTTATAAAGTTAATGCTTCAACTAGCCTAGATATAACTATCAATGAATCTGAAAAAAAAAAAACAGTATCAAATTACCTTGTATATTATTATGCTTTCATACATTAACTACGCATCTGATCATCATCAAATTCATACAAGCTGTTAGGGAGTGCAGACGGACATAGAGTACATTTAAAAAAATGACCTGATTAGGCCTCCCACGGCAGCGGCTCAAGCCTAGGTTCGTTCCCTCGGTAGGGAGCCCTTGAATGCGTTGCTTGCGCGATACGGTGACACACAAATATACATCACTGCTACAACACTACACGATCAGCTCCACACACGTGCACGTTTACACATGAAAGTGAAAGGGTTGTTTACTTTTTTTCCCTTATCGAGCTGAAAAACTCTCAATTTTCCGATAATAAATATATGGAGGAGTTGTTGAGGCATGTATGCTTGGTACACATATACGTTTCAACAACTCATACATATATGAATAGTTAGGTAAGCTAAGGTCGCGATTTTGCATGCAACAGGCAACAGCCAAGCCACGGTGTGCCGTGCACCCTTGAGCTGGTTGCCAAAATAAAATCGGCTGGGTTCCTTAAGCGCTCGCCTTAGTAGTCCGGTGAAGCTGTTAAGACCTTGCTGGGTCAATAGCGTAGTCATTTCGAAAAAAAAGTGAATTTTCTTAAAGGTTAAATCAAATACATTTGTATACCAAATGCTACTTGTTTACGGCAGACGAACTCACAGGCAGCTGCTTTATATATATATATACAAACTAGCTTCTGCCCGCGACTTCATCCGCGTGGAATAGGTACTTTGGACTAACGCTACCACATTGCGGAAACTCTCAAAAGGAAAAAAATAACGATTTTGGAACATTCTTCTTTTTTTTTATAATATCAAAGGAGGCAAACGAATTGGTGGGTCACGTGATGTTAAGTGATCACCATCGTCCATAGACACTAGCGACATCAGGGACGTCGTAAGTGCGTTGCCAGCCTGTATATGGGAGAATGGTGAGGGGAAGGAAAGGGAAAGCAGGATAGAGGAAGGGACGTGGGCCTCCGGCTCTCTCACTGACCGAACGAAACACAACAATGCAAGCACTGTTATTTCACGTCGGTTATCTGTGAGAGGGGTGGTACTACCCCGGAGGAGCCGACCCATTCATGCTGAAACCAAAAATAGCTTCAGCGGGGCTCTACCACCTACAATGATTATCTTCATTGATGCTCCGCTCCTATTGGTCTTAGCGTGATCCTATAGCCTTCCTCGATAAATGAGCTATCTAACACTGAAATAATTTTTCAAATCGGACTAATAGATCCTGACATTAGCGCGTTTAAGGATACAAACTCTTCGGTCTTATAATAATGGTATAAATTCGTAAACATTCTATGTTATACTCAGATATTACGTTATCAATCTCACAATGCATCTGCCCGTGAAATTATAAATGTTATCAAAACCCGAGGATAACAAATCGGAGATAATTATTAGACTTAACTGGTTGGTTACGTATATTTTCATGTATGAACGCAGACGACGCACGACGCAATGATTTGCGTGATAACCTTGCTAGTACTTCCACGCTGAATGCTGTAGGTTTGAAATTCGTTCAGGATAGTTATGTATACCAGTGGGCGCTCAGTGATCGATATTCGACCATAGTTAATTGATTTTTTAAAGTTTGAACTTTATTAGGGTTCTTTTGTCAAAGGATGTACTTCTATAATCAAGGGTTTTCAACATGACTCAGTTATTTGCCATTTGCCATGTATTTAATTATATAAACGTAAAAAAAAATCTATGTGTAAATGAAAACTGAAATTAATTATAAATATGAAACAAAAACCACGTGGTAAAGCTCTCAAATTTTAAGCAAACATAACTTTACGAAAATAAAGAGATTTATCGCAACCCATGACACAATTTTCAATTAATTTTACACGACACCATGGGTGGGTGGTTTTTCTGGATGATATTGAATTAAATGTAGTCTGTTCATTATAAGAAATAGTGATATGCCCAGTATCATCGTTTGGAAAAGTAATCGATGCACAATACAATCAATTGGTGAATCCAAAACAAAGACGTTTTTAACACTTCCATTAGCTTATGAAAATATTTTTTTTTGTTGCTACATGAGGTTCAGTTAACCACGGAGGTCTAAGTCATGGATTACTCTTATGAACAAAATTCTTCTTTTGATCTACGACATACGATCATTATACTTACATTCATTAATTTTACGTTTTTAAGATACTCAAAAGGACAGCCCTTGAATGTTCTAGCGGGAGCTGTATTTTTCAAGTGTACGGAAAAAATTTCACTTAAAATCTATTCTTTTCATAGTAAAAGAGAGTTATATTATAATTTAAGGCGATTTTAATATCTTAGTGTGCATACTAGGAATTCAGAAACAGTCTAAAGTTGGCTAGTTTTATGTTACATAGAAATAACAATATATAAGCAAGCCATATGTCATCAATTACTTTTTAAACCGGGTAGTGCCATTCATACAGTAACTATAAATAGCCTATCAAAGCTAAAACGTATAGAAAATTTGTTAAACTAAAACATCTCATAATTATATATAATAAACAAAAACATACAGTGGTAAAACAAAATAATCCCAAGAAGAGTTGGAGTCAGGCAAGCGGCCGTATGATTACCAAAACGTATATCACATACCAATCATGTTGTGCCGACCAAGTGGGATAAGGGTATGTAGATATTGATGGCATACTAGTAATTCACAGTGAGTATTGTCCACTCAAATTCTCTAAAATCGCGATGAAGCCGCATTGTATAGGGAATTTTCTAAAAGCCAATCCGCGTTTAAATTTGTGCTTTATCACAAGATATCAGCGCGTATAACTAACTAATATTAAAACGTATTTTGCAGTTTCGTTTCGGCACATGTCTCGAAATTACAGCGATATGTTTGGGAGTATTCTTCGGAATAATAAGCGGCGGTGGCGTATGTTATAATCTTGTACAAGTTGGTGAACTAAGTACTTCGTTTGTGGAAAGGACCTCACAGCAGGATCGGCTGTCCAGCTACTTACCGCTAACATCTTTATTTGGAGGTGGCAGGCGTTTGTGAGTAAAAAATTAATATATAACATTGTAGCTATGATGACACTTGATAGCGTGCTCGGACACGACTTCAATGAACGTAGGTTCGAAACCTTGTAATTAAGTTGGAGCTTCCGATAGAGGAAAATAACATATAGCCATAGCATGGTAGGGTTTTTATAAGTCCGCCTGACTAAACAACCCCGTCAAGCTGAAAATCGTCAGCCACCTGGTGATGTACCTAAATGAGGCATCAGAACACGTTACCGTTCTACTGTGCAATAAATCTAAGTAGGTTTTTACTGTCAAAAGGTATATCAATTTGTGAATGATAGTGAGATCTGGAAATGACTTGTATGTTTAACAAAAAGAGTGTGCACTTTAATAGAACTCAAAAATGAGAAAAAGGATATCAATATAAACTCACATCTTATTATTTGTTTCGCAACAGCAAAGCGATAGTAGAAGTGACGGGATACCAGATCAAAACGAGCAAATTAGGACTACTAGCCCAGTTGTCGGAATTTGACAATAGGAAAGGGTATAAACTTTATCACCATTATTAATATGTAGATAATATTATATGTATTGAACATTTTATAAATATTCTTGATTCTAAACGTAGGGGGGCTGAACTGACGAACGGAGACATAGACAAACGCTTTCTCTCGTCGATGGTAAACAAAAAAGTAACTAGTTTCAAACGTTTCGTTAATTGAAAATTAATTATGATGATACAGAAGAGAAAAATACTGAAATTACATTAACCTAGTTATATATAAACTGGCTTTTGCTCGCTGCTTTGTTTGCGTTATGGAATAAATCCTACGTCCTTTTTTGTAGTCCCGCCAATCTGTATGATAATTTGACGGCATTCATTCGAGTAATTAAGTCGTGAAATAAACAAATAAAGCCTCCTTTGTATTTTAAATAGCAGTTAGGCATTTTATAATTTAAGCGAAAGTATGTACTCTTCTTTATAAACTTGCTCTTAGGAAAATTTCAAATATTACATTAGAGGCAACATCTTAGTTGTAATGTAGGTAGTTTTATTACATGGATATAAAGTTATGCAAGAAATTTTCTACGGGACCTCATTGTGTCATGTAGTTTTTTTTATATTATAAAACAGAGTTCTTTGCCACGTCTGTCTGTTAGCGATAAACTCAAAATCTACTGAACCGATTTTCATTTCATTTTCACTAGTAGATAAAGCGATTCCCGTTTTAGAAGAAAGTTTCGGTATATAATTTGTTTAGGTTTTTTTTTATTATCAAGGCAGGGCAACACCCGCCGGGACCGCTAGTATAGAATAAACTTTACATATATAGTGATTTATCTTATTATAGTGTCATTATATCTTATTATAGACTTTAAACCTAATGGGCCACAATTAAAACTCAACGCTGGGGTCACTTCCAAAGATGACAGCTAGCACATAATGAATTGTGCGCCATTTTAACAATACCATGAGATAATAAAATTATCTCATTACATTATATACATTACATCTATTTCTTTTATGTTATACATATCTTTGTTGCTCTATTTTTGCACTATTATATTGTCCATGTATTTGTTACATGAAATATATTTTTTCTCTTTCTTTCGTCTAGAGAGATGATTATTACATTCATAAAATATCTTCATAATTATTTGTAATAAATTATGAATGTCATTTCATACCGTTTAATCCATCATTAACAAAGAGTTCAGTTACAAAACGCTATAACTTGTAATATTTGATATTCCACGTGTTTTATCTTTATATGAGTGTATTTAGTTTTTGAACACAAGCTCATCTGATGTTACAATATGTTTGAACATGTTAACACTAGCTTCCGAAGGGCAAGCTGTTTAGTTCAACCGCTTGGCAGTATAGTTCGGCAAGGGATTTTAAACCTGAGAAAGGTTAGAAAGCACTTTACTGGGACGCTATAATTTCAATATAATATTCCTATTAATTAAACGCTTACTTTTATTATGAGATTGCTAATATTAACCATGTATACTATGTACATGGCAAAAAAAACTAAAACAAAAATGTTGTTTGTCTGCAAAATTTCTTTACACACAATTCTGTCCATTTACTTCATCGCTCCTACGTATGCATACCACATCGCTTGCTCCTCTTCACCTATTGCGAAACGTGTAGTGCTTATAAAATGATATATGGAAGATATGAAGACATGAGAATGAAATACACAGGTTAACAAGGCTTGATGGGATTTTACCATGCGACATATTGTCGTCGAATTCGTTAAAAATGTCACAGAGAGTTATATTAAAGTGAATAAAAAAAATGGAATTAAAAAAATAACCTTCCCGTAGGAATGTCAGAAGAAGTTTGAAAATAGCTGCAGTGACAGAGTAGTTGAGGAGTAACATGTTAGTATCGTATGGGCATATTATAGAAAGAGATGAAATTCATGTAACTAGTAAAGTTTTGAGTATGAATGTGGATGTATATAGAAATAAAGGAAGGCCGAAATGATATGTGTATGAAAGGTGTGAATTTTTTTGACATCTGACGAGGGAGAGTGGAATAGGAAAATATGTTTGTACCGATCCTACATTGGCGGGACAAGGGTAAGAAGATGAAGTTACTTACCAATACTCAATTCAAGTATTTCATACTCAAAAATTGTACTTTTTCCGTTCCTATTTTATTTTCCATTTTGTCCACTCGTTGTTAACGAAGAAAATCTATAGAGTTTTAATTATTTTTTATTTTTATAAACAGAGTAAATGCATCGCACGAAGAGAATATGGAAGCACTTCTAGAAGATACTAAAGCTATGGCTATTGGAATGTTCCTATCGATTGGACTGTCTATTTTGTTCAGCATAATATCTGTGGCACTCATCAGCTGGAGCGCACTGAGACAGGTAGGGTATTGTCATTACTTCATATCAATAACACAACAGATCCTGAATACAAAATGATGTGAAATGTATTTTACCTTTAAGTAGTCTATATACCTGACCATACCTAACCTTTTCATTACTCAGAATATTTCATTTGATAAACATGTTTTGATACCTTTAACAAGAATATCGATAGGTAATATACAAACAAATTCGTAGTCCGCGTCAATGATTTCTAAAGTTTTTTAAAATGCGCAAAGAATTTTGAATACGGTATTCACCAATATATAGATAATTTATTCCAGAGTTTCCTTGCTTGTAATGAAGTCATAAGAATATTTATTGGAGAAATTGTTAACGCTGATTGTACCTCGTGAAATACTGTAAAGTAATGCATAAAATAAAAAGCCCTGCCGCGTCTTTGTAGTTGGCCCACCCGATTATACATTATTTTCAATCATTTTAAATCTCGTGTTCATCAGAAAAACTATGAATACACTGAGCAAATTAAAATTGACCTCAGATAACCCAACCGTAGTGCATTACTTATGACATAAGGGTTATACCAAACTTGTTTTGTTGGACATGTTGATTTAAATACGTGCCTCCATGAGATGTCTATGATCCTCTATGAGATATCTATAACAGGCGGCCCTACAGTTTCTGTCAACAAACTAACTTAAAGCGCCATCTATTCGAAAAATGGATGTGAGATTATTGGAAAAAAATCGATTAATTAGGAATCGATTTTTCTTTTTTCCATAATAATCGATTTCGCAAAAATCGATTTTATTGAAATTAAATAATCGATTTCTGCGAAAAATCGATTATTATAATATTTAAAAATAGACATGCTTTCCATATTCCTATAATAAACCTAAAGATTTAAAATAACAATTTATCAGATTAAGAATCACATAAAATTATACGTATCAAAAATAACCTGTTCAAAACAAAATAAAAGTGAATGTTCCTTTAAACTTTCAGGGTAAAGAATATAGAAACTAAATACCATAGAAATTTTCAGTACTATTAAACATTATATCGTAATAAAAATGAAATGATAAACATCCTAACAAAATGACAACATTATTAATTCTAACTTTAAAATTCAAAACAATGAAGTTCTCTTTTAAATTTTCATATTTATAGAGTGATAGACAAAATTAAAATTGAAGAATTTGTTTATATAATAATTTCAATAATAATTTATAGATTTGTAAACTTATCGATGTCGAGTTTACTATTAGACATTTTTAGTGAACATGTTGAAGTACATTGTACTCGCATGACAGACCTTTTTAGTTTTATTGAAATTTTTAATTTTACAGAGAGCAGTATTTGGCTGCCATAAGAACCACAACAATCATTACAAGATATAGTAACTCATGTTACTTGTAAGGCAGTGGGATGTTTTCATTCTATGTTCTTTTTAAATTTGTAGTTTCACTACAACATTTTTCATTCTATCGAACAGGAGATACATATTACTGTGGTATTATTATTCTTTTTCGTTATAAAATACTTTCGCCAGCCTCTTTTGGGTGTTTTGCAGCTAGAAAACATTTAAAATTTTTATAACTATATCATCTCATTATGCTTAATTTTCAATTGTAAATAATAATGAACTTATTTTGAGTTTTTTTCATCCGTCGCATAGATGTTTATGAAAATCGGTTTAAATGCGTAATTTATGTAATCGATTTTTTTTAAAATAATAATCGATTTAAATAAAAATCGATTATTTTTTAACATCCCTAATTCGAAACTGATGAAACTTACAATTAATAACAATAATGAACATTGACATTAGTTTAACTTATAATAAAAATATATTGAGGATTATATATCGAAATATAAATTTTCCTATCTCTCAAGTTGAACCAAATTATACATAAATTTCAACTTTCATGAAGATCAATTAAATAGTTTGGAGTTCATTGTGGACAAACATCATGTCACTGGATTTTTCAATATTTAGACAAGAGCAATGCAATAAACTATGTAAACAGTTACGAACAATGACATTCGTAATGTAAAGAGATACGGGCGTTTAATTTTATTGCTATGTATGTCTTGTAAACATGTCTACTTCTACTTGTGTTTTCTATACGCCGGGTATTTTGGGGAGGGCGATAAGGACAGGTAGGTTCCTTATTATCAGACATTACTATCGTTTCCATAATGACCCAGTCTACAATAACTTTTTAATAGTAAAACCTACTTGATCTGGTGGTTAAATTTATCATCCGGCAATCCGGTAATATGTTTTGGGACTTATCGTGAAAAATTGCTATTATTTTTATTGAACGTAACGTATTGGACGGCTAATTTATCGGAAGATCAGGTTTATAAATGTCTAGTCAATTTAAGAATATCACAATTTTACGATATTTGTTATTTCTCAAATATTCTAATAAATACGTTGCTTTTTTTAACTTATGCTGCTAACAGTCTGTTGAGCATGGCATAATAAGGTCAACGTTTTTTTGTACAAAGTTTAAATTTTTATAGTTTTAAACGGTTCAGGAAATAATTGTTAGAAGTATAAAGATACGAGTATGTTCTGAGGTAGTTTATCAACAATTCCTGAAGTTTCCAATTCTTAAAACTCAGCAATTCCCGGTTTCTGAGATATTTTAATTGTTCAATAGCATTATCGGTTTGCGTTTCTGAACACGCAATCATTTGACCATTTGATAGTTTATCGTATGGATAACTTTGTTCAGTCAATAACTATTGGTCGTGTAACCAAGTATCTCAGAAACCGGGCATAAGTCCTTTAAAGTTTGAATCCTTTAAGAAACACTATAGATTGGTATAAAAAATATTATTTTTCGGTCGTTTTCTTGCGGACTTTACTTTTCTGCATAAGGTCTTGTGAAAGCAATACAACAATTTTAATTTATATAAATTTTACCGTCCGGGTCGCATTTTGATATTGCATGGATGAGAAAACGTTAATACTTTTTTTTATCTGTCCGGTAGTTCAGATTATTGTATAATTTTAAACAACCTTCTACCCGCAACTTCATCAACGTTGCTTACCATCTTTGCAGTATATATTATGTACAGAGGGACAAAACATAAATACCATACCGCTTGCCTTATTTCTCTATGCGAAAAAATACTTATCTCTGAACGCGTGTTGCTTATAAAAATCGAAGTGTATTAAGAAATTTACATGAATAATATTCAAATAAGTAAACACGTAATGTACTCAAAGGTTTTCACCGATTAAAATTAATAATATTTCACTATGAATATATTTATTTTGGCTCTCATTCAAAATATAAATTGTTTACACGCTCTTTTCAATTTAAGTATTTTACAGGAATATGAAACAATCATTCTTAGCACAAAATGTATGAAGTTTGTATTAACTCTGCTTATGACTTTGCACGTGTTTATTATTTTTTATAGTACAACGGATATTCTGTGAATAATATCTGCGTTTAAATATCTCCACATAACCATCGACTGAACTATACAAAAGTTGTTGTGTTAAAGCGTCACCTACTGGAGAGTTATAATAGCTTAGGAAGTCCCCAGGTCCCGATGGGATCAGGATTGAAGTACTGAGACTCCTTTCTGATCGCATTATAGCTTTATTGGTCTGCATCTTCAATGCGGCCATGTCCCAGGGCCACTTTACAGCCGTCTAGAAGAAGGCCGTAGTGGTAGGCATACACAGGCCCGGCAAAGAAGCTACGCTTCCTCATAGCTATCGCCCGATTAGCCTGTTAGATACATTAGGTAAATTATACGAGCGGCTCCTTCTGAACCGTCTCCAGGTCACGATTACAGATTTAAAATGAATACCACCTGAGCAGTTCGGATTTCGCGCCGAACACTCTTGCACGAATCAAGTACACCGCCTCACGGAATACATTTTCTCAAAATTTAACGCCGATCCGAAACGTAAACCGAAACGCACAATTGCAGTCTTCTTCGATATCGCCAAAACCTTCGATAAGGTCTGGCATGGAGGGCTCATACATAAATTATGTAAATTTTACGTACCCGATCACTTAATACATATTATCTGCGATTATCTGACTGATAGGACTTTCCACCTTAGAGTGGATGGGGAACTATCCCCGCCTCACCCAATACGCTCAGGTGTACCACAGGGCTCCATACTCGCGCTTTCGCTTTTCAATCTGTTCATCAGTGACCTACCTCGGTCTCCGGGATTCGAGGTAGGTTGTTATGCTGACGATACAGTTTTTTACACTTCCGGCTGGTGGTCGGACTTTCTTATGAAGCGCATCGAAAAGGTCGTTTGCACACTCGGTGAATGGTTTCGTCGATGGCGCATAGAAGTTAATCCTTAGATAAACATTTAAAGTTTAATTCACATATAGACAGAGTGCGAAACAAAGCCGCTATGGTCTTGGGTCGCCTCCATCCGTTGCTTTGTCATAAGAGTAAGATGTCCCTCAGACACAAGCTCACTTTGTATAAGACGTGTATCCGTCCCGTGATGACATATAGCTGCCCCGTTTTTGCGCATATGTCCAAAGATAACTTTCATAAGTTGCAGGTTCTCCAAAATCGTATTTTACGTAAAGTGACCGGTGCCTCGTGGTACATCCGGAGAATCGATCTCCATAGAGACCTAGATATCCCTTCTATCTGGGCGTACGTAAAATCACTTACGACTAGTTATTTTGAAAAAGCCGCGAATCATCCCAGTCCGTTAGTGGTATCCGCCGCAAACTATGAACCCATAACGAACGCTGCGCATTATTATAGACGTCCGCAACATATTTTAATCGACCCTCCTGATGAAATAACGGCAGTGAACGATCAGTACCAGCCTGTCTCTCCAAACAGAGCGTGTTCACGCCCACGCCCGCGTAACCACAGATCACGCCGCCGTAGTCTGGGGGTAAATTTCGCTCCCGCACACCAGATTAGGCACCCATCGGCAGCGGCTCAAGTCTAGGTTCAATCCCTCGGCAGAGAGCCCTTAAGTGCGTTACTTGCGCGATACAGTGACACAAAAATTTACATCACTGCTACAACGCTACACGATCACCCCCACACACGTGCACGCTACATGCTTACACATGGAAGTGGAAGGGTTTTATTTTTTTCCCTTATCGAACTGAAAAAACTTTAATTTTCCGATAAAAAAATATATGGAGGGGTTGTTGAGGCGTGTATGCTTGGTACACATATGCGTCTCAACAACTCAAACATATATGAATAGTTAGCTAGGTTAGCTAATATAGGTCGCAAGTTTGCATGTAACAGGCAACAGCCAACCCTTAAGCTAGTTGCCCAAATAAAATCGGCTGAGTGCCTTAAGCGCTCGCCTTAGTAGTTCGGTGAAGCTGTTAAGACCTTGCTAGGTCAATAGCGTAGTCAGTTCGAAAAAAAAAAGAGAGTTATAATTTAATAACATAATAACGTTTTTTATTAAAATAAACTCAATGTCAGTAGTAATTGGTAACCCTTGTTTATTTATTTTTTTTAATTAAAATCATTGTTACAGATTACCACAATCCGTTTATTATTCCTGAAAGCGGTTCTTCGTCAAGACATGAGCTGGTTCGATACAGATTCACAATTTAACTTGGCCTCTAAGATGTCAGAGTGTGTATTAACATATTTTACAATATACTGAAGTAATAAGAAATCTATATATCCAATATATACACTCTGTATATGATAAAATATATAATAACTCTGTTTTCTTGATGACTATTGATTCAATTATCATTTAAATGCTTAGCGTAAATATTATAAAATACAATGGATTTATTTTAAGAATTGAGTGTAAGTTCACTCGTGATAGAAGCGAAGCTTAGTATTCATTTTATAATAGAATAGCTCATTTAAACGCTCCTCTCTTCCTCCCTCTTCTTGTATACATTTTGAGAAGATTAAGAATAACTATATATACTAATACAGTATGAAGTCTTGTCTCCATGCTTTCATAGCCGAAAACCTATATATTATTCGTCCTATTCTTATTACGAATCAATTCGGACTCGGAAAGGGCGCTTTTGGACGTTGAAATTATCACCGATTCCGAAAACAACAAAAACTACCGGCAACAATCTTAGTCTGGTTTAGCTTTTCATGATACATACTATTAAAAACATAGCTACATTCGTTTTAGATGATGCACAGAGAGAAGTGTCATTTCCAGACGTCACAATCGTTACAAAATTGATCCATCCTATAATCTAATCTATCTATCTATCTAATACATTTAAACGAGCGATTCTTATATATTTTTATATTTATATATATTCAGGATCTCGGAAACGGCGTCATCTATTTCCCTGAAACTTAGTATGTAGGTAGTTTCGGGAACGATAAAGCGATCTAGCTAGATGTTATTCATAGAAATCTTTTTAACTGATTCAGGCAATGAAAAATTATAGCTTGAATATAAGGGTAAATTACGTCGGCGCTGTCAAAAAAATAGCTCGTATGGAAATCGGTTGCTTCGAAAATCCGTGTAAGCCCAGTACGGATCCGAGCGACAGCAAAAGAGATTTTTTTTTAATATTTTATTTTTGTAAAAAAAAATGTTAATTTTTTGAGGCAAACCTAACAGTTTAATTTAATTTAAAAATGTTTTTTAAAGAACCGAGCTAGGCTCAGTCGCCCAGGTACTGAGCCTTTACACATTAAAACCCATTTGGTATAATGCTTTGATACTTGGTTATGAAACCTAAAGCTACTAACCTAAACTACTCAGAAACCTGTTATTGGTCTTAGTGAGCCTGACGAGAGCCTAGGAGAACTCACGGGTAGAATCTATTTTTATTAATTTTGATTGATTGAATCTTTTTCATTTCATGAATAGAGATCTGGTGAAACTCAAAGAAGGAATGGGTGAGAAGATCGCTGTTACATCAAACTTATTGGGCACGGCCATTCTGTGCCTAATAACTGCATTTCCACTTGGCTGGGAGCTCAGTTTGGCGTGTCTGAGTGTAATGCCATTCTCGATCACTGCATCAATCTTTTTGTCTAATGTAAGTAATTATAAGATACTAGCTAACCCAGCCACGCGTTCCAGTGGCTTAGTTATTATATGTTGAATTTGCGAAACAAGTTATCACAATTTTCATTAATATATATATAACTATTTGATTCCCGCGACATCCTCTACGTCGTTTAATATCTCAGTTGTTATGTAATTTCTCAAAGGGATCAGCGTTTTCGACGAATGCCCCCAGGCGATGACTTTTTCAAACACTCCCAACATTTATGTTTAACAAATTATATACCTAAACCTTTCTCATGAGTCACTCTATCTAATAATGAAAACCGCATGACCACCGGCTCAATAGTTTTTGAGTTTATCGCGAACGAGACGTCGCGGAGGACTTTGTTTAATATTAATATATAGTGATAATAATTTCAACAGTACCAAACTAAATCTTCTGTACGTGAGATGGACTCCTACAGCCAAGCTGGAAAACAAGCTGAGGAAGTACTGAAATCAGTACGAACGGTCATTGCATACGCTGGTGAAGACAAAGAAATTGAAAAGTAACCGTTTTTTTTCTTTTATTTTTGACAATCAATGTTCTAGATTATTACTGCTATTCTCTAGTAAATAATAATGTTACAAGATTCTTGTAATAATTTGAATGTTCTAAGAAGATGTTGACTTCCTTGATAGAACTTTCAATTGAATTTTTGTAGGTATCTCAGAGTTCATGCTCCGTGGTATTATTTCCCACTGTGGGAAACTCCACCAATATTACAAAATATAAACTAAGATCACACAAGATTATCAATAAAATATACAATCCACTACATGAGAGACTAAAATCCCGCAAAAAACTGAGATAAACACTTATTCAGCATTTTTATTCAGCTGTAACAAATTATGATAATCCATAATTGTGTAATCGTAGGTACACATGAAGTTATATAATTTATTGCTTTATTACACGTATGATGGTAATCTCGTGAACGTCAAATTTTAAAAATTTACTTTTCTCTTATTATCCTAAATGTTTTTTTCTGTAAGTCATAGTATCATTCACACTACCTTATCTTTATGATGTCCTCCAAGGAATGTAATGACTTGTTGCATGTTACAAAGAATAATTATACCATTGTAAAGACAAGTTTTTAAGGTGAATTTATTTCGCTATACTTAAATTTATTAAATTTTATTTGAGTGTTCCTTAAATAGTAAGCTTGGATAATACCAAGCAATGTACACTCTTCTGTATAGAGTTATTTGTAGGGTTGTTTTGGTACTACAAAATCTGCATTGTCGTCGCCTTATTAAGTTTGGGCGACAGCTCACGAATAGGAAGTAATCTGGAATTGCTGTTCTTATATATTTAATACGTAATCAATGAAAGAGGAATCGCTTTTGTGTTAACAAAATGTTTATGAACTTCTTACTAGGTTTCAAATAGGATTATACGTATGAGAACATAAAACTTAAACTTTTAGAGTGATAAATATTATGGAGGTAATGACATATTAGTCAGTTTAAGAAATCATTACTTATATTTTTTTATTATTAATATCTCGTATGGCATGTGGCAGAGTTGCGAATGTTAAGGTGGATGTGTGGTGTGATTAGAATGGATAAGATTAAGAATGAGTATATCAGAGGAAGTTTGAAAATAGCATCAGTGACAGAGAAGTTGAGAAGTAAT
Source organism: Antheraea mylitta (assembly GCA_014332785.1). Taxonomy (NCBI): domain Eukaryota; kingdom Metazoa; phylum Arthropoda; class Insecta; order Lepidoptera; family Saturniidae; genus Antheraea; species Antheraea mylitta. The sequence goes on along the minus strand of JACEII010000074.1, from coordinate 1,835,701 downwards.
AGGTTAGCATGGTATGGGCATGTCATGAGAAGAGATGAAAATCATGTAACTAGAAAAGTGTTGAGTATGATGGTGGATGGATATACGAGTAGAGGAAGACCGAAAAAGGTGTGGATGGATTGTGTGAAAAATGATATGTGCGTAAAAGGTGTGAATACTGAGATGACATTTGATAGAAGAGAGTGGAAAAAGAAAACATGTTGTGCCGACCCTACTTAGGTGGGATAAGGGTAATGATGATGATGACTATCTCGTATGGCATGCAGCAATATATGATCTATCTGATATTATGTTGTTATTTATTATCACTGACCTTATAAAAACCACAATAATTTGGTCAAATCCAAGAGTTACCTTCTCACTATCAAATCTAAAATTAATATGTCCTAGCATTATGATATTTATTATCGATTAAAGATATTAAAGATATATAAATGATTTTACCAATGTAACATAATTTTACAAATGGAATACAAGTGTTTGAAATTTGAAAACAATGATTCGCAGAATGGTTTCTGTTGATCCTTCAACAAAGACTTTACTTGTAGTTGGGAGTGCTGTGAATACCCTAAAACCGTAAAACTTGAAACAAAGACAAAAATACAGTCGTCGGAAACAGTCTTAAAGTTGGTTAGTTTTTTGTTACATAAAAATGACAACACAGCAAGCAAACTGTATATCTCGAACAAATTCGTTTTTTATACCGAAAAATAGTACCAATCAGAAACTACAGATAATCGATCAAAGCTGAAACCGAAATATAAAGCTAAAAGAGGTGCCTATCAGACCTCGTAATTACATAATATAATAATCATAAATATATATGGTGGTAGAACAAAATAATCCCAAGGGGGATTGACGTCAGACAGGCGGTTAACCCTAAAAAATGAGCCAAATATACACTACAACTGACAATCATGTTATGACGACCATACTTAGGTCGGATAAGGGTAAGAAGGTAATGAGATTATGATAATAAATTCTCAAATGGAATATAATGATACATTTCTTTAATATAATTTTTGAATGACTGTTTTATTCGGTTGAATAGATATACCAGTCTCCTTAAACCGGCGGAACAATACGGTCGTAAACGTGGTCTGTTCACTGGCTTAGGCAACGGGTTCAATTGGATCCTCACTTACTCACTAAATACCATCGGATTAATATATGGAACAAGGCTGATATTTCAAGACATGGATAAAACAGACGATGAAAGGAGATACGTCGTTGGAGTCGTGTTTAGTGTGAGTATATATTCATTTAGTTCAGTTCATTCAGTGGCGCCTTCTCTTAAATACTTATAAAAAGTCGATTTTTACCGTTCAAGTTGATCCAAATTATACAAATGCCAACTTTCATGGAAATAGGTTGAGTGGTTTCGGTGTTCATCGTGGACAAACATCATGGCACAGGAGTTCTATATATTTATATTTAAAATTATATTTGCACGTGTATTAAACGATCAAGTTGTAACACTCTTTGTTCTCTACTAAGAATTTTAATCCTACCGCATCTTTGTTAGCAGCTCTGTTAGTTTTTAAATGCGCATTGCATACTATGTACTGCGCATAACAAACCTCTAAGGAAGCAATAATAGCTTAATTGATCGTGTGTTCGGACACCACGTCGATGGCCGTAGTTTCGAATCCTACCAACTAGGTGTACGGCCTGAGTGAATATGCGTTTGGCCGGGCGTGCAGTGATCAATAGCGCCGATCATGCGTTACTCAGGACACCTACGTATTAATGCATCTGTTTGAAATGAACGCAGCACGCCCCGCGATCCCGACTCTCGATTTAAGCGTCCACTCTGACCGTACGCAAATAACAGCTTAGCATAGCCTAGTTTCAGGACTTTTTCTAATTCCGCTTGTATATCACCACCCTCAAGTTGAAAATCTACCGCCAAGTACCTGCTGGTGTTTTCTGATAGCTACATTTAGGAGCCACTCACCTCTAAGCTTAGCATGTTTACCATCTAGAACCACGTCAGATGGTATTGCGGTTAAATGCTAAAACCTATAAAGTGTAAAAAACTGCAATTTCGAGGAAAGTTATCATAATGCATAGAATTATAAATATCTCCTACCGACTGACTTGAAAGCCCTCTAATATTAATGTGAGTTACTTTCTATAATTTGCATCGAACATAGCAGCGGGAACATTACTGCTTTGTGGCAGAAATAGGCATACCTGTGTTGCTTCTGCAATAGACACAAGCTCTGTGAAATCATCAATTTATGCTGAATACACCTTTCGAACATTTAGACACAGTTGCATGGTTCTACAGATATTATTTTCCGCATACATGGGAACACAATCGATTACGCTCTGTGTGCCCCACGCGGAGGCTTTTGCGTCAGCACGTGCAGCGGCTGCGAGCTTATTTCCTTTAATAGACCGAAAACCAAAAATCGATAGTCTAAGCACGAGTGGTAAATGTCCACGAAGAATCATTGGAGAAATTACTTTGGATGATGTACATTTCAGTTACCCGTCTCGGCCTGATATAAAGGTACAAACATTGATTCCTCAATATACTTTTTTTACTCATTGTATATAATATATAAATATAAATAACTCCTATGAAAAGTTATTTTATATCTATTTAAAAATGATAAATTAATTATCAAGTAACTAATATTTTTTTGAACTATATTTGTAAAAGAAGTAAGTCTTCGTAAAAATACTGTGTAAATTCTGTTACTTATTCTCAGATTCTTAAGGCGTTTTCTCTTCATATAAAGCCTGGAGAAAACGTAGCGTTAGTTGGCTCCTCAGGATGTGGCAAATCAACAATATTGCAATTACTACAAAGGTTGTACGATCCTCAATCGGGAACTATTCAACTTGATAAAAAAGATATAGACAAACTAAACATCGGATGGTTACGATCATCTTTAGGTTTGTATTACATTAGTTATTCCAACATTTTAAAAATATATGTTATATTTGATGTAAGAATCGTTACTTTGCGGAAATTCATCATTAAATTAAAGTGGACGATAGTTTGCACTTTCGCCAGGAAATAATTGGCCGCTGCCACGTCTCATTGCATAAAAACCAATTCCAGTCAATTCTCTTTCAGGCGGAAGTGGAAAGTAACGTCCTCTATAATATTTGAATATATTGTACTAATATATAAATATTCATTTGATTTCTTTCAATGATATTTGAATAATTGTTTATCAGGGGTCGTAGGACAGGAGCCGGTACTATTTCGTGGTACAATACATGAGAATATTGCAATAGCCTACCCGGAAGCTACATTTGAAGAGATCCAAAGAGTTTCAAAAATGGCATATGCTCATGATTTCATTAAGAATTTACCTAAAGTAAGTAACTTATTCATGTAATGGTTATTTCGATGTTATTTTATTAATAATTCTGTCAAATTGATTATCAAGGGTTATGATACGGTTATCGGAGAGCGCGGTGCGTCATTATCTGGTGGCCAGAAACAAAGGATAGCCATCGCACGGTCGTTGTTACGTGACCCAGCTATATTGTTGCTAGACGAAGCTACCTCGGCTCTAGATCCCCATTCGGAAAGACAAGTACAAGCAGCATTAGACAGAGCGAGTATTGGACGTACTACTCTAACCGTTTCTCACAGGTTTGCATTTTGTTATCCTCTTTGACAGATTCGTAGAGCAGTATAAACATGTTTGGTTATTGTCATATTCCAGATTGTCTACCGTTGTAAATTGCGATAGAATTATCTGTATGGATCAAGGTGCTATAGTAGAAGAGGGAACTCACGCAGAACTTATGAAAGCTAAAGGTAACTACGACAAAACAAAATACGGTTTACTAAAAATTAAATTATTCTATCGGATATACAAATAAATCTATTAGGGTGCTTCGTTTGAGGGCATTTTTTTTCTCGCTGCTTTGACAAAATGAGCTAATAATTTTAATTCTTAATAAGTGCATAATAACCAAACTATGATACGTAAAACACTGCCAATATTACAAAACATAGAGCCAAATAACTCAAGATTATAATTAAAATATAAAGTCCACTACATGACATTCCAAGATCCCACCAAATACTGAATCTATTTCATAATAATGATCGACATAAATGTCAAATATATATTAAGAGATCTCTAATTGTAATCGCAAACAGAGTACGTTCCGGACATATGCCACTCAACAAGTTTGCATTTCGTATGAGAAAAACTTTTTCACCCAATTGCATAACTTGTGGATCGATAGAAGACTTGCAACACTTGTTGATGGATTGTGACCGGAACAAATCACATCGAGAAGCTGTTATCGAAGAGTTACAGCTTAATGGGGGTTGGCTCAGGGTTGCTTCGATAGAATCTTGTGTGCACCTGCAAGTGAGGAAGCCAAGATTCTGTGGAAATTTGTGTCTAATTCTATTTTGTGAATAAGGTAACATTAGGGTACGATGGGACTGACATGTCATCTATGGGTGCTCCGCTCCTGTTGGTCTTAGCGTGATGATATATAGCTTATAACCGTCCTCGATAAATGAGCCTTATAACATTGAAAGAATTTTTGAAATCAGAGCAGGAGTTCCTGTGATTATCCCCTACAACGTCACTAAGTCATAAACTCACAACATCACAAACTCACAAAATATATATGTTTATAATATACTAGCTGTTACCCGCGGCTTCGCACGCGTTTTTTTAATATATTAACTAAATTTAAAATTGTGATTACACATCCAGTGTAAATTACAATAATACTATTTCACAACTATTTGTATCACACGCACATCATCTACTGTAACAGGTAACGTGTACATTATGTATGTGAATACTAATAGTGTATCGAATGGGATGGAATTATGATCAGCCACATAACTGGAATTTTAAACTATATATCACCCTCAGTGCTCACACTATATAAGAAAATAATGAAGATATGAAGCTACACATTATCGAACAATATTAAATAAAACAGCTAATTAGTTACTTATTTGCCCGTAAAATTCCCGTTCAAATATTACTTGTAGTCAGGTGAAGCTGTTAAGCGTAGTCATTTCTAAGAAAAAAAAACATTCAAATAGGTCCAGTCGTTTCGGAGATTACCCGGAACAAATAAAAAAACAGACATATCGACAGAGTTAAAAAAATGTTGATGTTTGTAGCATCACAGATTGTATTCACCAAAAGTAATTTATTTTAATATAAATTACACTCACTTTACTTTTATAATACGTGATATATCACAAATAAAAAATTGGCAACAAAACGAATGTAGAATAGAGTTTTTTAAGAGTGTTTGGCGGGATTTCAGTCTGTCATGTAGTGGATTTTATATTTTTTTCATAATATTGTGTTACATGATTCTATATCGTGTAGAAATTGGTTGCGTATTATATAATATCGTTCGTTTATTTTGCATAAGTGAAATGAATGAAAAATAAAACCACGAAGCATTAATTCTATGGTCTTGAAGATTAAGAAGATAAAAAATTACGTTATATTATGTAGAGGATTCGGCGCTTATACCTTTACATTAACTTGGACATAGAAGAAAACTAATTATATTGACAACTTCAGAATTGGCTGTATGGATTAATTCCTTCGACTGTCTTATTGGACGAATATTATTACTACTAAACTTTCTGAATAACAACACAAAATAAACTTAAGAAATGTTTGCGATATAAACGTAACACGTATAATTAAAAATCGAAAACAAAACTAACGTAGAATAAACTTTTTTAATAGGAATACAAAATAAACCATGAAAATATTTTTGATATAATGTTATCGCGTTACCATGGCAACGCATATAATACTGACATTAACACCCAGCGGAAGCTTCCAAAGTAGCCCGATTTTGAGACATTCTTCATTAGTGCTCAGCTCCTTTTGGTTTTAACGTGATGATATGTATCCTAGAGCCATCCTCGATAAATAAGCTATCTAACACTAAAAGAAACTTTTAAATCGGATCTGTAGTTCTTGAGATCATAGCGTTCAACCAAACAAACAAACAAACAAAGAAACAATCAAACAAACAAACAAACAAACTCTTCAGCTTTATATATTAGTATAGATTATATAAGTATTAGTATAGATAAAGTTATCTCCAAAAAGCTTTTATAAAATTGTTCGCTAAAGTTGATAGATTTCAATAAGAATAGAAAAAAAATTTTTTTTGAGAAAAAATCAATTTTACATTTTTTTATTGGCGACGAATTTCATAGAATAAAAAGAGGCAATGTTACTCTACAATTTCCACCCATGGTCAGTTGAATAGCGTGAAATGTCGCCAAGATATAGAAAAATAAAAAGAAGTAGAAAACCTTATTTGTTAATTATATGGGAAAATTTCAAATTAATTAAGCCAGTATTAAAAATTAAAATAAGGAGCTCATCATGGGAACTTTTTTATACATTTTGAGCTATATTTTCTCAAAGGAACGAGAGAAAAATCCCCTCAAATGAAGCACCCAACTATGTGTATTTGCAGGGTTCTTCTATAAATTGGTTAACGCGGGAAAAGAGAGTAATGAAGTTGAGAATATAGAAACAGTTGCGGAGGAGTTAGAAGCTGAAGCAAATGAACATATAGTTCAAGCACCGCTTGTTGATAATAAAATAAAATCTAATCGAAGAGTTCACAAACATAACTCAATAAGAGGTGAGATTATACAAACACTTCTACTGTAACTATTATTGAGAGTAACCGAAAACTGTTACAGTTTATCTCAATTGCAATAATTAAAACTATTCGTTACTCATTATAGAATCTCAGGAATGGATGTCACCGAGAAGTTCTATTTCATCGGTTATATCCACTGCTTTGCAAAATTATGCGTATAGTGCTGAACATGAGCCCGAGGAAGACTTGCAAGACGAAGATGTAAGTTTTTTTTTTATATAGGCTATTATTATATAAAAATGGTATTTTAAAATACGTTTCCAAATAATTACAGGAGGAAGTAAAACCTATGAGCAGTAATGAAATTTTGAAACTAAATTCACCTGAGTGGCTTTATTTAACAATTGGTTCTATCGCTGCCCTTATTCAAGGTGCTTGTTTCCCGATATTTGCACTACTTTTTGGATACACGAGCGGTGTAAGTTATTTAATATACTTAAATTTATACATTTCATTAAAGACCAGATATTATCCTAAAACAATTGTATTTCAGATATACGTATCGAGTGATAGAGCTGAAGTTATATATTACGCTGATCTGTATTCCGGCATGTTTCTGGTTGTGGCTGCAGTCGCTGGCGTGTCCATGTTTCTTCAGAGTACTACATTTACTATAGCTGGACTTAAAATGACGACGCGTCTTCGATATCAATACTTTGGTGCTCTGCTACGACAGGTAACTTATTGATTTTACTATTTACTAGCTATGCTCGCGACTTCGCCTGGGTGGAACCTTACGTAACAGTGATTAATAAAATCACCTGAATGTATTAATGTGATGCCTGTCCAAACAAGCAGACCGACAGACATTTAGACATTTCTGAAAATGATTGGAATTTGTTTTATTATTTATTCGTGCCTGCAACATTTTTTTTAACCGATATCTAAAAGTAAAGACACGTTAAATTTACTTTCTTGTTATATGTATAGATTTATTTTTAACCGACTTCAAAAAAAGGAGGAGGTTATCAATTCGACTGTGTTTTTTTTTTATGTTTGTTACCTCATAACTTTGGACTGGCAGAACCGATTTTGATGATTCTTTTTTTAATGACTATATTTCTCCCTAAAATAATTGTACGTATTCCAGGAAATAGGTTATTTTGATAAAAAATCAAACACGGTGGGTGCCATATGCGCGAGATTAAGCGGTGACACTGCAGAAGTACAAGGTGCTACAGGACTGAGGATTGGGCTTATTCTTCAAGGTATAAGTTCTGTGTTAATTGGCTTCATCATGGCCATGAGCTACAGCTGGAAATTGACATTGGTTGCGACTGTATTTTTGCCACTGGTATGTATCTCATGATCTTATTGAGGGGTAATATATGGATATACATCGAATAATAATATACATTTGTGTCATGCTTCATGGCAGATGATCGGAAGCATCTGGATGGAAGGTGTGATATCTCGAAAATCACAGCAAGACGAACGTGCAGCGATGGAGAGGGCTACATCAATCGCCACAGAAGCGGTAGTAAGCATCAGAACCGTTCAAAGTTTAGGTAAAGTAGTACAATATAAATATTAAATAGATTATTTTATCAAGTAATCCGTTAACCATAGTCTGTTTGCAGGCATCGAGTTTTTATTCTACGATAAATTCCAAACTGCACTGATGGACGCTTGCACATCTGTTACTTCAAAGACAAAGTGGAGGGGTTTAGTTTTGGGCTTGGGCATTTACGTCCCATTTTTATCGTTCTGCAGTGCAACTGTTTATGGAGCAGTTCTGGTCTCACGTGGAGAAATACAGTATAGAATTGTACTGCTGTAAGTTTGCTTAATGTAATAACAACGTAATCATTAAAATTTATAACTTAGGTAACTATCATCATCAGCCTTTTAGAGACTCACTGCAGAGTCGTTGGCCTCTTGTTGAAGGAATAATCAACATCAGTCAATCAATCAATCGGCATAATCAACACGCCAGTCCACGACTAATGGGCGACCTCTGAGAAATACAACATTACAGCAACAACATTTCTCAGGTCCAGGTTCTTCACAAATTCTCCTTCACCGTCAGCCGATAGCGTTACCAATTTAAAGTAGTAAATGTACGCGAATTCCGAGAAATTCATTAGTACATGCCGAAATTCGAACCTGGAGGCCAAGCGGTGAGCGGAAGCGGTGAAATATCAACCCGATGTAAGCAGCGTGATGATCACGTGATATAGCGTTCTGATATGTCATCTCCATACATTTTTTCGTTTTCTATTTGCGTTAGTGATTGTCGACAAGCAACTTGGTTAGGCCCCCTGCTTACATCGAGTTGATATTTCACCGCTTAAACCACGAGACCAACAAAACTATAATTGTAACTGTTACTATCACCTCTGCACATATAATCAGATCGCATATACCAATATGTGTGTATAGATCTCTTTTCGCATATGTTATCATTTTTAATTTTGAACTTCCCTTTTTTTTATAACGTGGGGAAATCCCTTACGGATACCCACCCTCCCGGGGGAGAGGGTGGGTTATGTCCGACTCGCACGGACTAAAACCCCACGGTGTACCGTCAGACCGTGTTGTTGGGGCGGCAAGGGATCGTTCTAGCTAATCAAGCTACAAGCCGCCCCAATGGTCCGCCCGGCGGAAGGTAGCCGCCGGACTCCTACCTATAGAGAGGCAGACTGGGTACACACCAGCTGCCTCCCCTCGTCCGCTGGACCTGTGCAATGAAGGGAAGAGCCCCCCGGCTGCATCCCCTCAGGTTCGGCTACGGTGGCAGGAGGAGTTGGGCAAAACGCCGCCTTCTCCTGCCGGTCCTCAGTTGACGGAGACGGTCACTTAGAGAATCTACCTCGCGGGCCCTCTCCGCCGCCTCCTTTTGCGAGATGACCTCTTTGCAAAAGGAGGCCATTGCTCGCCACGCCTGTTCGCTGCCGAGCATGGCGGAGACCACACTCGGCAGCGACAAATTCCCCCCTATCGCCGTCCCTAACTTATTTCGATATTATTCGAACTTCATCTCAGATCTCAGTGGATTACGAGACAGACAACTTTCTTTGCCCGCCAAAGTTTAATCTAGTGTTGTCTATAAATTATAAATGAGTAATCGACCCATCTATACTATAATAAAACTGTAACAAGTCGAAATCTGTACATTAAATACTTTTTGAAAATTTTAATCAGAGTAGACTATGTTATCGATATAAAAGCCAAAAATAATCTTTTTACGATTTTCGTCTGTCTCTATGAACACGCATCACTCTCAAAGTACTTAACCAATCTTGACGAAACTTGACATAGTGATAACTAATATTACGAGATTACATCAAATATACTTTTTGTCCCATAAAACACAAAGGTTTCTCCAGGATAAAGGATTAAAATCTAGAATCTAAACCCGTATTACTCTGAAAGTACTGAACTAATTTTAACGAAACTTAACACAGTGATAACTGATATTACAATGTTACATCTAGGATACTTTTGTATCATAATACACAAGGGGTTCTCAAGGATAACGGACGAAAGTAAAAAATTTGAAGTTCATGAAATTCTTAATAGATTTCGGTAATTTTCCTTTGTGCTATATATAGCAGAGAGATTAGTTAAAAATTCAAGCTATCATCCCCATGGGCTACATTAAAAAAAAAAATAACAAAAAAAATGTCGGAGTTCGAACTGTCGCCTCCGTCGATCGTTCGTTCGATCAGTACAAAGTCAGGAATATTACCTCTAGGCTACGGCTACCTGACATTTGGGTTCAAAAATTTCAACTGCTTCGGAAACGTCGACAAAATTGTTAATAACGAAAGTACCCAATATATGTAATAAGTTTTTAACCGACGAAAAAAACGGAGGAGGTTCTCAATTCGTCGCGTATATATATTTTTTATGTATGATCACGCATAACTTTTTACAGTATAGTCCGATTTTAATAATCCTTTTTTTATTGGAAAGGGTATACTCCGAAGTTGGTCTTATTTGGAAAAGGGTATGAAAATCGAGAATAATTGATTATTCACGCACTGATTATATCTATGACCGCGCATAACTTTAGACAGAATAGTCCGAATTAAATTATTATCCTTTGATTTAAAAGAGTATACCCAGAAGTTGGTCCCATATACATGTAAACATGAAAAAAGCAATCCTAAGTTCGTAAACTAATGTAAGTATACCTAAGAAATTTTGAGTCGGCGGCCAAACAATCAATGAACAAAGATCACTAGATTACTTAAATGCACACAAATAACCAAATCAAATTAAAAATGCAATGTGAAAACTCCAGCGTTAACGTGTGTGCCCGTTCGGGTTGCTTCGTAAGCGCTCGGCATGCAAGGGGTGTGTCACACTGCGCCGCCGCCGCGTTCACGCTTTACGTAATTCATTAATTTGATTGTTTGGCGCCAACTTAAAATTACTTAGGTATACTTACATTACTTTAAGAACTTAGTTATTAAGATGAATAAAGTAAAAGGTTTATTATTTATTGCTTTTCAGTTTTTATGGCGGTTTAATGTTTTGTTAAAAAGTTTATTTAAATAATTTTCAAATACCAACTTATTATAAATTTGAGTCGTTGGATAGTTTAGATTCACAGCTGGAAACGGTAGATGTCGCTGAAATTGGGTATTAGGTTTATTAAGATTTTTGGCGTTTAAAAATATAATTGAAACAGGTAATAACCGATTTAGTGCAGACGAAGTTGCACGGGTCAGCTATAACCTATAAGATAGTAATGTATTTATTACACTATTAATTAAAAATAGTGATTATTAAATAAATACATGATTAAAACGAAACAAATAAAGAATAAGTTTTAGTGAAATGACCTATAAACAAAAGTTCCTGGCTATACACCCAGGTATGAAAGTAGCATAAGAAAGATCAATAAACTGTAGGATCGAATCCTACAACTAACCAAAGCTTACATTCAATGAAACATTTCGAAAAAAAAACATTGAACTGTATAAATAACTCTACAACAAAAGAATCTCTGAGTGCTTCAGTTTATAATAACTAGCTAAATTGTAGAACATTAATATTGATAACATAATTTGATTTGTAAAACAAAGTTCACATGTCTATGTCCTGATTTCTTTTTACTTAGAACATTAGAAGAAATCGATTAATATTACGGAAATTCCCGAGAAATTCTTATATACTTTCGCTTTGTCATTTTCATACTAAGTTTAGTACATAACCATTACACATTATCTATATACTTATAATAAAACTGTAACTGGGTATATGTTTGACTGAGTCCATGGATAATTTGGATTCACAATTGGAAACAATAGGTGTGGCTGCAATCGGGTTTTGTTTATTACATTTTTTCGCCTTTAAAACTACAATTGAAACCAGTGATAACCAATTTGGTGCAGACGAAGTTGCACGGGTCAGCTAGTTATATATAAATTAATATCATTGAAAACGACCACTTTTGCAGCGTAAACGAAGCTATAATGTATGGAGCTTATATGTTGGGTCAATCATTAGTCTATGCACCTAGCTTGAACTCTGCTAAGACTTGTGCTTCGAGAATTGTCGCAACAATTACTAGACAGCCTGAGGTAAGAACCGAGGATTCTGTAATGGATAAGACGGAATGGGTAAGTGTCCTTTAACTTCCAATTTATAGGTTTTAAAATACATTCTGCGTTTAATTATGATATTGGTTGTTTTTGATCAGGTCGCGTCCGGCAGTTTTAATGTAAAAGCTGTAGAGTTTAGTTATCCGACGCGTATACATCAACAAATTCTCAGAGGTATAAATTTAAAGGTAGAAGCTGGGAAAACAGTCGCTTTAGTCGGTTCATCGGGATGCGGAAAGTCCACAATACTTCAATTGATGCAAAGATTTTATGATCCTGTAACTGGAAGCATCGTAAGTTTCAAAATCGTATATATCCTTAAAAATCTATATATATCCTAAATGAGTAAAAATTACTGAAGTAAACCTTCTTATTATTCTTCCTTTTTCTTTCCACGGTACAGACTGATTTATGAGTACACGTGAGTTAATTTTTATTCTCCGTAAAGAAGGTTATATGTTTAATAAAAAAAAATTCAGACCAGTTGTACGAACGTCATCGACGCGACGTCGTAAAATGTAAATGTCAATATAATAATTATTTTGCTTTTTGAATATCAATTTCGTTTTGCTTACACACGGTGCCATACATTAAAGAAAGAGAAGAAGAATAACAATTTCAATAATACAGAGTAAGCACAGAATAAGCAAGATGGGTCAAATAATGGGCACGTTTACAACGAGACATCTAGACCTTAATATGGACGATAAGCCAACATTTAAAACAAACGACGGCTTTAGTTTTAAAAGGAGGGAACGACAAATGCAAATTCCGCAAGAACATTTAGTATCGGCGAGGATTCCGCATAAATTTCGTGATTATTGTGCTCATCTTCTCATGGACTATTTAGTTTGTCGGCATGAACATATGCCTCTCGTATACCGTTGTCATCATGAAAAGCATGCTTACTTGAACTGTGAACACGCTGATTACATTTTAAGGATGAAAGAGTTCGAAAGAGAACGACGTTTACGAGAACGAGAAATAAGAATTAAAAACAAAAACGATGATTGCGTCTGTTAAATCACTCTGTACTATACTCTCCCCACAACCTGAACAAAAACCTCATTGTCCGAAATATAATACCTCCAAGAGTTTTTTTGACATAATATTAGCGTCCAATTATTTATTAATGTTTTCAGTTCACATATTAGTAATTTAATAAATGAAAATCTTATAAACATGAGAATTCGCATTCACAATCTGTAGATTTAGGTGTCTGTTATTTACTAAGTTGTTTTTTGACTTATTAGAAAAAATGGTAGAAATTAATGTTTAACTTATAAGAATATACACATTAAACTTTTATACCCATTTCAAAATATCTCCATCCCAAGGTATTAATAGTAGATGGAGAATTAATGATATTTAGTAAGTTATTCAATAAAACATGCAAGATAACAAGTGATTTCTAAAAAGTGTAAAAAACACGGTGTCGTATGTTATCATTATACTGTAAGAAACCCACTGCAGAGCTATAGATCATTTCCCGAAGGAAAGTATGGGCATAATCACCACGCCAACCCACGACTTGTGGGTGTATTTAAACTCGGAGAAATCCACAGTTATATGTTTTCCCACTTATACTTGTATTATAAGAATATTTCTCAGGTTCTGGTTTTACTCATGATGTTTTCTTTTACCATCAATCGATAGTGTTACCAATTTAAATTAGTAAATGTATGCGATTCCGAAAAAAATGTTGATAGATGTTGGGTTTTTCGCAAGATCAGATTGATATACCCTTTGTTACCCTATGTAGATAATTCTATTAATAAATTCAGCTAGACAATCGTGATTTACTTGATTCAACTAAATTAAAACAGGAATTGGATAATCGTGATATACGTCGTTCTTTATCACTGCCTCGTCTGAGAAGACAGCTGGGTGTGGTGCAACAGGAGCCTGTGTTATTTGACCGCACGCTCGCTGAGAACATCGCATACGGAGACAACAACCGCAAAGTTACAATGCACGAGATCGTTGCAGCCGCTAAAGCAGCCAACATTCATAATTTCATAATCTCTCTTCCGAAAGTAAGTATCTACAAAATGTTATCCTCACAGATTTTGGCAGAATCTTAGAATGCCATGTAGTGAATTTTATATATTAGCGGGCTCGGCAGACAGACGCTAGAGACGCGCTGCTCCGCCCAGATAATAAAACATCTTAACAGACTATATACCAAAAACATTCCTCATTAATCACTTTATTTACTGGTGAAAACCGTATGAAAATCTATATAGTAGATTTTGAGTTTATCACAAACTGACAGACAGGACTTTGTTTTATAATATGTCGTCGAGAGATTCGAACCCATGGCGATAAAAACAGTGTCTCTTCACGCTATCATTAAGCCGTCATCTTCTTGTTTTAATTCTGCAGTATATAATATACTTGTTGTGTAGGGTTACGATACGAATCTCGGTTCGAGCGGTGCCCAACTATCTGGGGGTCAGAAGCAACGCGTTTGTATTGCGCGAGCACTCATCAGGTCCCCACGCCTGTTGCTGCTCGATGAAGCCACATCCGCCTTAGATGCCAATAGTGAAAGGGTAAATTATTTAATTACTTAAACTTCACATGTAATCATCTACATAAATGCAGAAATGAACGTGACTTTATTAATAGAAGCTAATGATGACAGGCAGGATTTCTAAAGATAGACATAAACATATTAGTGGATACTAATGGCCGAATGCAAAATTACACTTTTACACATATTGTTTTAAAGAGATTAACTTTCCTCAACACTGATTAACAAATATATAATTTTTTATTTAACTCGATCGTGTATAAGGCAACACCGGCTTACGTGAACTAAAAACCTTTTCCCCGAAATTGTAACACCTTTGTATTTTGCACAAGAGTAAAGGCGATAACGAAAATATCCGCTTCATAATGGTAAGTTCAGGATACATATACTAATATATACTAGTATATTTACAGTATACAGTACGATGTACAACATTGTAATAAAATCTATACATATAATAATAACGCAAATGTAACGTGTCTGTCCTTTTTGAATTTTTGTGAAAAAATCTAGGAATTAGTAATTAAATACGTTTCAATCATTTTTAGAAATGTCTGCCTATCTCTTTGTTTGCACACGCATCACTGCTCAAGTACGACGTTCACGATAAAACCTCACCTAGAAAATCATTAAGTATCTTCAAGTAACATTTAATCTTGATTTCATTAAATCGATGCACTTTATCAAAAATCATTGTAATTTGATTGACAGCTCGAGTTGAGTACACATAAACACAAAAAGTAGTTACAAAAACAGATTATAATTTAATACATAAATTATATCAAAAACACAGTAAACGTAAGATTATTTTTTACGTATGTTCCATGCGGACGAAGTCACAGGCATGGCTAATGTAGATTAATTTGCATGTTCCTTACACTTATGAAATTTATAGAAGTCACTATCACTGCTGTGCTGGGACTCGGTTTTAAATGACACACAGTTTAAATTAGTAATTTAAAAGCCGATAACCGAGTCCCGCCTCCTTGATTGACTTCTAATGTGTTTGTAAATTAATTTTCAGGCGGTAACCGAAGCTCTCGAGAAAGCTGCCCAAGGTCGGACTTGCATAACAATCGCTCATCGTCTGACAACTATCAAAGATGCAGATATTATATGTGTTCTTGATAAAGGTATAAGCGTTCTATATTCTTTTTTTATTTTGCACAGTCTTGATCCGCGCCTTTTTTCTGTTTTCGTTTATTTTATTAAAATCGTTTTCAATGCAGCATATACAGTGAGCAAGACTTGCGATATTATTAATACACCTAATAATATTATCGACTTTATTGCGGCTTCATTATCATTTTTATGGTCTATATTAATCTATAATCCACAATGACCCCCGCCGAGATTTTGGCGGGATTTTAGTCTGTCATGTAGCGGATTTTATATTTTATTCATAATCTTGTGTTATTTGAAGTTATATTTTATAAATTTGGTGGTGTTTACGTAATATAGTTAGTTCATTGTACATAAGTGAATGGAAAATAATACCACGGAGCATGGAATTCTGAGATGCCACAAGAACGCCCTAGATGGTTCTAACAAGGGAGACACCATCTTGTTAGAATGTTGAAATATTCTCACAACGCTTGTAATATTATTAACTACACGGCAATGGCAGTAATAATCTGAAAATTTGCCAAAAATAAAGTTAAAAATAATGATCGCACCGAAGCGTCCACGGTCCGATGGATGAACCAACAATTGCGGCGTCAGTCACATCGGTATAGTAGACATAGATGTTGCTGAATCTGGATGTCGCCACTGTAGCATATGAGACGCTATCGCGGATATGTATCCTTCTGCGTTTTATTTGCCGAATCATTATCGATTTCAAGGTCCAACAAAGGGATTCATTAATGCATTCAGAAATCTATACTAATATTATAAAGAGATAAAGTTTGTGAGTTTGTGACGTTTTAGGGGATAATCTCAGGAACTACTAGTCCGATTTGAATAATTATTTCAGTATTATATAGTTCATTCATTGAGAATGGTTATAGGCTATATATCATCACGCTAAGACTAATAGGAGAGGAGTACAGATGAAAAATGTTTCAAAATCAAGATGTTTTTTTTTTTCTTTTGAGAGTTGCTGCGTGTTAGTGTATCTATTCCATGCGAACGAAGTCGCGGGCAGAGGCTAGTGTTTTATAAATATATAGTTATAATTGTACGTACAGCTTTGTTGTTACAGTATGAGAGTTTTCGACTAAATCTATAGAGGTACGGTTAGACATGTTTCATTCTAGTATAGACCGTTGTATATATAACTTAACAAGGTAGTTTTGATCTGCATTTACTTTATAAAACTGTAATAGTGAGCCCTTTTTATTGCGTTTCGGGAACCGTCCTGTATATGCCCAGCAAGACAAGGGATTGGAAGCCGACATGACATATATGATCGAAAATGGTTTCTTGCAGTGTTCTTGGTTTCATTAGCCATATTTTACCTATTATAAAGCATGTCCCTACTAAAAACAGAGTACATGGTTGTGAGGCATAGAAACAGCCCATATAGAAATCAACACCTAAATCATAGTTACTTGAGATTTGAACCGTGAAAAATGTTACATGCGTGTATACATTTTATATACTTTTCAGGTAAAATCGTGGAAAGCGGCACTCACTCGGAACTTATAAGACTACAAGGTTATTACTGGAAAATGAGCCGAGAACAAAGCGTTTCGTAACGAGAATTCAACTTATATACTTAGCTTATATATCTAGTTTTAATTTTAAGCTAAAAAAAAAAACATAAAAATGCACTTTGAATGCATACCTTTTATTTGTAGCAAGTAGATTTATATATTATTGGATGATCCTCGTGGTTTGGTCTGTGTCATTTATATCAATCGTTTTGTTATATCTGAAAGAGATTTCGACGAAAGCTCCCAGGCGCTTTGACTTTTTCCGACGCTTTCAACATTGTTATATTTCGACCACTTTACGAAAAATATTGACAAATTATACATTTAAACCTTCCTCGTGAATCACTCTATCTATTAATTAATACCGCATGAAAATTCGTCGAGTGGTTTTTAAATTTATCGCGAACAGACAGACAGACACGGCGAAGTACTTTGTTTGATAATATGTGTCATATTAAAAACCATTAACGAGGAAATCCAAGAACTTTGAGCACATCGTTATATATATAATATATACAACTGAATTATTTTTAGGTATTGTAATGAAATTGAACTTGCACGTAACTATTAATTTGTAAAACATAACAAAAAATGATCGCTTTTTGTTTCAATTAAACTGAATTTATACAAATAGTTGTTTTTTTAGCCTCCATGCGGCTTTATCTGCGTTAATACTTGTTACAGAAGATGGCACCATACATGTTCTTGCAATTAAAACGGTTCACAAACCACATAATGTTATAACTTTTAGATAGTAGAATTTTTTTCAAGCTCACTGCGAAATTATGATTCATTTAAAAACTGTGTAGAGTGTTACCTATATGTTGCTCTGATATATAGGATGTATTATTGTAGCATTAAAACAAAATAGTGCATCCATTAATTACGCGAGGTGTTTAGGGTGGGGGCAGGGTCAAGCCGAATCTCACGTGGGAGACAGGGTTTCGTCAAATTAAACGTATTTTTTTTTTTTGTAAAAATGTAAGAAAATTAAATTAAAGTAAAAAAACTTGTACAAAAACTTTTGAAACATCTCGCATGAGATGAAGGAAGTTGGAAAACCTCACAACGTCTCAACAGGTGTAATATATTCAAAATACTCAAAACTCCCCAGGTAAAAAATGGAGCACCCTAATACCATTTTGTAGTTGTATAAAAGAGAATTAAATATACATCCATCATCGCAAAACTTTCTCGTTCATAATATTAATAGGGTTTAATAGAAAACAACTGAAATACATACTACATTTTATTTATCAATAAATCCAAGAAACTATAAGAGAATAGAAATACATATATATCACTTTATTGTCCAGTCCAATGACATGAAAATTTATTAATTATATTGATAACAAACTTAATTTTGAAATTCACCAACAGAGATCGAAATGCAAACGTTACCACTTCCTATAAAATATTCTTTATTGAACTTCAACGAGTCGTCCTAATTTACATTTTCCGTGTTTGTATTTATTGCAATTATGACCTACTAACAACAATTAAGAATTTAGAAAAGCAAAAACAACAACAACAACACCGAACTTGTCCATACAACAACTATGTGAAAGAAATATTGATAACATTAGTCCATCCTTCCACAATTTTTTTTTAATGAGAAAAACTGATTACACAAAAAAACATACATAAAAGGAACGCAAGCAATAAGCCACTGTTCACTTCTACCGAAATGTATTATTCGTAACTAGTAAGCAATGTTAGGACTAAAAAATGCTGTAACAAAAAATTTCACCAACAAACAGTATTTATTATTAATGGGTCCAATCACTGATAATTTGTTTATGAACGAAACAAGTTTTTTCATTCGGATTTATATTTTTAAACTTATGTACTAACAAAAGTATATAGGCACACTTAAATAAAATTTGCGCTGTTCCTCACCAGTCCTAACTCGTAACGCGATATCGTCAAGAGTAGTATAAGTAAACTATAGAATGAAAAAATGTTTTAATATATGACCAGTAGTTTAAGAGATTAACGTGTTCAAACAAACAAATAACCAAACATTCTTTTGAGCTTTAAGTGTAATTCTTTAAAGCGAAATAAATATTTCTTATTGATAATTTCAAACATGAACAGAGATGCATTTGTTTTTACGCACCTCATATAAAATATTACAAAACAATGGAAATAAGAATAAAGTTAGAATTCAAGTACGCGATTGGTCAGCTGGTAAACCTAACTCTATGCTCCTGCTGCCATAACATATCATTTTGAGAACGGCGTACTCACGTGTCCTCAATGTTCACGAAGTTTCGCCACGAAGATAGGCTACATAAGCCATCTTCGAGCACACCAGCGCCATTAATAAGTTTAGGGGTCAAAGTGGTCGCCATGGCCGAAACCGGTCGGACCAATCATCATCATCATCATAACACTTTAGAATAATTTTATAATTAAGCTAAAGGGGTGTCCATTAATTACGTGGGGGTTTAAAGGAGGGAGCGTCAAGCCGAATATAACTGAATCTCACATTAGAGAGGAGGAGTTCTCGGCAAAGATCGAATAATTTTGTTAGTCAAAGAACGGTACAATAAGTACAAATTCAAATTTTAGGGTAAACATGTTTCTAGATTAAAATATGACGAAATCTGACAAAATTCTTATATATATTATAGTCCATGAATAGATGCAATGTAGATTCATTATAACCAAATGAATAAAGTAAAAAAAATCTTTCTTATTTTAATATATCCAACACATTATTCTACTGAAAATGAAAATTTTCATAGATCTCGCGTGAGATTAGAGGAGGGGAGGAAAAGGGATCGAGAAAGTCTCACGATATGTTACCAAGGGGAGAAGGGGATTTCATAAATCCCCGAAAACACCTCACGTAATTAATGGACGTCTCCTAACCGACACGACTACATAACAGCTGACAAATTTGAACAATTAAGAATCACTTAACAATGACTCGTTGCTTACGACCAAGTTATTCATTATAAGGGCAGTTTAACACTGGCATTCTTGTGGAAGGACAGATAGTTATCCTTGAATATCAACGTTCATAACCATCGAAATTCCTTAAAATATTATGTAAAATAAAATAATAAGCATACTTTCGTTATTCTTTAACGTTACAAATATATATATCTCATATAATAAGCTTTATAAAATCCTTTAAAATATATAAGAGCCGCTGCCGAAAATCTACAAATTCAATCAAAAAAATATCACTAATATTTAATTAGTAATAAGATTACTAAAAAACATAATATCAACGTTTAAGTATTTGGTATATAATATAAAGGAACATTTTTAACAAGAAGGTAAAAAAAACATATTTATCAATGATAATAATTAATAGTAAAACACAATTTTATATAAAAGCAACGTACGATAAAATTCTTACCTAATAACATAAAAAAAAAAACAATCTATTCCTTTAACAGCATACACTCAATCGACTCGGTCAAACGTTACAATTTATACGCTAAATGTTTTTATACACAGAAATTAATAAAAACATTTTTTCTAAAATCGAAATCGTAAAAGAAACTCAGAAAGACATTTTAAGAATAAGTTTTTAACCTAATGCTGTGACACTCTACCTTAACTATTGAATAGAGCGTGAGAGAGACAACTACAGTATAGAAAGATTATACCTACACAAGATATTTTTATCCTATTGCCCTGTTTTCTCATATGAAAATGATCAGCCCTCTTTCTAAATATAATGTAAAAATAATGTATATATTTTCTGTTTAAAAAGAGCAGTAGGTACAATTAGGCAATTTTAATGATTTTAAATAGTCCCGTTTTCAATAATAGATTTATAGAAAACATAGATCATATGACATACAAATTTGACTCATTCAATCATTAAATTTGAAAAAAAAAAAAAGGAATACGAATCGTAATAATTAAATACTCGCCTGAGTTCCCTCTTAAAACTAACTTTTTATTTACTTATTACCTAAAAAAACAAACATTTCTCTATACTTTTTCAAAGATATAAACCGCCAACGAAACAAATATAGTTTGTACTCATTCATATAATTAACTAATCGAATATTACGTACTTCATTGTAGAATTTACTATAATATACTTATTTATTATTTCAATTAAATTTTGAATTAAATCAAATTATATGGTCATTTAATAAACGTAACTTTCCATTGACCAAACACTCATATTTTCTTTTAAAGTTTCAAAACTATGTTAAGAACTCACGATTTCTGTCAAAGTTTTAAGCCATGTTTAAGTACTCATTATTTCTGTCAATGTTTCCAACCTTTCCATCATGCTACACATATTTTATTAAACACAGTGTGTATTAAGTGATTTTTAGATAAAACTCACAGTAACCCTCAAAATATTAATCTATAAAATAATATCATATATTAAAAATATATAATTTATATGAATTCAAAATAATTTTATTTATTCACTACAAATATTCATATCCAATATGTTTCGAAAAACCCATTTACACTAAGAACAACTTATACATTAAATATCTTGATATATATATTCCAGATGATCAGCACAAAAGAAAATTATATATTACGAACTATTTGTGCCTTTCTACTTCATAGAAGTGACGGTGTATAATGCTCAGCGTCCACTAAGTGGGCCGAACCGAACCGTACCGAATCACGAAAAGTCGTTTACCATTCATTGTAACTATCGTGTATAAAGGAAGCAAAGTGCTTCGTTCAAATTACACAAAATCCATGTATTATGAAACTTATATTTAATTAGGTTTAACCTAAATAAAAATCAGAAATAATTTTTTAAATCTTATATAGATTTTATGAGCAGGACTCTAATGCCTTCTTATCAGTAGTATATCTTACTTAATTAATTAATGTGACAACGTCTTGTTCCTATGATGATAATATAGTTTAATTGATTATTTATTATATAATATAATATATGAACATATACTACACGATAATGTTTATAGTTCTAAGCACATGCTCTAAATTACAGTGCGTTTGTAATGACGAGTTTAAACTTCTATTTATTTTACCACAAAACTTTAATTCTATTAACGAATATCATGCATCAACTTACTTCTAATAAGTTCTAATTTTATATTATTACAGCCACAATTACAGTTGTCGTAAAATCACAATAAGAAGTCTTCAGGTATACAAGCACACATAAAGTTAACAGAAAAAATAATGGGGTAGCATATTATGGCAAAAGTTAAAGAAATCCGCGGAGAGAAAAAGCGATAACTCACAAACGCAGAAACCTATCCTGCCAATAAAACACTGCAAGCCTAAACATCTATACGACGCATATTATATAAGTAGTCCAACAAAAGTTAAACTACTTTTTACACGTAATATAAATAATTACTAGTGTTTTCAAACTTATTATGATGTTTTTTTTTTTTATATTGTATCGTACATTATATAAGAGATCAGACGGAATTGTGTTATCTTAAAAAGATTATAAGTTTTAACAATGTACTTGAAGAGAAAATAATTAAGACGATGTTATATGACGATTATAAGTTATACTAAATGGCACGACTGATTTCGAATGACATTATTAAGAGACGTCAAGAATGTTACATTAATTGCACTTCCCATGTTTAAACATACATACAAATACTAACATCGCACGTTCAGAGTCTAGTCGTATAAATGTCTACTTTTTTTGGAAATATCACGTTTCCTACTTATTTCCATGTTTATTAATAATACTAGATACTTAAAAACTATATAATTTGGTATACTTCACGGAACATTTAAACTAAATAACATTGTCATGTATATTTTAAATTCACTCATATAATGTAAACTGAAAAATAATCATATAACCCTATCTATTTTATTAAAGTGACACGAACATGTTTAACCTATAATTTTGTATGACATATTGTTACCTATGAGCGTGGGAAAAAAAACTTTAAAAAATATACAAACAAATCACACGGTTGAACTTATCAAATAACATATATAGGCGCGTCTTGGACTCTTTTAAAAATCGTATATAAACGGATCATCATCATGGTTCAGTTCCAATCCGAGTGAATATGAAGTGACAACTTTAAACTACCTTTAAAAGTAGTGCGATCTTTGAACCATTTCATAGAATTTGTAAGTATATCGCATGAATTTAAAGGTCAAAATAATTTTAATAATACGTTTATCACCGTGTTCGTATTAGAACAATACATACACAGTATTTTTATTATCCACGGTCGTAACAATATTTATATTTCAAAATACATAACTTCTAGAAAAACTAACTCTATATATAATCCGATTTTCTTTTACTATGTCAAAAAATGACTGCAAAGAATCAAAATAAAACCATATTTCAAATGTAGTGTTAAGTCTAGTATTGTACTATACGTAAGATACTGGCAAGCCATTGCGTTTCAATTCAAAATCAGATGGGACTAGTTATAAAATTATCAAAGTTCGTTGGTGACGTGTGTTCATTGTGGTAGGTTATTGCGGTCAGGATCCGACGTCTGTTGTTGCTGATAAATGGTGTTACCACCGTCCCCATTCCTTTCGTATTCGTGAGGTAGCGCAGGCAATTGTGGATTTTCTTGAGCCTCCTCACGATTTACGTACGAATTTTGTATCTAATCGTGATAAATAAGACAATATTATATATACAAGTAAACCACAAGTACGCATTATCGGTAATGATATATAATAACTCGGTGAAAAAAACATCGTGATGATATCGTTGTATAACGCTAAAAGACTTTTTTTAAATCCATTATAGCTACAGTTATCACCCTCAAGTTTAAAATATGTGGTAACATTTTTGCAGATATATAGTACGACAGTTGCACATCGTTCACGAAACATCAGCTGAGATTATGGTGAAGACACTAACACTATACTGTACACAAATAAGAAAGTTCAGTTACAGATATTTCTCATTTAATCTTTGCAACTTTATAAATTGTAACTAAATTTGGAATAAAAAAATTATACCTTGCAATAGGACATTCAATGCAATAACAACTAGTGCAATGACAACTAACATCTAACAAATAGGTATATTTAAAAAAAAACTTAAAGCGTAACATGTGTTTACAGTATCTATAATACCGTATTGCCAACTTCTAAAT
Source organism: Antheraea mylitta (assembly GCA_014332785.1). NCBI lineage: Eukaryota > Metazoa > Arthropoda > Insecta > Lepidoptera > Saturniidae > Antheraea > Antheraea mylitta. The sequence continues at coordinate 1,811,223 of JACEII010000074.1, read as the reverse complement.
AAGCTTTGGTATTCGTTCGCAATTTCTAAAAGCCAATAAAAATTAGTAAGAGTATCTATACAGTATGGAGAAGCATTTAAATATTGGGTAAGGAGACCTATTTTAGTGGTGAATGTATATATTTTTATTAACATTTTTTATTTTTCCTGTCAAAATAGGAAACCAAAAAAAATCTTAATAGACCAATGATTTCTATGAAATTAATAATTAGTACTATTTTTTCTATAATTTTGCCGTGTTTCATAGCTCATTTGTTATGAGAAAAAAGTTGGCGTTTTAAGAGAACTCCGCGAAACATAAATTTTTCAAATCGCGCTAATAAATATGTCATGGCAAAAATATAATTTTAGTTCTTTTATTATAACATTACTTTTATTTTATATATCTCTAAATAGTCCTTTTGTAACAAAGGATACTCAAATAGCACTTAGATTTTCAATAGGTATTCTGCTCAACTTAGCACATTTGGAGAAACCTTTAAACGAATTTACACGAACCTTTTTCTTCTTTCATTTGGTATATATATAATTGAACGAATACGCAGTAGTGTACGGCAACCTTTATTATTTAAAGAGAATGTCATTTTATCGTATTTTATTTAATAATTTTATATTATTATGTTCATAATTGTCTTTTTTAATTTTCATTGGAATCCTGTCTAAGTAGATTATTTTGGCGGAATCTTGGTATGTGATGCAATTTCATAATTTATTCATAATATTATATTATTTGAGTCCATATTTTCTAATATTGGTGGTGTTTTACGTAATATAGTTCGGTTATTGTGCACAAGTGAAATGGATGGGAGATAATACCACGGAGCATGGACTCCGAGATGCCACAAAAACTCCATGGAAAAAATGTGTTCCTCTTGTTAAAAAATTTAAATGGTTGCAAATCTTGTAATATGATGTATTACCTATTCGATAATGACAGTTAATAATGTAGTAGACGATCGATTGCCAAAAATAAAACAAAAGCAAGAAGACTGTCTAAGTAATACCTGAACTTCTTGAAGTTTTACACATTAAGTTCATACGACACTATAGTTGTCACCAATGTTTCTAAACTGTAGCCGACTTACCATACATAAAAATTAGACATGTCTCCCCGCATCCGTTTAAACTAAGCTAGGCTATGCTAAAAACTAACCGGATTCACGTTAATAATAGGCTGCAATATACCAAGCCTCGCGAGAAGTAGCTGCTCTTTCACTTGGCGCAGTTCCTCCTGCTGGCGGACGATCATCTGCTGCAACTCCTCGTGTTTCCTCTGCAGCTGCTCCTGCCAGAGCCACAAACTCGTATCAAGTTATACATGCACAAACCGAATGCGACAACCGAAATTTATTTTTAAAGCCAACTTTATAATTTACAATGAAAATATTATCAATGAAAACGCTTAATCAAATTACTTACGAGCGGAAATGAAAATCAAACACCGTAAGCGTTATTGTTATAACTGTATCGCTGTTACCAACGAGCACAAAATAACATCAAGCTACCATATTATACACAATTATACAAGCGAATCTACCAATAAACATTATATCAGGCCCTCGTGTAATTACCGTTTTATACACAAAAAAAAATATTAATAACATTAATATCAATGTACACATTAACTTAGGTAGTGAAGTAGTGCTCATAAATCTTTACACCGAACGTTATTAAAATCGGCAATTTCATTTTTAAGGGCCTAATATATCGTAAATCGAATTCCAAAACCATTACCAAAAATGAAACCAACCATCATAGTACCTGTTAGTACAATGTAATATAATATAGAAATAAAACAAACAGGCCGAATTGTATCCCTTTAAAAAATAATGATAGCATTGATAGTTCAAGTAAGATTGTTTGTAAATTTCGGAACAACATGAATTTTATTATAAAAAAAAATAGCAATATTAAAATAATCTGTAAAGGAGCTTATGTTTTCCACAGAACAGTAGAATGCTCACTTGACAGAAAATCATTATGCACAATATATTGTGTTACGAATCAATCACTACATAATACACTGCACAAAACACTAAAATGAATCAGAAGCGGTTCAATATAGAAAATATTTATCTGAAAAAAAACACAGCAAAATTATAGGTAATATTAGAAATAATTTTTAAACATCTATTTTTCGTTAGTGTTATCGCGTACTCTGATTATTTATTAATAGCACAATTGAGGGGTATAGAATCAAATGCAGCTAAGAGCGTAACCGAGATTTAAGCTGTCTTTGATGTTTGCAGCCGGTTTTAAGATGACTTTGATCCCAATAGAGATTTTTAGACTGATTTTTGTATTACTGTACTGTTTGTGTTGCTGGTTTTGATGTAAAATTATAAGTTAAGGTTGTAGACAATTGACAGACGTTTATTTTTGCATTCACAGTTCATATTTAAAAAAACATGCAACTTGCTGCATTTGATTCTATACCCCTCAATTGTACATTCTAGTCTAGGTTTGATTGCCTTACGATAACAAAGAGACCGAGGAACGTTATGAGATTAATCTAAATACAGGACATGCCATGATTTTCCTCATTATCACTTTAATACACATTTATTACATAGTATACATTAGACTTTGTTCCACCATTTAACAGCTTTCTCTCTATTTAATATCTGTATAAGTCGACGGCTCAATATAAACATGGCATTGGGTATCTTTTTTCTATTCTATAAGAAACATTTAATTTATCTTCACTAACTATGCCATACCTAATTATGTCCTGCGTTAGTTTTCGTAGCAGACTGCTCTCTCGCATATTTAATATTTTTGTATAGTGTATAATATAATATTATGCATAATTGAACATACAAAAACTCTGTATCATTATGTTTGTCGACGACGAAATCCGTAACTACTCAAATGAACTTCATGAGACGTTGGCATATGTATAATTTGGTCCAATTCGAAAGAAATGATAATCAATATTTCGATTAATATTCTCAATATTTTTTAATTACAAACTGAATGATTATAAATGTTAATTATTGTTCTTAATTGTAAGTTCCATCAGTCTCGAATAGATGGCGCTTTAAATCAGTTTGTTGGCAGAAAACTGTAGTACCTATTGTTATGGACAACACATAGATGACGCCAAGTCTTAATTTTGAATTTTTAACAAGCTATAACAACGCGTGGTCGGCTCAGCTATAATCTTTATAATTTTTTTTTACAGTTGTCAAGTGTCATATTTTAAACGTGTATTTACTAGTTTACACACACAATCACCACAGCACACACGAGTCTATTAGAACTTACGATAGAGCATATAATGGACGATAATTAATCAGAATTATACAATTGAAGCGACAAACCCAAAAATTTGCGTGTTTATGAAAACCATGATTCGAGGTTAGTATATCTATGAACAGATCCAAATTATGTTTTAAGTATTAAAGATCCTTTAACCAAACCCAGTGAAACACCACCATTGGTAGGTATGATTATCAATTAATGATTTGTTATTCTTGTATAGGATAGGATATTGCAATCAGACATCGGACCGTCCCAATGTAATTTTTTTTTGGTGAAAACCGAGCTTATATGTGAAATTTGCAACAGGCATCATGTCTTCCATTAATCTACGTGAGGTGTTTTTGAGTATGGTATGAACCGTAGACCCCGTAAAATATCGTAAGATTTGTATCGACCTAATAAGACGTAGAATCTTTAAAAATTCGTAACTTTCTTTAGTATGAATGCGTTGGATTTATTAAGAAAAACAATTTGCTGTTTATTTTTAATTACCTTTTTTACTAGTATTTATTTATACAATGATTATTACATTACATTTTAGGATATCAATACTAAATAACTTTACGTATATTCATGGGTCTTAACAAATAAAAAAATGTGACAGATTTCTAGAACTATGTTTTTTTTTAAATCAAATTAGATTTTCTCGATCAACGATTTTTTACTCGAAAGAATTATTTATTTGCCAAAAACCCCTCTCCGTCCCGAGTGAGATATAGTGAGATTGGACTTGACGTAAACCCCTCACGTAATTGATGGCCATCCCCTAAGAATTAAGCATGAATAACTTTACAATCATGTATTAAATGTTAATGACAATGGACGTGTGTTATAGGCTTTTAAAACCTGACGGACTGCAAGCGAGAATAAAAAAACCCAGCCGCTATTCTCGCGGACGTCACCTGAAGCTGAGCTTGATCCGGTGACACGATTATAGGTAGCGACTGTAGTGGCAAAGATACGGCGGGTACAGCGACCGTGCCGACGTACGGCGATGGTTCCAAATATTGTGCACCGATACCGTGCTGGGGTACTAGCACTGGCTCACAGCCTTTGCGGGTCTGTAGGGGAACATTATCGTCACCACGATAAAAAAAAACTCCAGTCAAAACCCTATTAATCGACATACGTCGCGCTTCCGACCAGATTATCACAAAGAAATGATGAATGCATATCCAATGTCGTAGTAAAGAGGGGGAATGATAAAAAAGTATTTTTTTTTTTTTCGAAATTACCGTACCGTAATTTGATGAAAGCAGAAGTTGTGAGGTTTTATAAACCAACGATGCAAATGAAACTTTTTCCTGATTGTAGGCATTTAACTAAAGATTTTCGAAAACTTATTCAATGTTGAGTATTCAAATCGCGTTTTTTTTTATCTTAACTTAATAATAGAAAAATAAGAATGATAGTGTGAAATCAATAGTAGACAAAGTATCTAAGCATAAATTTTATTTTAAATCTGCATATTAGCATGAATATATAATAATTTAGATTATACACATATTGACGTCAACTCTCACTTTACCCCTACTCCGCGGCCAAGCGGCAGCAGTAAGACTACATGCGATGGGAAAAAACCTTTCACTTTAAACACAGATGTATTAACTATTCCCCGTTTAAAAACAGTCAATTCCTTAGCGGATATTAATTAAGAATAATAAATAAACGTTATAGATACGAGTCAAATTTCTTGTACATTTCTCTTATCGAATGTAAAGACATAAAATTCCACACGATTAAACCCACTATCGTCGACTAGTTGTAAACATTGAGAACTTATCAAGCAGAGTATTGTTATTAGACTTAATTCTGCAAGACGTATGGGAAATTTATATTTATAACTTTTTAATTATACATTAAAGATAAAGTAAAACGCGGTCTCCGAGATATTTAAAATTTATAACCGTCACACTTTAAATTAATTAATTAATAATATAGAGCGAAAGATACAACTGCAGTTCGGAGTGATTATGAATAAATGAAATAGACAAAGCATATGATGACGTATTCCTATGTTTCCTCATTAAGAACTGAAAATTAGTACTTTTTTCGATATTAAAACAAGAATAAATTAGCCTGTGTCTATATATTTTTTGTTTTATTTATTATTTTCGAGATATGTATGCTTGTAGAAGTCTAAGGCTTCATCACGTCGGATTTTGAATTGTGACGGCTTAGGCATCAACGTCGGGGTCACCAAATGGAGGAGCTAATAACCAGTCTATCTTACGAGCCCCGAGTATTATTACGCTGGCCATGTCAATCTAGATATTTATAGTAGCTCCTACATGCTTAATGTCTGACTGCGATATAATAGAGCAAGTTTAATACTTTTAGAAGGATCCTAAGTCTTAGAATATGTAATATGTAAATAAAATCTAAACATGGGTGGTGCAAGCCAAGGCTAAGGCCAAGCCAAGGCTTAGAATGTATGGTATAAAATATCTGATTTAATTCTATTATGCAAGAATAAAACACAAATATGTTTATATGGAACAAACGCCGCCTACATTTCCTCTTAAATACATTGTGTATTCTAACCGATATAAATGCATTAATTTTTTTAATTTTTTCAATATCTACATCCTTTTTCTTAAATTTTTTTTTTCTGACAAAAAATACGTAATCGTGCATTTAAGGGTTAAAAAAGTTTAATTCAATACAAAACTGAAACTCGAGTATAAAGTATGTCAGTATGAAATTACACGTTATGATTTTTAAAGGAGTCATGGTTGTCTAGTGGTTTATACTGGTGGAATATCATTCTGATGTCCGCAGGTTCGAACTCCGGCACGTATCAAAATCGGATTTTTTTTCCTCTTGAGAGCTTCTGCTGCGAGTATAGCGTTAGATCAAAGTAACTATACCACGCGAACAAAGTCGCGGGCAGAGGTTAGTATATGATAAAACAAATATTCAACTATTTATCCCACTGCTGGGCTAAGACTTTGTATCGAAGAAAGTATAGATAATCACAACGTAGTGGTAATTATAAACGCTGGAAAATGCACTTTTCTATGCTTTTCCTGCGTTTAAGTTTTAGTACGAGATTTGCTTTACCAGTAGCCTTTAGTATTACCAATTCAATTAACAAACATACTTGAATTCCAAAGAATTCGTAAACGCAACATCCTATGTATGTGGGAAGTCATATTACTTTATTGTGAAAACGAAAAAAAATATTATTTTGATAAATAAATTATTTTGATTTGAGTCAAAAGTTGGAAAAACGATATTAAATCGTACTGTTAACAAAAAAGATTTAATAAATTTACATAAATTATTCTAGAACTAGATTTCTAGAACTGTTTTTTTTTAATTCATCTGTTTTCCTCGATGAACGATTTTTTTACTCGAAATAATTACTTGATATTTGCCAAAACCCCCCTCCGTCCCGTGTGAGATATAGTGAGATTAGGCTTGACGTAAACCCCTTACGTAAGTAAGGGGCATCCCCTAAGAATTTTGCATGAATAATTCTACAATCATATATTAAATCGTACTGTTAACAAAATAGATATAATAAAATACATTAATTATACAGTAGAATACGCGATATCTTTAAAATAAATTATTTATATGATATTTCAAAGGAAACTTTGTACCAATTAACTCCACGGTGCGTTACATCGGCGCGAGCGACTTCCGTTACAACACAAAACTAACTTCGCGAATGTTACATCGGTGTGCACAACTTCCGTTTCAAGATAAACGAGCTACGGCATCTTGTGATACGCCAAAGGAGTGTAACACCACAAAAAAAAACCATTGACATCTATTTGACAATTGGTTTTTAGAATGTGGCGATCTGTTTTTTTGAGTGTAGTGTTTGTGAGTGATGTTACATCATGGGGCCCCACCCCATTTATTTTGAACACTTACATCTTGCGAATTGTTCCTGATGGAGGACCTGGACTCGCCTGAGACCGAGGCGGTGTCGGAGACAGAGGGCGCGTAGGGCGGCTGCGAAGCCCTAGACCAAGACACGGCGGTGGTGCTCACCGTCTGGACGGTAGAGGCCGTGCCGGCGGTACTGCTGGCGGATGTCGACTTCACCGACGCCGGCTATCAATAATACACGCCAACCAACACCCTCTCTTATTTCTCTTTGTTATAAAGTAACAAGTAACAACGTAACCAGTAACGAAGCGACAAGTAACAATGTAACCAGTAACAAAGCAACAAATGACAAAGTAAGCCTGTCAAAATAATTTGAGGCCCGTCTTAAAACCAGCACCGTTCTGTACTAACGAAAGTACGCTGACGCCAGGGTTTTTGTTATAATAGTACCTGGGCAACAGAGTCTAGCTCGGTTCTTTAAAAAAAAAAAAACTATTAGGTTTGCCTCATAAAATTAGCATTTTTCACAAAAAAAAAATATGGAAAAGATAATTGTTAGAATAGTATAAACCAAACAAGTATGTCATTACTGTCAAATGTTATTATGTCAGTTAGCTTCCCTTTCTATGTAGTAGAAACATTTCGTCTTGGTCGCTTTCTGCATTCTCTATAGACCACATATAGATGTCACCTCTTTGTTCACTACTTCACACTGTGTTATTGTGCTCGTATTAAATGTTTATTTTGCTACAATCGTGCATTATTTTTCACAAAACCCATCAGAGATATCTCTCTTATAATTATAATAATAAAATCATTTATTCAATTAAAATAAATTGTTAGGTTTGCCTAGTAAAATTACAATTTTTTACAAAAAAACACACACTGGAGTTACACAAATTTTTGAAGCAACCAATTTCCATCTTGGCTATTTCTGTTTTGACAGCGGCGGCGAAATTTACCTTTATATACTAACTATATTTTTTTATTGCCTGAAATTTCAGATAAAAAAGTTTTCCATGAATAAAATCTAGCTATATCGATAATCATCCCCGAAACTACCTACAAACTAAGTTTCACGGAAATAGCTGACGCCGTTTTATGAGATTCTGAATATATACAAATTTAAAAATATACAAGAATTGCACGTTTAAAGATATTAGATTAGATAGATTTACTTTTTTTTACACTATATTACAATAAACTAATTTTTCCTTCTTCTTCTTAAAGTAAAAATCCCAAAATGAATCAAAAGTTTAATCTCTATGATAAAACATTCTAGCAATTTCTTTTCTCGGTATTCCATTATTATCTATTATCCATTATTAGGATTCTCAAACTTTAAAACCAATATTTCAATATTTTAAAGTAGGTCAAGATTTTTTAAGTTTGAAAATAGAGTGACACACATGAATTAATATTAACGACCTTATTATTTTTCTTACTTGACGTTAGAATACTAAAAACAAAAAGAATGTCAAGGATTTGCAAAAAAAAAAAATTTAAAACGATTTTCACTATTACACTGTAATTGACATTTTTTTCGCCAATTTTGAAATGTTTTTAAAATTTTGAGAGACATCTTAAATATTTTTTTGCGCTGGGGATGGTTTTATTGAAACATGATAAACTAACATGCTATTATCAGAGACTCGAAAAAAATCAGTCCTTTTGTGACACCCTACTGTACAATGAACCGTGTCGTTTCCAGACATCAAGATACTACCAACATTGACGCTATGAACCATCTTATAACAGCCTTTTAAGACCAAAACCCACTTGACAAAGTACTTGAAGTTAGTATACAGTAAATCGCTAATATGCCTGTGAAAACTCTAACTAGACTGAGTTAAAAACTTTACCTTACTCTAAAGTTTGATCAAAATTTCAAATACTCATAAGTGTGAATTACCTGCGATAGCGGTTGATAAGAATTAATATATGGGTCGCTCCCCTCAGATACGTAGGAAGGTGAGACAGGGACGACAGGATTTTCAGCTGCTGCGTCTTCAATCGTGCCGCGGTTTAAGTCCGCATCACTCATGATGTCACCCTCCGCGCCCTCCTGCTTCATATCTTTCTCCATATCTGCGTAACTTTAATACAAAGGACGATATTCAATTTCATCTAAAAAAATCTAGGCCTAACCCTTCCTCATAGATCGCTTTATCTACTACTGAAAACCGTATGAGAATCTGTTCAATAATTTTTGTGTTTATTACAAACAGGCAGACTGCCATAGCAGAGGACTCTGTTTTATAAAATGCAGTGATATAAAAATCATGTCATAATGTTCGTCCACGATTAATTCCAAAACTACCCAACCGATGTTCATGAAACGTTGGCATTTATTTATAATTTTGTCTAACTTGACCGATAATATTGATATATAATCCAATTATAAATTAAACAATTGGCAATGTTGATTATTGTCATTGATTTTAAGTTTCATGGGTCTCGAATAGATGTCGCTTCAAATCAGTCTGTTGACAGAAAACTGTAGGACCAAGTGTTATACACATCTCATAGATGTCGACACTTTATAATTTTGTATTTCTTTTTCAATAACTAAGCCACAGCAAGTATGGCCAGGTCAGGTTTTATATAAACATAGTGGTGCCTATCTCCTACAATATGGACCACGAGAATATACTAAACTTCGGCCTTCTCAAGTCTAAAGTATTCTATTAAATTAAAATAAAACATTAAAAAGGAATTTTTAAAATCTTGCTCTAAAATGAAGTGGATTTGATATTATTTTCATAATCTTATGTTATTTTACGCTACATTTTGTAATATTGATGGTGTTTTACGTAATATAGTTTGGTTATTGTGCATAAATGGATTAAAAAAAATCATTTTCAGATGCAACTCCATGGGAAATCCTAGTTAGGGAGGTCACCATCTTGTTAGAACGTTTAAATGATCGCATGACACTTGTAATACTATTATTATTACTATTATTCTTATGACTATCTACTAGTAATATACAAATATACAAAATGACAACCTAATAGTTTTAAATAGATTGTTTAGAACTAACTTTTGTTAACTAATCATATAATAATTATTTTTTATTATATAGACTACAACGTACGTAAAATACCAGAAAAAATTAAGACATTTAATTAGCCCATTTGAAAAAAAAAACTTTTTTTTAATAATGTTATTGATAAATATTATTTTCTTAACATCAGAGCATATCCCGTAACCAAGCGACTACCACTCGATGATAAATCCGTCATATAGAACCCTTTTTAATTTGTCGCTATTCGGAATGACGATCAGAGTCGGGAGACGAGTCAGATATGTATTTTTTTACCTATTCCGATTAGAGCGAGTACATAAAACATACCTAACGACTCGATGAGTACAGACGATGAATTCAGGCTTCGAATTCCACTGGTGATAAGTTATATAGAATCGTGTCTGTAGCCAAATCCACTGTTGTCCTTTAGTGAGGAATCGGTAGTAACACGATGTGAGTTCTCCTTTTTGCATTACTGTAACAGAAATAATAACGTTTTTTTTTACAGTATTTTTTGCAGGAAATCCTCATCAAGAATAAAGGTATTTACACTTTTTTCATCAACTCCAAACGTAAGTAAATAATGCAGAGATTTTAATGTTCTACGTATTGTGCACTTCACTTGTGAACAATAATCAAACTGTATTACTTAAAACACCACCAATATTAGAAAATATACGAGTCAAATATCACATTATGAATACAAGATAAAAATCACTACATAACATTTCACGGTTCCGTCAAAAACCCCCACTATATATATACTATATACCGCTTTAGTTAAGCTTTTTCATAAAAATAATGTACTAAATACTTTGTTTTACTTTAAATTATTACTGACATTATCGAGTAGATAATGGTATTACAAGTATTTTGCGAACACCTTAATGTTCTAACAATATGGTGGCCCTCTTGTTAAAACTTTCCAGAGAATTTTGATGGCAAATCAGAATCCGTGCTTCATGGTATTATTTCCCATTCACTTCACTTGTGCACAATAACCAAGCTATATTACGTAAAACACAACACAAGATATACTACATGACGTTCTAATCCCGCCAATAACTAAATCCCGCCAAAAACTTTTGCATACACTTACAAGCCTCGTGGCAGGTGATGACTTTTTCCAGATCATCGAAATGATAATAGTCGTATCCAGAGGTGCCGAGTACTTCGAACGGTAAATAACCGATGATCGGAGGCGCTCGACGATCCAAGAACAAAAACTTCCATTCGAGACTATGCCGGGAAGTAAACTCGCTTCGACTCGAGTCCACAAGGGACACGTCGCGTATCAACTGGGGACTGCTGAGCCGTCCCGTGCACACGAAAAGTAACCTGCATATTTGTATTATCAAAAAAATGCAAGTCATACTTTTTTCGGCTCGTAAGCATTTAACAGAAAATTATTCCATTTCGAGTATTAAAATCGCATTTTTGCGAGTTCAGCAGACGTTGCCCGCTCTGATAATAAGGTAAATTATACCTAAACCTAGCCCAAGAATCATTTTATGTATTGCTGAAAATGGCATGACGGTGCGTTTTGTAATTTTTGATCTTATCGCGAACAGACATATAGACAGACGTGGAACAGAACTTTGTTTTACACTATGTACTGATGAACTGTTATCCGTGCATTCGTCTGTGTGATATTGAACAAAAATAAGTTGTTCACTGTAAACATGCGCGTGTGACGTGCGCTGTACTGGACTCCAAGAATAAATATAATTGAAAGTCATATGTTTATATGTGATTTAAATTACAGCAAGGTATATTAATGACTTAATTATATCGACAATATGGACATATTATATCTATATAATAAAAGACTTAACACATATTGTTCGATATTATATAGCTTTATATTTTCATTACTTTCTTGTATAGTGTAAGTGTGCACTGAGGGTGATATATTGTAGTTTAAAGTTCCAGATATGTGGCTGATGATAAATCCTATCTCATTCGATACACTGTTAGTATTCACATATATAATGTACATGTTACCTGCAGGTTACAGTAGATGATATGCGTGTCATACTTACAAATATTTTTGAAAGAGTATTATTGTAATTTACACATCTAATGACTATTTGAAATGCATAATATATAAAAATCATGTCATAATGTTCGTCCACGATTAATTTCAAAACTACCCAACCGATGTTCATGAAACTTTGGCATTTATTTATAATTTTGTCTAACTTGACCGATAATATTGATATATAAATAAATTTCATATATTAAAAAAGTGCGCGCTAAGCCGCGGGTAACAGCTAGTATACTTATAAAATGTACTTTTAAACAATGTTATTTGTTTACTTCTCTCTTGCTCATGCGCATCACATAGCTTGTCCCACTTCTCTAAAGTAAGAAAACACAAGTCTGATCACATAATCCTTATAAAATCGTAGTTTAATAATTCAATAGTAAAATATCGTGATATTTTTAGATAAGGTCTAAGTATTTGAAAACTAAGAAATATCAAGATCTATAGTGTTGTTTTTGTGAGTGTTATAAGTACACAGATCTAATAATTAAATTCATATATACAATATTTATGAATATAAAAACAATTAATAAAAAAAACTGTCTAAAAAAAAATTTACCTGTTATCACTTCCTTGCCGAAAGTGAGATAAGTCGTCAGCATGCAGCGGTTCTATATTTGATCCTATAAAACAATGGTAAGATTAACACCAAATTATTGAACTTGTTGAAGGGTTCATCTTAATGTCATTCAATGTTTTTTTTTTTAATCTAAATCTAAATTAAAATAGACTAAATTACTTTTTGTAATATCCGCTATCTGCAGGTGAAAGTCCCCTTAAAATCATTTCAACCGTTTTGGAAATAGCATTGCGAGTGAAGCCACGGTTAACAGTTAGTCTAAATTAAAATATACTAAATTACTTTTTAGACTGTCAGCTATCTGTCGGTGAATGTTCCGTTAAAATAGGTCCAACCGTTTAGGAGATAACACTACAGGCAAATCGACGGTTAACAGCTAGCCTAAATTAAAATATACTAAATTATCTTTTGTAATGTCCGCTATCTGCTGGTGAAAAACTGGTAAATATCAGTGGAACCATTTTGGAGATAACACTGCAGGCGAAGCCACGGTTAACAGTTAATGGAACTTAAACTAAATTACTTGTTATGATGCCTACTATCTGCCAGTGAATGTTCCGTAAAACTCGGTTGAACCGTTTTGGAAATAGCACTGCGGGCGAAGTCACGGTTAGCAGCTAGTATAAGTATAAAAATCTAGTGTCGTGATGTTTATCCACGATTAACTTCGAAGCTACTCAATCGATCTTGAAACGTTAGTATTTACGTATAATTTGGTCCAAATTGAAAGATAAGGTTTTTTACATTTCGATTTCGATGCCTCGATATCTTTCAATTGCAAATTGAATGATAATCAATGTTGATTATTGTTATTAATTGTAAGTTTCACTAGTCTCGGACAGATGGCGTTTACGAGTAGTTTGCCGACAGAGAAAAAAGAGTGTATGTACCTATTTAGTATGAGCAATAAAGGGTATAATAATAGATGGAAACACTTACGGAAATGTCCATTAAATTGGATTAGTTCATAAGCAACGTCCTCCCCGTATTCAAGACTACCCGCTCGTCGGATATGACATTGGAATTGTACTTCGTTTTCTGGAATAAATAACAACGTAAAACATATTAGTATCCATTAATTTGATCGATTTCATATTTTCGCCCAGCTTATATCTCGGGTCACAAATATATCACCTAGTTGGCTTTAAAAGTGGACAATAACAAAAGAAAAAGCAACAAAGGTAAATAATAAAAATAAAATGTGTTGAAATAAAATACGAAAAGTGTAAAAGTACGCATGTATAAGCAATTTAATTCCTAATACATAGATCAATAGTCAGTATAACTTTTAAACAATAAAAGTTACAACATAATATTAATAAAATATGAATTTAATTTTAAATATTAGCAACACTAGCACAAAACTCCCTAAAGTAAATGGATTTCGCGTTCTAACAGCAAAACCTCGCAAGCATATTACAACCCACTTCATTCATTTTTACTCTGAAAATTATATTATTGGAGTTATAACCATTTTTGAAAAATCGTCCGCGAAATGTAGTAATTATTGTAAATAAAATAAGCGTATTCACAACAAAACAAAGTCACATTAGGACCTTGTTAGTTCAAATACGGACTACATATACAATGCTCTATTACGTGTTAATCATGGTAAATAACTTACATGTTGCAGCTACAAGAAAGCTGTCTTAATTTTATGATGTGTTGCAACTTGCATTGTTGCACAAACTTTGATAAAATACTGAAGTCCGTAAGAAAATGGGTAATTTAGACACTTTTTTAATGATAGATGTTCCTAGCTCTTTTGTGGGTCAGAAAACTGTATAAGATCTATTGAAGTCTAAATACTCCACATGCCTAATACCTAAAAAAAAAAATTCGCGTATACCTAACTCTCGAGACGTCTATAAGTGTTCCATCAAAAAAATCTATGATCTTTATATGACACATGTAAGAAGTTAGTTTGTGGGTCAAGCACAATTAATTAAGAAGGATGCCAAGTTATTTAGAATACTAATTAATGGATATTAATTTCGACTATTTAAAACAGTAATTAGCTGTAATTTATTTAGTTACAAATAACAACCAATTCGTTTTCACAAATTAATTATCCAGAGTGTAGGATAAACGACTAGCAGAGTATAACAAGTGTACCGCGCTACGCCAGAGCCAAGACTGCTTTAGCAGCTTTTTTTTTCTCGAACTGACGTCTGACTATGCTATTGGCCTAGTAACGCTTTGATAGCTTCACCAGACTATACGCCTTAGCTCGTCTCGCTCTGCTCGTTTTATAGCGGACAAACTGAGTAGTAGGGAAGTGGTATGAGATTATACGGCGGCGTCGTTTAGGCACCGACACACTTATATGTCAAAAATCTAATAAGTCCTCTACTATGTGTCTGTCTGTTCGCAGGTAAATCAAAAACTACTCAGCGTACTGTCATCAATAGATAAAGCGATTCATGGGGAAGGTTTAGATATACAATTTCTCAAGGTTTTTTTTATGATCAGGGCGGGACAAGGTTCGCCGCGACCTCTAGTAAAATATACGACAATCTCTTTTAAATACCTACATATGAGACATGCTAATTATATCGTTTCATTTATACCCCATAGACCCGCCTCTACCTACGTATAAGTCTGGAGTCAATTGATTCGAAATAATAGAAATACATTCAATGGTTCCATTACAAAACGAGACAATTATTCAGTTGGTTGAATCTTCCTAATTGAAGTCCTATATCTATACATATTAGTAGTCGCCTAGTGGTTAAGATTTGACCATAGTTCAAATCGATATTCAACAAGTTCAAAGAAAATAATAACTATTTTAGTGGTTTCGTAAATTTACGAAGGATATACTATTTAGCAATTACTAATAACTGTATATTATGAATTTACATATCATATTATTATAAAATTAATCTACAATTTGACCTAGTTCAATTTAAAGGGCATCTAAGATATGATACGTAAGTCATGTTAAAAATACTAAATGTAAAATTAGGAAAAAAAAAAGAAAATTGGAATGTAAGAGTAAAATTACGGATGGCAAAATGTATTTTTCATTTACATGCGTGTATATTGTGTTATAGAAAAAAAAAGATTTATGTACTTCTCCTCGATATAAACTTTAACTATGCCTAAGTTCACGTTAAAAAGGGTTACAAAGTGTGCGCTTCATATATTATATTATATGGATAATAAGAAAGTAAATCTAACGATTTTGTTTTTTTTTTCGATTTTTGGAAAAAAAAATAATATTGCCAGTCTA
Organism: Antheraea mylitta; assembly: GCA_014332785.1. NCBI lineage: Eukaryota > Metazoa > Arthropoda > Insecta > Lepidoptera > Saturniidae > Antheraea > Antheraea mylitta. Next base: position 1,795,227 of record JACEII010000074.1, on the reverse strand, counting down.
GGAATAAGTAATAATATACATTTAAATCATTTTTAGAAATGTTTGTTTATTTGTATATTTATTTGAATTGCTATCACTGCTAAAGTACTGCGTACACGTAAAACTCGACTTGCTGCACAACGATAACAGAGTTGTAGTAGATATATAGAACTTAAATTCTCAAATAGGCTAAAATATTATGGGACAAAAAAATATGTTGCAGGCATAATCATCATTTTTATAGCCATGCGATGAATTTTAACATTACAAGAGAAATTCAAAATCAAAGATTCTCCTAATCGGTGGTTACTGTAAACTTCCTATAGATATATTTCGTACAAGTTCGACACAGGAAGACTTGTATCTTAATGTCTAACTATAATGAATCTGGTTACTCTAATACAACTTACGCTTAATTTGAAATCATATGACCATGAGTAGGATTACAATATATTTTACAATTAGCCTAAATCGAATTGCCACAATAGTGAATTCATAACCTTTATTTACGTCAGACTTTATTTAGTCACTAGCCTCTGCCCGCGACTTCGTTCGCATGAAATAGATACAGTAACACGCAGCAGTTCTCAAAAGGAAAGGACATACCGATTTTGAAACATTCTTCATCTGTGCTCCGCTCCTATTGGTCTTAGTGTGATGATAGCCTATAACCATTCTCAATAAATGAGCTATATAATACTGAAAGAATTATTGTAATCGAACCAATAGTTCCTGAGATTAACCCTTACAACATCACAACGTCACAAACTTTACCACTTTATAATATTAGTATAGATATAACCATCGAGAAAGAAAAACAAAAAAACAAAACACGAAGAACCAACTAAAAATAAATCAACTAAACGAAGGCGCACAGCAAATAATGACTACAATTAAGAAGCGATGCTTGCAAACATTGACGTAAATAACACGGCTTTAAATAATAAAAATTTAAAAGTAAACAACTATTTTAAAACAGAAATATTTGACTTACGTGTAACAATAAAAATGTAATATAATAGTAACCTTTTCCTGTATGCGTGAGATCAGTTATGTTACCGGGGCTCTGCAGGAGATTGTAAAGAGTCTGTTGATCGTCCTTAAATACCAATTCGAATAAACTCTTATTTATAATATCAGCCTGAAATGTTAAGACCTCAGTTTTACACAAAATATTTTAATCCTATTTTAAAAAAATCATTTTACAATGCTTTCAAGCAATCGATCTTTACATTTTAAAAGATATTAAACTCGTGGCGGTCCAGTGGTTTGACCGATGTCCACAGGTTCGAGCCCTGACATGTACCCAGGAATTTTCAAACGGAAAACATCGCGAGGTAATCTGAATCTAAGAAATGTCCTTGTAGTACTACTGTATATGGAATAAAATAGTAACAGTTCAAAATACTCTTCAACATCTTATAGCATGCTTTGTCCAAGTCCATGTTTCATAGAGTATTTGGTATAATTATGAACCCACTTAGATATCTTTTTTGCAATCTTACTTTCTACTCCGTTGGAAGTAATATAAGCAATTAGAAGGTAAGGAAAGGGTACATGAATGCTTTATAAGACTGACTTCAAAGCTTTGACAGACATTAATTGTCCGAACTATAAAAATCAAAATATATGTTCCCAAAAACTGTGCGAAATAAACTGCACATATGCAAATCAGGAAGGCGACGATTCAAAATCAAATAAACATCGTATAAAAAACAAACACAGCGAAATAGTTACGCAGGAAATGCAAACATTTAAATTGCAAACACATAGAAAACGATATATTTATTTACTAGGTAACACAAATCACGCGTATTGGTACACAGGAACATACACATAACAGAGTAATAATTAAAATATGTGACGTATTGCGTGGGTGCAAGCATATACACTGGAGTCTGAGAACAATTGCAGCATTGACCCGACTATGTAGGTCGGGTACATTAGTTACAATATTTAAGACCGTATAAGTTGCAAGTAAAGGACTTCATCGACATTCAAGCATTACTCAAAGTCTAACGACGATTTACGGTGAAGTTTATACTTATACAGTTCGTGGTATACATATAACATTTCTGCACAAACCGACAGATGAAAGCAATCTTATTCTAGTCTTAGAAGATATCTTTTGGCCTAAACGAATACTTATACATTTATTTCGTTCAAGAATACGTCGTCGGATTTTGCACGTACAGATATATTATTTTACGAAGATTAGTGCCTGATACATACCCCTGTTTTTTTAAACGGCATAACCAAGACGTAGTATATGAATAATATTATAACGAACGTCAAACTCCGTTGCATATACATAGGAAAAATATTTATAAAATGCTAACGATGCCTGGGGCCGTTGTCCTACTTTGATAATTAATAAAAAAAATTAAAAGCTAACCGTAGCGTCACCTATCGGGTCTAATTGTCAATCTAAACTATTCTCGGATCCACTGGAACATGCACACAAAATTTCATCAATATCGGTCCAGCCGTTTAGGAAGAATTCAGTGACATATACACGTACAGAAGAAATTTATATATAAAGAATATTTGTTTTAGTACAAAAAAAAATGTCACACACTGCGTGTGACCATAATTTTAGCTGATATTCATTTATAATGTGCCATAAGATAGTGACATACTAAACGGCAATCAAGTTATCTAGAACCTTAATTTAAGATCATCAACTTGAGGTAGGTAGCTAATTACCAAACAACTAGAATATTAACAAAAACCCTACCACTATGGTGTACGATCACTATGCTCTCATTAAAACCGCCCTCTCATTATAAGATTCAAACCTCCATTTATCGACGCATTTTTCTAATAATATTAAACCATAATCGTTTAAGAAACGATAAAAAAATCCTAAATGTATTACATACCGGACTGTGACCCAGAAGAGAACTAATACTCTCAGACACGTAATGAATGCGTCCGGAGGTAGAAAACACGACCACAAAACCCTCTAAAGCTTCGAGAACTAGATATGTAAATTCTTCATTTGACAAAAACGTCGGTTTCCAATCGTCTTGAATGTCGTGCGCGCGGGATCTCACTGTAATTTCTTAAATGGACAACAAATTAAATATTATTAAATACACTATTATAAATAAAAATAGCAATAATGATAATAGATTAAGAAATCGATATAGTTCAATCAGGGATATTATAACCAATTGTAATAGACAGGAATCGCGAATATGACTAAAATTTCTTAACTGAGCCTTCTTATTTAAATACGACATTCTGGGGGTGGTCGCAGTCAGAAAAACAGATTGAATAACGTGACATGGTATTGTTGCAACCACGTTTAGCTGGAGCTCGCCACCCCCGATCTCACGTCGCGTGTGCTCGAGTGGTGTTCCACGAAATCTCATTTAGAACGCACCAACTTCAACACTTTATAGGTTTTGCGTTTCACCAGAACCTCGTATTGTGTTAGTTTATAAGTGGACTGTGTGTGGGCAGGGAACGCTCAACCTAAGCTTTAGGGGGTGTATTACCGGTAACGT
>JACEII010000074.1:1730783-1791336 GCA_014332785.1 Antheraea mylitta | reverse complement strand
CTTTCCCAAGTTTTAAAATGTTTCTTTGTGTACGGTTTGCCATTGTACAAATCTTTTCGCTTGCTTTCTACGAATTCAATACTGACTACAGAGATTTTGCAATAGTAGAAATAATTGTCCATTACTAATGCAGTGGATTAAAGGCTAGATGGTTTTACAAAGTCAAGATATAAAATCGCACCTATATCTTTAAAGATGGCGTATCCGTGTAAAACATTTGTGCAAAACATTGAACATTTGTTACAAGAATAGCTTAAGTTTAGTACGAACTATACATATAATGCCTTATAACTATCTTCGTATATATCCATTGTATTTTTTGGGTTTGATGAAGAAGGAGTTTGCTATCAAATCGTACAATTAATTTATCAAGCATATGATCATTATATCAAGGCATTTATGGACTTTGAAATTACCACGACTCTCTGACTTGCCTCTAAATCATAACTAACAAGTCTTGGTGGCTTCCTACAACGTTTCAAGGGAAAGAGAAGTAATTCGTATCAAATTGCGTTTACCTCTCTCTCCATTTGTATTGCTAATTCCAAATATCTTTGTGCGAAAGTAAAAAAAATTGTAAAGCAAAATCAATCGATATCGATACAAACACCAAATACGTTACAATCAAGCGGCATTCTTTGCACGGTTATTTTTAACGTATGTACTTATTATTAAACAGAGTTAGTGCCTTTACACTTTATTGTAAAACTAGATGTTCCAGCGACTTCGTTCGCGTGGAATAGTTACTTTAGGCTAACGTTAATACGTAGCGTAAACTCTCAAAAGGAGAAACTCGATTTTGAAATATTCTTCATTGGTATTTCGCTCGTATTGGACTTAGCGTGAAGACATATAAAGCCTTCCTCGATAAATGAGATCTAACACTGAATTAATTTTCAAATAGGGCTCGTAGTTCCTGAGATTAGTGCGTTCGATCAAATAAATAAACTTTTCAGCTTTATAATATTATAGTATGGATTTAACTACAAGTAATTAAAAGTACTAGTGGGCGCCCAGTGGTCGACATTCGACCATAGTTATTTAATACTTTAAAGTTTGAACTTTATTAGGGTTTTTTTGTCAAAGGGTTATTCACAGATCATACTCAGTTATTTGCCATGATCTTTATTTATTATCATTAAAAAAAAACTATGTGTAAATGAAAATTAAAATTAATTATAGATTTGAAACAAAAATCACATGGCAAAGCTCTCAAATTTTAAGCAAACATAACTTTACATGACACAATTTTCAATTAATTTTACACGACACCATGGGTGGGTGGTATATCTGGGTGATATTGAATTAAATGTAGTCTGTTCATTATGAGAAATAGTGATATGCCCATTATCATCGTTTGGCAAAGTAATGGATCCACAATACAATCAAATGGTGAATCCAATCCAATACAAAGATGTTTTTAATACTACCATTAGCTTTTGAAAATAAATTCTTTTTTGTTGCTACATGAGGTTGAATTGCAACGTTGTAACCGCGGAGGTCTAAGTCATGGATTACTTTTATGAACAAAATTCTTATTTTGATTTTACAAAGTATTATTTGGCTCATTTTTTTTTATTAAATCATCAGTTGAAGTGAGTTCATCATAAAAAATAATAAACATTACAATAATAGTTATATTTTATAATATCATTGTTGAATGTAGGATAAAAAATGGTAATTGGAACGTAAGAGTTAAAAAATACATATAGTCGAGCATAGCAACCTCCTTCACAACCTCTTTTAAACTTCGTAATTATTGACGACTGTCAAAATGTCTTTTTTATTTACATGTGTGTATATGTTGTGTAAAATTCAAGCAGTAGCGTGAGTAGTGCATATTTTAATAAATTTAATGTACTTCTAATGCATTTTATATACAATAAATAGCTTTCTGCACTTCTCCGCCATATAAACTTTAACTATGCCAATTTTCAACCGGTGATGGCAAATAGGTTAAAAAGGGGTACAATTTCTTTGCTTCACGTATTAATATATAGATTATACTAATACAAAACAATTCTTAAGGAATTTGTAATTGTACATTGTTAAAACTTTCTTTTTAAGACTCAAATCTTGTTTGTTCTCTTTTTTTTATTAATATATAAATTTAGAACTCATATTTCAAACAAAGTAGAATTTTGCGAAATAACACAATAAGCGAGAGTTGCTCGTATTCACGACTTAATTTGATGGTTTTTGGTTGGTTTCTTGCTTTGTCGTAAGTAAATCTTTTATGTAGATTAGTTATAGGCTTTTTTAGCTTGTAATTTTCTAAATTTTTATTTCTCCACAACCTGCTTTTTTACGATATTAACTTATGATAAAATGAATTATTTACCACAATGAGAAATTGTAATAATGGGAACACCAGTTCTCTATTTGACAGAATAAAATCTCGTAAAAACCAGTTCATCCGTATCGAAGATCACCCCAGATAAATAACAATACTTTACATTTTATTTGTATGTACAGATTTAATTTTTCTTACTAAAAATGTTTTCCTATTTCTTTTTGCGAAAGCGATCAATGCATAGTATAACACTTACCATTGTGATTCTTTAGAAATGATATTGTCGATTTAAGTACAGTGGATTTGTCCATTTTTCTATTGCTGGTTGTAACGAGTGAGCTAAGTTCGTTAATTAGCAGATTAAATTGATCTCTTCTCTTCTTCTCACTTAGGTTGCGTGTCCTCCTGCATTAGATATACAATTTTAATTATAAAGTTTTGGCATTCTATAGTTAATAATAATTATATACAATTTATATAACATAATTCAAAGACTCAATGACATTAACTTAAACCCGATTAGGCCTCCCACGGCAGCGACTCAAGCCTAGGTTCGTTGCTTGCGCGATACGGTGACACACAAATATATATCACTGCTACAACACTACACGATCACCCCCACACACGTGCACGCCTACAAGCTTACACATGAAAGTGGAAGGGTTTACTTTTTTTCCCTTATCGAACTGAAAAACTCTCAATTTTCCGATAATAAATATATGGAGGAGTTGTTGAGGCGTGTATGCTTGGTACACATATACGTTTCAACAACTCATACATATATGAATAGTTAGCTAGGTTAGCTAAGTTAGGTCGCGATTTTGCATGCAGCAGGCAACAGCCAAGCCGAGGTATGCCGTGCACCCTTGAGCTGGTTGCCAAAATAAAATCGGCTGAGTGCCTCAAGCACTCGCCTTAGTAGTCCGGTGAAGCTGTTAAGACCTTGCTGGGTCAATAGCGTAGTCTTTTCGAAAAAAAAAAAAAAAAAAAACTACCTTAATGATTTTATAACATAATCCTTAAACAGAATATATACACACCCATTTGGATTATAATAATCTATCTTATGAGTTATATTTCAGAATTGCGTGGTATCCCACGCAGGGCTTTTACACTTGCGATAGGCTGTATTATTATCATTTGCGACGTCATAACAAGGTGAGTCCAGCAAGCGCTAGTGGAATCTCCCCATATAAATAATTACGCCGCGTCATTCTCTCATACATAATGCTACTGTATATAACACTAATATTTCATAACTTATCTCAAATTGTCTATACAGAATATATACAAGCTTTTTTTATCACATAACAAATACGAGTCTTCTTAAGATATTATATTTTAATGCTAGGAAGCACTTTCCATTTCCAATATAAAACATATGGGGATTTCTTATTGTGTAATCTATTTTTTGTTGCATGATTAAAGAAAAAATGATACCAACTGGTTATAATTACTTCTTTTGTATAAAAATGCTATTTGATTTTCCACGAGAAATTAGTGTTATCTTTAATACATATGTTTTAGAGTCTATTATTTTTTTATTAGAATTTATATCTTACTACTTAGAGTATATACATAACTGAAAGATATACAATGTACATTCTTTCTCATGTTCAATGACATTAATAGATGTAACCTGTTTCTTATCTTTGTTATATTCATATAACAACGAAATTTAACCCTATTTTTGACAAGTGAGATTCGTCATCGATACAAATAACCAAAGCTTGCTATTGTCCAAAATTATTAAAATTCAACTTCTTTGTTCAGTGTTGTTTTAATTTACTTGTTTTCTTAACTAAATTGTATTTCGGTTAATTTTATAAAATAAATGATATTACAGTATAATTAAATACGTTCAATAAAATAAAGTTCAAATAAATCAGAACTGAAGGCATGAAACGGCCATGTTTAGGTTTTATCTTTATAAGACTCTAGTAAGGTATATACTTGGCGACGCCTGCTTTGTTTGTTTCTCAATTCATACAACAAACCTTGAGTAAATTCAGACACGTCGTTTAAATACACTATTAAAGTTTAAAATTTAAAGAAAACTCTTAATCACTTAGAACATGCCGAATATGTTCAAACCTCAACTTCGTCCAACCGAAAGCAAGAATATAAATTATATAAAATATACAGTCCACAATCACTTTACATGCTTAACTTTAAAACCAATATTCATAGTCCAAAAAAAAAAAAAAAATTGAAGTGATAACTTCTTGAGGCACCTTGAGCGGTATTTTTTTGGCAGGAGATAAAAAAAATATTTCGCGTCATGACATACTAATTAGCGTGACCGACCGCATTCTGCTTGCGCAACATGGGTCAGGCTATATAGGCTATATGGGTCAACTTATGTACATCTAATATTGATATTATGTATTGAGATTGTACCATCCATCATATGTTTGATGAATTAATAAAAAGTATACAATTATTATTCCGAATGTCAATAGATGTGAAAGAGAGACTAATGATAATAATTTCAAGTCACAAATTAAGAAATTTAAATAATTTACACTATAAATTCATATGATTCTGTTTTATTAAGCACTAGCTGACCCGTGCAACATCGTCTGCACCAAATCGGTTATTACCTGTTTTTAAATGCGAAAAATCATAATAAACCTAAAACCCGATTGCAGCGACATGTACCGTTTTCAATTGTAAATCCGAACTATACAGGGACTCGTTCAAACATACACCCAGTTTGTATGTGAGAAAAGTTTTAAAATAAGCCGAAAACTCGTTCGCAGCGTCACCTACGGGGTCCAATTAAAATAAAAAACAAATCTACATATATTGCTGATAAATGTCTTCCCAGTATTGGCGATAAATGAATTTTTGCCGATTTCAATTACATTCCTTGTGATTAACTATTGAAAATATATATTTGCCAAAATAAACATTATCTATGACACTGTGGGATAATGTACCTTTCTAACATTGAAAAAAAAAAAATGCCAAACCGGATTGATGGTACCAGGAATTCCCTGAATACAAAATGATAAAAATATGAGATATGGCTTAAATGTTTAGCTAATCTGTCTATTATATATAGCACAAAGAAAATTTACCAAAAATCCATCAAGAATTTCATTGAATATTTTTTATTATTCATCCGTGATATAGAGAACCCACTGTGTTTTATAGGACAGAAAATATTCTAGATGTAACCTTGTAATATTAATTATCACTGTGTTTATTTTTTTTTTTCTTTCTAAAGACTATGCTGTTGACCTAGCGAAGTCTTAACAGCTTCACCGGACTACACTGTGTTTAGTTTCGTGTTTGGTTTAGTACTTTCAGAGTGATATGTATTTAAAGGGACAGACAGACAGACAGACAGACAAACAAAAATTGTAAAGAGATTAGTTTTGGCTTTTATATCGATAACAGTGTCCACCTCGATTATAATTATTACAGTTTTGTTATAGTATAGTTTAATGTGCTTATGTGCTATTCTATAGTTAATATTTTTATACCTACAATATAATTTAAATTAAAAAATATTTATAAAATTATTAATGAGATAAATCTATATTATAATGAGAAATATAATATTATAATGTTACTTCACGTCGATTTTTTTTACTCCTTACAATTTATTATCACATAGTATATAACAAAGTCCTCTGCCCCGTATGTCTGTATGTCTGTTCCCGATAAACTCAAAAACTACTGAATGTATTTTCATACAGTTTTCACCAGTAGATAGTGTGATTTATGAGGAAGGTTTATGTATATAATTTGTCTATAGTTTTTTATTTATCAAGGCAGGACAACATCTGCCATGGCCACAAGTTTAAAATAATTAGACTTATTAGAGAAAAATAAAAAAAAATACTGCAAAATATCCTTGTTTCATTCGCATATGATACTTCTTTCTCATATAGTCTTTATCACTTCCACAGATAATATGTATTAAGCTGTTTCAGCTAAATAGCATGCCAATACGGTAGATTTTTTTTTAATATTATGCATGTGGCTTCTGTGGAAAAATCCACAATTCGGCCAGTGTCATGTACATTAAGAACTACTCCAATAATAATTTCATAATAAAAGATTTGAAGTTGATTAATATATGTTGGAACAATATTATCCTTACATTATACAGTTGGGTAAAAAAAGCAATCTGTAAATTAATGAATCATAAGATTACCAATTGTTACGACTTGGCATACCATATTGACGGATATAAATACCAATGCTACAGGAACCCTGTGCTTTATTGAAGTATTTTTTAAATTAACACCTTGTTGAGCAGTCTTAGGTTAACTTGCCAACAAAGTTGCAGACTGCCTACAGAAATTATGATTCATTTTTTTTAACAATCAGCAATATAATAAATAATAACAGATGACATGAAATAAATTTCCATGTAAAATTGACAGTTAACAATACATTAAGAGCTTATCAAGTTTTAGGTGAATCCATATTTTAGTAACCATTACTAAAGTTTTAAGAATTAATTAATGAATATTTATTTTGCAATACATCAAGAGTCATTCAGTTCTAATACTGCACAAATTATTCAAAATTCACATAAATGTATGAATTTAAACAGATAACATCATGAGCTGACAATAAAAGAAAGGATCATGAAGAAACCGAAACCTGAGGAATGTTTTAACATTTCGATTATGAGACTTTTTCTATACAATATATCACATACAATACATTCCTATTAATAAACAGGAATATGTTAAATAACACCAAATCTCAATACATGTTTTGCATTACATATATTGCTTCTACTGGCCTGTTACTTGTCAAAGCAAAATATATTTCGTGACACAATGTGTACCTATTCATTTCAGTATCATTAGGCTAGACAATCTTTAAATTTGATGAATTTAATGTAATGACATACCTTTTGGAGTCATCCTTTTCGTCCCCATCGTCTTCCATGATGATGATGATCACAATATCCTCTCAAATCTGATATGCAAACTTCTTCCCGTAGAATCCAAGCCCGTATCAATCTTATTAATCTGTTAGAATTACACTTTCACATTACAACGAGCAACAAATAAAACAACACAATTGCTTTCATGTTGACATACACAGTCTACCAAAGTGTGCACAGCTAATCTACATAGTAATCGTGGAAATTGGAAAATGAGCGAATCTAAGAAAAACACTAAACTGCGTCAAATTCCTCTACACCATTTTAATACTACAGTTTCCGAAACAGTCAATATGAACACAAGGCGACACGGATACTACAAAATATATTGCCATGAATACAATTGGAGAGAAAAGAATACATACGGTTTATAACAAGAAACATGTATCAAGTACAAATATCTCTGATAACTATATAGAAGTAGGTTCTAAATGCTAAAAGAAACTTATACCACAGACGATGTATAATTAATGACATACACCACAGACTAAATATGGTACAGATAATAAAGACTACGGTATGACCATAGATCAGTGATGGTAAGGGGTCTATATAGTCTGCACCGCAAAAGAAATCCCCCAATTTTGAGGAATACCAGCCAAATATTAGAGGAAATCGAATAATTGACTCTATAATAAAGGTAATTGGAGGCATAGAGAATGTTGCAAATTTCGTAACTTTGTTGCTATAAATGACAACTTTTGTTTAGGTCCCTATTGTGTAAGATGCGACATGAGTGAAATATCAGCTAGTGAAACGCACTGTCGTTTATTTCGAGAACTAACACTGATCGCAGTTACCGTACGTATACATATATTAATACATACATAACTATCTCATAGACAAAAAAATGATTTGACTACAAAAATAGTTTAGCGACATACCATCCTATTTTCAGAGTACAAATTAAAACAGTTTTATGGATATATTGTTATTAACTCGATACAGCATTATACGGCGTCAAAAGCTTATACAGAAAATACAAAAGTTATTCTTTTATAGTCCGTTGAACTGCGACATCTTTTATGAGACTGATGAATTATTTGAGTTATTAAGTAAGAAACATGAATAATTAATTTATATATAATTATGTAACTAAAATGATTTTTATTTTGTATTTCAAACGTTTCTAGTATCTGTACTATGACTATTAAATGTCTCCAGTATAGCGTGCTGACCATTAGAGCGTTCTATGTACACTAACCACGTGAAAAGGAACGTCATATTCAAAGTCACAAAGTTTCCTAGATGATAGTTCAGTCTATATAATAAGCATTCTGACGTACTTAAGCATCTGACGAGAAGCTTCAAAAATTGTTAGAAGACGTTTGAAGCCCTTGATTTACCGAGAAAAATATACTTATATTTTACGAACTGGGGCGGGTTACAGTAAGCTATAAGCTTTTTAATTTAAGCTACCTTGGTGCACAAGCTACCATCCGCCCTGTCACAGAACGGAATGTTTGGCTATCGCTAAATAAGGAATATGATGAGTAATACCGAAAACGTCTTGCATGCCAATGTAGTTAAGTCTCCAAATATAATTCCACTCCCTTCAAAAAATTTAGAAACCCATTTAGTCGATTCCTCCATGTCCATATGAATATTATTGAACCATTACCCATTTGTAGTGATTATCACTATTGCTTAATTGCAATCTACAGACTAACGACAGACTAGAAGTATGGTCGATGCATTTCATAACTGTAGAACAAGTGGTGGAGACTTTTACTAGAGAATACATCTCTAGATACAGCATACCACTCCTTATTACCAGCGACCAGGGTACTCAATATGAGTGTTTTTTTTTTCAAAGACTCCTTTTTTTCTTTGCCACCACTTGACGAAAGCTTCATATTATCGTCGAACAAATGATATGATAGCTCACGTACATAGGCAATTAAGGCTTCTTTAATGTACCATGGGCTGTACATACATGAACCCGATGGATGTAGCCTATGCACTGAGTTAAAAATACGACGGTATATATTCGCCGAATCTTATAGTAAAATCTCTGAGCATCACGGGCTATCAGGGTGAATAAATATACTCACACACAATCACCATACTCTCTTCTCACAAAGTAAGAGAAAGAAGCCCTGATAAAAAGGGGCTACGGGGTAGGGGAACGATCGCGAGTTCTGACAGTCCATGAATCCCAGAAATTAACTTTCGAATCGGTGGTGATGTTGCAAACAAAAGGCAGAAAGATGCAAATACACGATAGTGCTTCACATGCTATAGTGGCAATATTTAAACACACTGACATCTTTGACTACTATACCATCGTGACTGACGACGCGTTAGTAGGTTCATCCATCGTGCTGTTGACGCTCCAGCGAAGGATATTGTGGATTACAACCTAAAGATAGCCATAAAGTATGTAATATATTGAATTAAACATTAATATCTCAATATATATATTTTTTTTTTGTACCGTGGGGAAATCCCTTATGGATACCCACCCTCTCGGGGGAGAGGATGAGTTATGTCCGACTCGCACGGACTAAAACCCCACGGTGTACCGACAGACCGTGATGTTGGGGCGGCAAGGGATCGTTCTACGCTATTCCCCTTGAATAGCCGCCCCAACGGTCCACCCGGTGGAAGGTTGCCGCCGGGCTCCTACCTATAGAGAGGCAGCTGGGTACACGCCAGCTGCACCCCCCGGCCGCCAGGCCTGTGCAATGAGGGGATGAGCCCCCCGACTACATCCCCTCAGGTCCGGCTACGAGGGCAGGAGGAGTTGGGCAAAGCGCCGCCTCCTCCTGCCGGTCCTCCGATGGTGAAGACGGCCGCTGAGGGGGTCCGCCTCGCGGGCCCTCTCCGCTGCCTTCTTTTGCGAGATGACTTCCTCGCAAAAGGAGGCCACTGCTCTCCACGCCTGTTCGCTGCCGAGCATGGACGAGACCACGTTTGGCAGCGACAAATCTTCTCCTACCACCGCCACCAGAGTGCGGCGCTCCACCTCCCACGCAGCACACTCAGAGAGTGTGCGCTGCGCGGTATCTTTCTCAGCGCCGCACTCATGGCAGGCGGCGATCGGCTCCCTGCGAGCAATCCGGTGCAGGTACCACCCGAAACAACCGTGTCCGGTCAGCACCTGCACCAGCCTGAACGACAGGGAGCCCCATCTTCTCCCAATCCACTCCCGCAGGACCGGGCGGACAGCGTCGACGGTGTGCCTCCCGAAGCGCGCGTCTGCCAGGTCCTGCATCCACCTCCCTATAGCCCCCTCCCGCAACTCCCGCCTTTTAACTTCTATCTCCCTGGGAGCCGGAGGCTCCTCACTCCTCCTCCTCGCCGCCGTGAATTTATACACGGCAGCGAGCACTCCAGCTTCCAGCTTCTAGGGAAGGGAGCCGGCGAGCGTAAAGGCCGCCGCCGATGACACCGTCCGGTATGCCCGGATTGCCCTCAGTGCCACCGTACGCTGCGTACTGCGCAACGCGCGCACGTTGGTGGCACCGAGGGCATCAGCCCAGACCGGTGCCCCGTAGGCAGCCATCGCCCACACGACTCCCATGAAGAGTCGACGGCACCCGGCACCCGGCCCCCCAATATTGGGGAGCAACCGGCCGAGTGCCGCCGCCGCCCTAGCAATTCGCGGCCCGAGCCCCGCAAAGTGGGGCTCGAACCGCCAGCGCCCGTCCAGGGTGAGGCCCAAGTACCTCATGTGGGCACCCACCCTGATCCGGGCGCCCTCCACTATTATGTGGGCCCCAGGTGGTGGCCCCCGCCGAGGCCCATGAAAGAGTATGGCCTCGGTCTTCTCGAGGGCCACCCTGAGGCCCAACCTTCTTATGCGCCTGACCACGAGGGTTGTGGCCATCGTGGCCAGGCACTCTACCTCTCTCCAGTCATCCCCCCGGGCTACGACTAGGGTGTCATCCGCGTAGCAGATTAGGCGCGCTCCATACGGGAGCGCACCGCGGAGCACCCAGTCGTAGCATATTTCAGTTATAAATAAATTAGCGCCACTAATTGGTGCTCTTTGAATCCGCTAGTCCAGGAATCAGTTTTAGCGACTTTCTAATAACTTTTAATATTGATTCTAGGGGCTCAAATTTATAGGAGTTGGCAACACTGCGTAGAGTGGTACTGGCATAAAGATATTACATTATTTTTGATATTTATACGACGCTCGAAGTCGTCGGGTGATGGCGGTTGGAGTGTTTATTGCAATATTTTTTGCTATCCGTTCCGTTTCAATTTAGTGTTTTATGTGTGACATTTACAATTTTGGTTTTAATGTGAAGTATTAGTTTATTATTATTGAATAAGTTTCTAATATCCCTACACTTCATACGGCGAGAGATACCCGGTAAGTTGGAAAATCAATAATTTTGAACGTTGCCTATTAACGCCTTATAATGCCGGCTAAATAGGTAGCAGATAAATATTTGAATTGTTTTAGTCACTTTAATGTGAAATTTAGATTTATAGGTACTAATATGTATTGAGAAATGCCTAAAATGTTACTCTCTATGTAGACATTACGTAAGAAAATTATATAAATCGCAGGGATTAGATGAGTGGCATGGCCGTGAAATTAGGTAACTTATAAATTGCGTAAAGTCTGTTACCGAAATATTTTTATATAAACACAAATATGAGCACAATCTATTTGAAATATCTGTTATTTAAATCATTCACTTGTAATAAGATTTATTTCTAATAAATAAAAAAATCCAAATGTGCTGGTGATTTTCAAAATGCTATAATTTATGATGGTTATAATATATATATATATATATATATATATATATCGCCAAACAAGCAAATTAATTTAATTAAATATAGCGTGATGTCTGGAGACCATATCCCCTTCACCGGAAAATGTTGAGCGTTTACAAAGTTAATGTTAGCGAGATAGCTACCCGAACGGGCACATCTTACTGCTAGCGCTTTTACATTGCATTGTAATGTGATTTGGTTTTTTGTTTGAATTTAAGGTAATTTAGTGATCTTTTATAATTGATTGTTTGTCGCCGCCTCAAAATTACTTAGGTATGCTTACATTAGTTTAAGAACTTGGTTATTAAAATTAATAAAATAAAAAGATTTATTATTTTTTGCTTTTCAGTTTTTTCAAGGGTTTAATTTTTTGTTAAAAAGTTTTTATTTTATATTTTTAGTGGCTATGATCTACATGCTTTAGTTATATGTAATACACAACTCAGGAGATGAATTATAAATCACCCCTGTTATCATACGTTTGGGGTTTGATTTTTCTTGTCAAAATGTATATGAGACTAACTTCAGGGTATATATATCCTTTCAAATGAAACAATAATAATTAAAATTGGACTATTCTGTCAGAAGTTATGCATGGAAATAAATCTAATCAGTGGGTGAATAATCAAAACATCATTCTCTGCTTTCATACCCTTAAAGTTGGAATTTCCCCCAAATTTATATGGTACCAACTTCCAGAAACGGACAAAGAGAGACATGCTCAGAGAACCATTGTACTAAATAATATAATGCAGTATTTAATTGTTCCATCGCCTTAATAGCAGAAATTGAAGATGTATATAAACATATATCATCAGCATATTGTAGGATATTACAAAACAATTCAACGGATTGGTTGAGGTCTGCTGTATATATATTATATAACAAAGGACTTAAAACAGACCCTTGAGACAGACCTTTCCATGTTAATTTTGGACCTAGAATATTTTCGTTGCATTTAACATAAGTCTCTCTTTCCATTAAAAGGCTACTTATGTATTGGATTATCCTCTCTGGAATACTCAGCTGAATGAGTTTGTTCCTGAGTACTGGAAGAAGAATGCTATCATAAGCAGATTCTACATCTAAAAATACTGCTACTAAAAATTCCTTCTTCTGAAAAGAGTGACGAATATGTTATAATACTAAGATTATCCAAGGTACTCATATTTTATCTAAAGCCAGTCTGCGAATGGTCTAGTATCTCTTTATTCTCAAGATACCACTCTAATCGGTTTTTAACCAAGTGTTGCATTATTTTAGAAAGAGTAGAGGATAAAGAAATAGGCCTATAGGACTGCGATCAGAGGGGATTTTGACATATTTTAAAAATGTGAATAATTAAGTGCGCTTTCCAGGATGCAGGAACTAAATTATGAGAATAGAGTAAGTTAATTACTTCCAAAAAGGTTAATTTAGCCTTGGTACTACTTTTAGTGAGGAATGAGTAAGGAACGAAGTCCATACCAGGGGAACAATCGGAAAGATTTTCAATAACATTTAGCAGCTCATTCAAAGAAAATATATCAAAATGTTCAGGTATAATATTCTCTAGAAGAAAGGTAACCGAAAATATAGTGCTATCTTACAATGGTGAAAACATTCCCATAAAAGATCATGTAAAATTTTTAGGAATGATTTTGGATAGAAAATTGTCTGGTCTCTCTCACATTAATTTTGTAGTCAAAAAATGTGAAAAATCTATAAATATCCTCCATACTTTATCTGGAGTTTGATGGGGTTCACATCCCTTTTCACAAAAAATTCTCTATAATGTAATCATTTGCAGTCATTTGGATTATAGAACATTTCTTTTAGACCCATGTAATAAAGCTGCCCTAGACAAATTAAATAAAATACAATATAAAAGCCTCAGAATCATTATAGGGGCAATGAAATCCACCCTGACAAACTCTCTCCAAGTAGAATGTGTTGACCTTCCATTGTACTTGCGCAGGCAATACATCTCTGACCGATTTCTTGTTAAACTTTATCAGAACCCAAATCATACTTTAATTTGCCGCTTAAAAGCTCTTTTACAGTCATTTGAATACAGAGGTTATCACTCTGTGAAATCGCTTCCCTGTGTCCTTCAATCTTTCATTAAAATAGACAGAGTCATGTATCCCATTTTTAAATCTCCTATCAATTTTTTATATTGCACTAACTATTCAGCTTTCACCTTTAGGCCGAATATCATTTTGGACTTTGGTGTACCTAGAGACAATAATCAAGCTAACAGTATTTTTAATACTATACTGTCTAGGGACTGGGATAGCTGGATCCCCATTTATACTGATGCATCTAAACTGTCTAGTTCTGGCAATGTGGGCGCTGCAGTCTGGATACCTATATACAGAATTATCCTTAACTGTAAATGTCCCCCTCTTATATCTGTTTTTACTGGAGAAGCTACTCGAATCTCTGTCATTCATTAAGTCACACAAATTAGAAAGAGCTATAATCTTCACTGACAGTAAAAGTTGCTTACAAGCTATTCCTTCTAATCACTTTTGTACTAATTCCAGACATCCGATTATTTTCAAAATTAGAGAGTTATTATACGAGTGTCATATTTCTGGCATCAAAATAGTGATAGGCTTGGATTCCAGGCAATTGCGGTATCTCTGGAAACGAATCAGTGGATTCTTACGCAAAAAATGCTATCCAGTCAGGTTCCTTGAACAATTTTAGACTGTATACAGAAGATTTACGGTCTCTAGCTAAAACCAGATTACTAGAAGCATGGCAAAAGGATTGGAAATTTTCCAGAAAATATGAAGGCAAATCTTACGGTTTTTTTCAAAATGAAGTTCCCCGAAAACCATGGTTTTTTAAATTCCCATCGCCGTTTCTTCCATCATCTGTCGTCTTCATCTAGGTCATACTTGTACACCAGTACATTTGTTTAAATTAAGAATTAGGGATCATTCTCTATGCGAATGTGGCCTTGATGAAGGTTTTCCAGATCACATTTTCTTTAATTGTTCGAGAAACAGATTCTCCCTTTTGATGTTCTTCCTCCTTATATTCCCCGCCCTACTAACTTTACGTGTATCTTAGCTTTAGTGAATAACAACCCTTTAATTTTACATGTATTGTCATTATTTTAGTTTTAGAGTTTTATTCTATGTTCAAGTTAATATAAAGGTATACGTGCCAAATCTATAAAGCTGAAGAGTTTGTTTGTTTGTATGGTTGAACGCGCTAATCTCAAGAACTACCAGTTTGATTTGAAAATTTCTTTCAGTGTTAGATAGCTCATTTATCGAGGATGGCTATAGGCTATACATCGTGTTAAAACCAACAGGAGCAGAGCAGTAATGAAAAATGTCTCAAAATCAAGCTATTTTGAGAGCTTCTGCTTTGTGTTGCCGTCAGTACTATATACATTGCCATGGTAACGTGATAACATTCTCTCACAAATATTTTCGGGGTTTATTTTGTGTTATTATTCAAAAAGTTTATGTTAGTTTTGATTCTAATTTTTGATTATACGTGGTACGTTTATATCACAAACATTTGCAAAGTTTATTTTGTGTTGCTATTCAAAAAGTTTAGTAGTAATAATATTGGTCCAATAAGACAGCCGAAAGAATTAATCTATACTGCCAATTTTGAAGTTGTCAATTTAGGTAGTTATTATGTATTCTTTAGCCAGTTTTCTTTTATGTCCAAGTTAATGAA
Source organism: Antheraea mylitta (assembly GCA_014332785.1). Lineage (NCBI taxonomy): Eukaryota > Metazoa > Arthropoda > Insecta > Lepidoptera > Saturniidae > Antheraea > Antheraea mylitta. The sequence goes on along the minus strand of JACEII010000074.1, from coordinate 1,775,704 downwards.
AATTATTATATAATATACTTGAAAAATTATAAAAATATGACTAAAATTACAAAAAATAAATATACATGATCCAGTAACTTTGCTATTCTTGATGATAATAGGTCTTTACCTATGAAATTGCCGTTCTGCAGTACTGGCCATTTCAAATCAAAATAATTTTTGCTGGATAAAAATTCTAATTAAAATTAATTTTATTTTAAAAACATGGAATTCTTTTTCCAAAAGTAGTCATTTACTTATTGATTAGTGTTACATTTTCATTGCATTTCAATCTTTTTTGTCATCATGAATACGTTAAAAATTCGAGTAATTATGGAATATGAGTACCGTCGTGGCAGCAATGCGGCACAAGCGGCACGCAACATCAACGACGTTTACGGAGCTAACACTACAAACCAACTCACCACCTGTTATTAATTTGCTCGCTTCCGTTCTGGGAATTTCGACCTGAAAAATGAACCTCGTGGTCGTCCGCAGCTTTGGTCGACAATGACGAATTAAAGGTGATTGTGAAAGCTGATGATACATAATCTACGGCTGAATTAGCAGCAGCTTTCGACGTTAGCGTCAAAACAATATTGGTCCATTTGCGTCAAATTAGCAAGGTAAAAAAGCTTGACATATGGGTGCTCCACGAACCCAATGGTCGCCAACGCGAACTACGCGTCGAAACGTGACTTGCACTGCTCAACAGACACACAAATGAACGAATTTTGAACCGCATTGTTACCTGCAATGAAAAATGGATTCTGTTTGATTACCGCAAGCGCTCAGCAAGTTTGTTGGATCCTAGTTCAGCACTTAAACAATGCCCTAAATGACTTTAGGAAAGACCCTTACGAAAGTGATGGTCACTGTTTGGTGGTCTAGCGCCGATGTGATTCATCACAGTTTCTTACCAAACGGTGAGCATTACTGCAGATGTGTACTGTGAAGAACTGAACACAATGATGGAGAAGCTGGCACATCTCCAACCAGCATTGGTCAATCGCTCGTCTCCGCTGCTCCTGCACGACAACGCGCGACCTCATACTACACAGGAGACGGTCTCCAAGTTGCAAGAACTGGGGTTGGAAATTCTCCGTCATCCGCCCTACTCACCAGACCTTGCGCCTACAGACTACTAATTTTTCCAGAATTTGGATAACTCCTTGTCGGAAAAAAAACTCAACACCAGAGAGACACTATAAAATGCCTTAGAAGAAGACCCGATTAGGCCTCCCACGGCAGCGGCTCAAGCCTAGGTTCGACCTCTCGGTAGGGAGCCCTTGAGTGCGTTGCTTGCGCGATACGGTGACACACAAATATACATCACCGCTACAACACTACACGATCACCCCCACACACGTGCACGCTTACACGCTTACACATGAAAGTGGAAGGGTTTACTTTTTTTCCCTTATCGAACTGAAAAACTCTCAATTTTCCGATAATAAATATATGGAAGAGTTGTTGAGACGTGTATGCTTACACATATACGGTTCAACAACTGATACATATATGAATAGTTAGCTAGGCTAGCTAAGATAGGTCGTGATTTTGCATGCAACAGGCAACAGCCAAGCCGAGGTGTGCCGTGCACCCTTGAGCTGGTTGCCATAATAAAATCGGCTGAGTGCCTTAAGCGCTCGCCTTAGTAGTCCGGTGAAGCTGTTAAGACCTTGTTGGGTCAATAGCGTAGACATTTCGAAAAAAAAAAGTGTTAGTTACCCAAAGTCATTATTCCACGCGGTCGAAATCGCGAGCACAAGCTAGTAGGCTATATGTTTATTGTTTTTGTGTTGTAAATGATAAATTAGTCGTGAATTTTTGTATTAGGAGAAATATGAATGAAGATGAAGGGAAATGCTAACACAATAAGAAAAAAAAAAATTATTCAAAAGACGTTCTGTATGAATTACATAATTCTAAAGGATTGGTCACGTTTAACCCTCGTTATTGTTTATTTTAAACATTTTAATTTTCAAGTAACATTCGTTTTACAAAACAGAGAAAATTTAATAGAATGTTTTTACGTATCTATGTATTTTAATCTAAATCTATATTAATACACTCATCAAAAAAGTCTAAGCAACATGTACTAATTTAAATTTTAGGATGGTTCTTCACATTATAACGTTGTATTTTATTTTTAAAATAATATCTTTAGGATTCTATGATGTAAAAATAACAGCTGTTGTCTTTATAAGTTCTTTTAATAACAGAAATGAACAATATTAGAATATACTGTAGAAACTAAGATACATAAGAAACTAAACTTTTTTTTACAAAGAAAATGTATTTATTGTGAAAGAATAGAACACTTTAATACAAAGTATGGTCTCCTCTGCTATTCAGAATTTGTCGGCAACGATTGTTCATTGAATTAATGAGACTGTTTATGTCATCTTGCGGTATTCGCTCCCAATGGAATTGTAGCAAATCCTTCAACTATTGGGTTGTTGTCGCTCCGTCCAAGTCCTTCAAAACACGTCTCTGGAGCATGTCCCATGCGTGCTCGATGGGGTTGAGATCTCGCGATTGTGCAGGCCAGGGCAATACCCGGATGTTCTCCGTTGCAAAGTATTCACTGGTTCGCCGAGCTGTAATCTCCCTGGAAAGTTCTAACAAGACGGCCACCTTCTTGTTAGTTCATTGAAATTGTTGCAAGATACATGTAATGTTATTATCTATCGCATATAATCGCAGTAATAATCTGCTAGAAGATTAGTTCTCATAAATAAAATAGAAAAAAAACAGGTGTTACTTTATAATTAATTAGTATTTATAATGTTAGTAAGCATTATGTTTGTTCCACGTAGGTACATGAAATACTGAAATCAAATGCGTCGCAGACTACAGTTAGTACTTGCAGGTCACCTAGCAACGCAGGGGAAGTAACGTGACGGGGGATGATATTTATTGATCGTTTAGGATGCGTCGGGCGCAGTGACGCTGTACTTTATTGACTTGCAATAGCTGCGTCCCGGGGCCCGGACATTCAGTTTGAGCTGGACTTTAGTGTTGAAAGGGCTATTTTATTCTTACTCCTAATTTCTGCTATCAAGAAATCATTAATAAATACTTAACAACATTGCTAAATAAACGTGTTATCTTTTAATGTTTATGGAATAATACAGAGATGCGGTAAGTTTTGTTATAGCTATATATTACATACATAGTGTTAGCTTTGCTCGCGGCTTCGCTTTCTTTTGTTCTTATCTGTTGTATGATCCGGGTTCAAATTACTACGGCGAACTTTCTGAAATTCGACTTTAGCAATATCAGCGATTAATAATTACCTCTAATAAAATTTTTCATATGTTGAGTTAGTGAAATTTGATAGATAGAAACGATTAAAAAAATGTACCCACGAAGTGTAAATTCCGGAAAACTTAGAACATAGAATAGAAAAGCTTAAAGCTCTTTTTCTTTTTGCGCGATATTGCTTGATTTTTTTTTTGCTTGAGATATTAAAAAAAGTATTGGGCTTTAATGAGTGAAGATTCACGTTATTGCGACGAATGTGAAAATAAAATACTGAATATTAAGTAATATCATATATCACAACGACTATATCCATCCAAGTGTATTGAACAACCGCCCTGCGCCAGGGGCACAAGGAGTGCGCATGTGTGAAACCATTACGCGTGCGCAATGCCGCGTAACAGGTATCCAATTTTCACAAAGAATCAACAGATAGCTATATGTTGCCCGTCTCTTTGTTGGAAAAATGATTTTTTTTAACGAGAGACCAATTCCAATGTGATATTTTTATTTCACTTTCAATTATGTCTACACAAAATACGTATTTTATTTTGTAAGTGTTAGTCTCAATTGGTATAAAAAAAAAACAAATTTATACATTTACATATAATTCAGTTCCTTTTTTTATATATTAAAAAAAATTAAATAACGAAATTATTACGGTGTTTTAACAAAACGCTCGTTTTAGAATACTGTTACTTTTTTCTGTTTTTTTGTTTGTATCTGCGTAACAGTAGAACCGATTTCGATTGGTTTTTATAGACGATAAAAACGCGATATCTAGGCAGAGAATAATAAACAAATGATGAAAACTTGAATTAGTACTTGAGCGCTTCAAGTCCGAAAAATATGTAAACTACTAGCTTATGCCCTCAGCTTCGGTGGCGCTAATAGTCCGCGTCAAACTTATTGACCGCTCTAAAGTAGATGCGCAAAACACAAATTTGGGTATCAGAGGGACGCAGGGGGAGGTGAAGACGCGCTCTTATCTCGTTCCTATTGCATTGACGCTGCCAGTACAGTCGCATTCAGAATAATTTCGTTGTTGGGTACAGGTTATTGCTAATTTTCCTTTTTTGTTTCTTATATATTTTCATTATTATTTCTCTTTATTGTAACTTGTTTTTAATTAACGTACTTTATACTTTTGCAAAAAATTAAAGTATGCAAAGATATTTTATTTCCATTGGTGTGAAAAATGGAGCACTTACATTGATTATTATAATTGATCTATTATTATTTATACTGTAACTACGATACTGGATGTCTATAATATTATCGATAATCTAAATAACCAATAAGAGCAATTTGAAACTAAAATAAGATTTAAAATGATTGATTTTTTTTCTGAAAAAAGGTAACAACCCAACTGGTGCTTTTGACTCTCGCAACTTGGTTTTTAGATTTCTTATCTTGGGGTATTTTGTGTCGACGACCAGGGCAAGCAGCTGTTCAAAACAACAACTGTATAATTACTTTAAATCGCTTTAAAACCTGTGTTGCTGTTCTGTCAATTCAGTTCAGCTTAGTATATACTTCTGGAATTCATCGATGCGGAATGATTTAATCAGTGAAAAAAAAAGCCTTGTGCTGCGACACCATTATAAAGAAAATTTCATGAAAATCAAGATAAAGAAGAAAACAGATGACCAAAAGAAGCTCATAATGCATGTAAAGAATAACGAGTACTACGAATACACCGAAGAAATTTATGGGTATGGAATCGATAACTAGTAAGTCACTACAATCATAGTTTGTTCAGGCATATCAATTTACGATTTTTTTTTACTTTTTTTGTTTTTTCATGAATTCAACTTGAATATACATATTTTGTGAGCATGCTCAAATTTTTTTTGATTTCAGAAGCTGTAACAGAAGTTAAAAATCTCGCCGATTCATGCTTTTCGCCACAAGGGTCTCAGGATATTAGTTACTACGGCAGACATTTTGAAAAAAAGACTGATTCTTATAATTTGATATTTATTGAATAAACATGCTGAATTTAAATAAGATTTATTTATTCCTTCCCTTGTTATTTATGGCTCTCCTTAAAAAGTAATAAACGGTAATTTTAAGCTCCTATAATAATATTTTAAATTTGTTTTGTATTACGAGTACCCTCTTTAATGTACGCAAAGCCGAACTTAGGCTATATTCAAATCGACCAAAAGGTTTAACGCTGGCTACAGATTTGACCTATCCTTCGCGAAGAGTACCTTTTTTTAGGTGAAAGGTATCCTATGTCCTTTTCTGTACACTCCTGACTGAGTATCCAAATTTTCAGGAAGATGGATTGAGTATTTGAAAACTGAAAACTTAAGATGTGAACAAATTCATTTTGTTATATTAGTAAGGATAAAATTGTAAACTGTAATTTCGTCATATCTATTAAAATCCTACGGCCATTTTTTTCTGCCTTTTCTGTGGTGGGATGATCCTGCATAGAACATCTCTTTCGGAGATGAGGTAGGTAGTGTCAGATTTTTACCGAATAAAATCCCACAGTTAACCGTCTTCCGCGCTAATAGGACATCCACTCACTTGAAGAAGAGGTGGGTAGTGGCATTTCTTCTGACTAAATTGCCCTGACCCTCTGCTGTGCTAATAATAGGATATTTATTGTCTCGGAGCAGAGGTGGGTAGTGTCTACTTCTATTGACTAAAATCCAACGTTAAAACGTCTGCCACGCTAATAGGACATACACTCGGGAAAGTGCTGGGTAATGTCATTCCTACTGACTAAAATCCCACGTTGAACCGTCTACCACCTAATAGGACATCCACTCGGAGAAGTGGCGGGTAGTGTCAGACTCCTAAAAAAAAAGTGTAAAATTCCCACGTTGAACCGTCTTTCGCGCTAATAGGACATCAACTCACTCAGAGAGGTGGCTAGTGTCACACACCTACTGACTAAAATTCCACTTTGAACCGTCTGCCATGCTAATAAGACGTCCACTCAGAGAAGTGGTGGGTAGTGGCATTCCGTCTGACTAAATTCCCACGTCGAACCGTCTGCCACGCTAATAGGACATACACTCGGAAAAGTGCTGGGTAATGTCATTCCTACTGACTAAATTCCCACGTTTAACTGTCTGCTGCACTAATAGGAAATCTACTCACTCAGAGAAGAGGTGGCTAGTGTAACACACCTACTGACTAAAATCCCACGTTAAACCGTCTGCCACGCAAATAGGACATCCACTCGGAGAAGTGGTGGGTAGTGTCAGACTCCTACTGATTAAAATCCCACACTGAACCGTCTGTCGTGCTAATAATAGGATTTTTATTGTCTCAGAGCAGAGGTGGGTAATCTCTACTTTTATTGACTAAAATTCCACCTTGAATCGTCTGTCGCGCTAATAGGACATCCACTCGAAGAAGTAATTAATAGTGTCAGACTCTACCCACCAAGCCAATGCAATGGAAAGTCATGTCTCCCTTGTCTCGGCCGTGCAGTAAAGGGGAACGTTCGTCTATCCGGCGCTCATCCGTTGTGAGGAAGTCTCCTCACCCTCTAACCTTTTGACGCTATTTACTTCCACAGTAAATTTATAATGAAGTTTACTACCACCTTCCGCCCTAAGCCAAGTCTGTGTTTTAACGAGATTAAATTCACGCCCGCGGTGACATTTTCAAACTGTTTTTTTTTTCAAAGGTAACTCTTTCAGATTTTCCTTCTCTGTAATCTTTAAACACCTTCCAGTTATATCGAATTATACAAATCACGTCGAGACGTCTGCTTTTTATCCGGGCTAACATCTGAAAAGGCTAAACCAATCTTGATACGATTTGTAATAGCAGATAATTTTATTAAGAATATCATAGGGGCTAGTATGTCGACGTCATCGATAATGCGATATTATAAGTTTTTCCCCTACTTAAAATCGAATAAAGAAATGTAAGGCTTACTATTATTATTATTCATCAGAAAATATTACAGTTAAAAAAAAATGAGGGGCGAACCAAAGTTAATTAGTCTACTGTATAAATAATTATCTAGTGATAAGTGATTTTGATGCTTGCTTACAGCCACTTTAGAGTTGTGTAACAATGTTTCACTAAGCACTCTATAGTATATCATATAGATAAACTAATTCAGATATGTTGTTGAAGGTAAATAGCACTAGTAGAAAGTAGTCATGATCCAAGATTCTAATAACCTTTAATTTTTATTTGGTAATTTTGTGCTTATAGAAGACACATCTTTAATTCTTTAGTAATACATATCATTAACGAGATTGCGTTTATTTTTTCTCGTTTTCACGCCCAAACGATTCGACTGATCACAGGACAGTTTGAACGAAAGTAGTGTTTCCAAGGAACAAGTCAAATCTATATTAAATCGAACGAAACCGCGATCAAAATCCTAGTGTTATATAAGACGGATTGTAAGCGCCTGTAAAACTTCAAGTTGACTTTCACTCGATATATTTGGTAACAAATCTTTACAAGGTCACTTTTTGTATTATTGTTCCATAAGACATTATGTAATAGAGATTAATCCTCCCACTATACTGTGTCGGGTTTATAACGTAACGATCCAGATATAAGCAAGCGTATCAAAATATCGACTGACGTATATATTATAATATGTAGGTGTTAAATATTATATATATAAGTACATAGTTTATAAGTTATATTTAAATGTATTTCAATATACACAGTTAACCCATTTCATGTCAGCAACGGATCCGTGTGTTTTGAATTTTGTCTGTGTGCACAATATGTCTTTCAGATTCAGTAATATATCTCACCTATAACTCACCATAAAAATTTGTGGCATACTGTACAAACTTTTAGTTAATCGAATGGGTTAACTAGGTACGTAGCGTGCATACGGTTTTAAGCACGTTCTATATTCCTAGACATAATATTCTTTAAAAATTAAATTTTAATTGGACATTCCAAGTACTGCAAGGATTAAGATGACATAAATAATCTTCTATACACGGGAAGATGAAAAACTTCTGTATCTTTTTCTCATCTGTTTGGCAACTGATTTTCATATTTTTAATAACTACTGATAAGCTTTAGAGTAATTAATAAAAAAAAAGATAGTAGTTATTCCTGTACCAATGACGATTCAATGCTCAAGTCTATTGAATATAAGTCACGTTCCCCACATCTACATAAAAAAAAAAATCAATACAGATAATAAAATGTACTATTAAAACGTGAAAAGAAAAAGATTGTACCCCTTATTATGTCACAATTTTAGATGACCGCTAGTGTAAAAAATTCAAAGTAAAATTTGATTATAAAAAAAATAATTAGTACGATTGCGCGAACGATAATGTAGTGTAGCGTTGTAAGTGCAAGTTCCGATGGCTTCATGCGGCGGCGGCGTATCGTGGGTACAGAGTCAGTATGCCAGTAGGTCACGTTGTATAACCAAATCGCTTACTTCACTTTACGCAAGAATCGTCGTAAGCGAGCACTCGGACGGCTAAAACGAATTTTACACTGTTAACCAATATATAATACTAGTTTTTGATGACAACCTCGCTCGCGTTAATGTGCGTTAATCAATTAAATTACAACGTAAAAAATCGTTCATCAACTGGCAGACCAATTCGGGAAATTTTCTGTCGGTGCCCATATAATATACGGACGTTCAATCGGTTATAATAAATATTAAAAGAACAAATCTTTAAGTTACAAACGATAATACAGACGCTTTAAGTAATTATTTGTGCACCTAAACCTTAATCATAAATTTAAAATAACTAGAGTATGGAAGTTGTATCATATATACATAATGCCACAAATAAATAGTAAACAGAGCGTAAAAAATATAGATGTAGGTAAATTTCAATTACTCAGTTTGAATTTCAATAAATAATACGTGTATGTACGAATTGACTTAACCCTTGCGAATACTACCTTTTTCTTGAATGAAATGTTGGTTACATTTTTATCATTGTCTCTTTCTGTATCCCTTGACAACCCGTATGCAAAATTACATGATGGTCGGTTTGATCGGCTGGGGTAGTTAAGATTTGAAAAGGCAAAAAGTATACAAAAAAGCTGACTACCATTATCAACTTCAAACTCCGTCGCCAAACACCCGGGGGCGTTTTACGATAGCTGTACTTTAGAGACAATCACTCTGTTTTTAGCTTGTTTGCCTTAGATCAAGTTGTGATTTTAAATCTTGCTACCAGTAAGAGAGCATATATTAGTTTCCATTACGCCTGGTACACACAGAAATTAGTAAAACAATGTTAACGACGATTCTGATTACAGTGTCATCGATACATTAAAAATAAATAGAAATGTGGTTATTCCTCAATATCGCCGAGTATGATAACTTAAATTATAAGTCTCTGTTTACCATGCTTCAGTATCCTTACTTTTTTTTTCAAACTGATTACACGCTATTGAACTAGCAAGGTCTTAACAGCTTCATCGGGCTACTAGTATCCTTACGTTTACTAATCTACAATTGGTCTATACTTTTTACCTAAAAAAAACAATAATATAAAAAAAAGATGGTCGAATTTTGACCATAGTACAATCACTAGTATAAATAAATTTGTGGTCAGAGATTACCGTCGTAAAGTAGTCTGAAATGTCTATTTTCTCGTATTTTAGTTTGCGTGAGAGCAGACGTTTCGCGAGCTTGCACTCAATTATCATTTTCATAACCGGTTTGCACACTCACTGGGCCAAGTGCATAGTGATCTTTGTTTAATGGGCCATAATCGAATTTTACGTCATAAATTACCCAGTTCTATAAACAATCGTTAGAAACATCTATAATACTTTCTCCAATCGGATATAAAAAATATCATGTAACATTTACATAGACAAATACATCACTGTATACGATAACGGAAACTTCTTGGTCGTTTCGAGTAAATTAATCATATTGTATTTATGTCTATAGTATTTAATATTTATAGTTGTAAGAACTTTAACAAACAAGAACTTATCGAAAAATTGAACGAATCACCCTTGTGATGGACTTTAGAACCGCTTATAGAACTCTGTAGTAATTAGAGATTAGTATGTTGTGTTTGTAATCTTTTTGAGAGCTAGGAGGCTAAATAAATATCTGAGAGTAAACTCGTTGTTTTTAGGTATTATTCATTAAGTTTTAGTTATCACGATATATCTCTTCATAAGCCAGTTGAGAAATGAAATATGGCCTGACGCTATGAGGTTAGGCATCTGATCGCAAATTCAATGTTTCTAGCTATTACTATACTAAGAACCAGTTACAAAAATCAATGTCATCAAAATGTTGAGAAATTATGCTTTAATTCGGCATTATGGGAGACTAAACATAACGTAACACAGAATGTAAATAATAGGAAGGTGTGGTTAAATTTTTTTTATGTAAAAGTATCAAGTCGTTACATTTCAGTTACAATTTCTCCGTTTATTAGTCGTCGCTATATACGTGAGCTGTACATGTGTAGTAATTAGTGATCTAATACATGTCCTAAAAAACTTAAATAATCTGGATTTAGCAAAAGACCAACATAACTTAAATACTAAATAATTTAAAAACAATAACAAATTGGTAATTCCATTCCAACAAGTGTTAGGTTCTATTACAAAGTTCCAAAGCACATTATTGATTTGTGTAGGTTTAAAAGCAACATGTCAAGATTTTAATGTCTAAAGGCTATATTTATCATAACGTGGAAGATAATGTGAATGCATCCACCAGAAACAAATGTAACTATCTATGTTTGTAATAATATGGATCATGAAGAGATAAACCAGATAGAGCTGTTTGTCGGTTCTTCTCGATGAGTGGGATGTTTGTGCTAACCGGTGGTAGCTTTGACGATCATCAGCACCTTCTCTGGGTCTAAATTGAATAAAATGTTTTTGATGTTGATTTTGATTCGACGTCTAAAATTAAAACACGTAAAATTGAGGTCGCGTCCTTTTTATAAGCATTTAACAGTTCTCTTATACTTACGCATAGTTATCACAATGCATTCCATGAATGACAGCTTCCATTGAGAAAAAAAATTATCAATAGTTGTTGTGTTCATTCAGAGATGCATATACTACAAGAGCGACAATTGCTATGCATTATTTTCAAAATGCGCTACCGAGTATTTCTTAACAGCGCATTTCACCGTGTCTACGATAGTTAAAATTAATGTTTCTTTAAGTAGTTTATGTATTATCTGTAATACGATTTACTTATACATCATACTTTTTGTTCACAGGCTTTCAAGAACCGCCAAGATGAACAACAGGCGTCCGTCTAAGTTTAACTTGTCAAACGGAATCCCAGATTTGTTTGATATCACTCTACCATGTCTTCAGCGACGTAGCCAGTCTTTAAGATGTAAACGGAGCAAATATTTGAAATTGGTGAACAGGATGTCGAGTCAACGTCTATTGTACCGTAACGACAACGTCCAACAGGCTATAAATCCAACTCCCCCTTCTTCACCTGAACCCTCAACCTCAACCTCAACTTCAAATTCACAATACGACGATGATGACTGTTCTACGGATAACGCATCTGTCGTCGATTCATTATCTGATTGGGAGAGTGACGATTCTCCTGTGACGTTTGAACCAGACGAAGATGACAGTTACGTTTGGGATTGTGACATTAAAATAAACGTTGACGACATAGGTGTCGATGTAGATTCTGACAAAAGTGAAATATCACTAAATTATGTATACGACACTAATGACAGACTCCAGCTTGTCAAAACCCCTGGAGAGTCCAGTGAGGCAAACCAAATAAGTTTACCTCGGATCTATGTGCAAAAGGACTACGCACCCACGCGGCGCTCGAGCGCCCAAGATAAGCAACTGGCGAATAAATTAATAAAACACGCTCGCTACAACAAAATGCCCATAATGGAAGATTTAATGTGCCCCGATTGTAAATTGGTGCCCAGGGATCCGGTAACGGGAATTTGCGGCCACACCCGTTGCATGAAGTAAGTGTATTTAATTTATAATGAGACTACTATAACGCTGCTCATATCTGTTCTGAAGAGTCGTACAAGATCTTAGCATCATCACCTAAACAAGGTTTAGCCAAAATGCGGTAGCCAAGATATATTTCCATGCTCACGTCTCGGACTATTCATGACTTGTTTATTACTTTTACGCGTATTTTGTACTGAATAAGGTCGAGGAATTGCCGATTTTGTTGATGGCAAATTGCGGCCACTTTGTGCATAATAGCAAAAATAAACATTAGTTTGCATATCACCCAACCGGTTATTATTTTCAACGAATTCTACTTACATTATCAAGTGGGAGAATATAATGAATGTGTCGTTGATACGTTATTGTGTTGTGTCGTGTCGCAGATAGCTCGGTTCGTAATACCGAGACTCCAAACACGTGCTCTGTGAAAATACAAATGTGAGCCAAAAGATATGACGATTCTTCGCAGAAAAAAAAAAAATTTGTAAATCGATTCGAATTGTGGTCTGTGGTATCGATTCATAAAAAAATGTGTTCTAGAGGATTGATTATTCAAAAATCAAGCTAATCATTTTTTGAGTTAATTTTAAATTAATTACTAATTATTGTATGGTTGTATGTTTATTTTAATAGAAAAAAATCAAATGAAAAATGTCATCGATTTTTCTATATCTAAAAATAAGGATACACGAATACATTCATTGTTTTAGATGCATCACAATCAATGGCATCTGTCCCTGCGGTATGTCTCAGCCGGATGTCCTATACGTGAATATTCTGATCAGAGACTTGATAGACAAAATGATTAAACACTACAACCTATTTGAGTAAGTGCCATGGTATATCTTTATTAATTTAATAGTTTATAGTATAATCAATATTGTAAACTCTGTGATAGATTTTATCATGAAAATGTAAATATCTAAATCAATAAAAATTCAGTGTCAAGATGTTTGTCCAACTCCAAAACTACTCAACGGATCTTTTTTTTTATAGCTGCACGACAAAGTGACTGTGCTATGCCTGGTGGTAAGCATAGTACAATCCAAAAACAGCGGCAACCACCGAGAGACAGATTATCCATCACTGGTCGCCGCTGTCATGCCGGCCTGTGTAAATGTCTCTTCACGTTACGCTTGAAGGACCCCATGTCATAGGAAGGAGGGAACACACTGGCCGGGAGATTGTTCCACAGTTTCACGGTACGGCAAAGATATGACGATGCGAACTTTTTAGTTCTTGCCCAGATACAATTTACCGTAAAACTGTGGCTACGAAGGCCAGATCTTCATGAAACGTTGGCATTTATGTATAATTTTGTCCAATCTGAGAGATAGGATAATTTTCTATAGGTGGCAGAGCCACGCTGTAACTATAACTGGTTTCAGTATGAATGGGTCGGCTCTTCTGAGGTAGTACCACCCTCTCACAGAAAACCGACATGAAGTAACAAAAATGTTTTCTTAACAGTGGTGTGCTGATCAGAGAGCTACCTTATACAAGCAATATTACTCAACGTAGCGACAAATCAAGCGAAGTGAATCTACCTCTGGTGCCCGGTGAGTTCAGTAATTATTTAACTATAGAACAGTGAGGTGTATAGTAGTACCTCGACTTTGATTTGTCACGTCGATGAGAAGAGCGAGATAGTCGACCGTATAGCATCCACTTTATTTATCGCTCTTTGCGATAGTGAGAACACGCTTTCTTTACATAGCCGAATCGAGACGATATCGAAGGTCTCACTCGTCGCCGCGACGTGTCAAATCAAATACAGGGTACCTCTATAAATTGTGTAGTTCTTCCTACTCGATAATTTTACTCATGTACCTTGTTGATTGCTGTGTTACATGTTAATTGCTGTGTTTCTTGTACATTACATAGTACAATTTCACGACGATCGCTTCAAAAATCATGTCGTGAAAGCGTAACAAACAAACACACTAACATTCGCATTTATTTTAAGAATTTCAGTTATTTTTAATCCGGTTTTTTTCTCTTGTCAGTAAGAGTAAGACCGAATCTCTTACGCTGCTTTAGGTTGTAAAATTTTTAAAAACGTTGAATTACGTATGTCTTTGAATGTGCTAAAAAGAGTAATATACGTATATTCTTAAATCAAACTTGTCTATATTGTTTTATGGAAAAAAAAATATTTTAGGTGTCTAGGAATAAGTGATATAATATATCTCAATCATTTTTAAAAATGTCTCTTTGTTTAAACACGTTACACACATAAAGTAATGCGTTCACGATAGAATCTCACCAACGAAGTCGTAAAGCATGTCCTCGAGTAACATTGAAGTCTTATTTGTTTCATTAAAATCGGTCCTCTCTATCAAAAGTTATTGTAATTTCAATGACGAGTTAAGTAAGAGAAAAGAGTAGGTAGGTAAATGCAACATAATCTCGTGCAGAAACAGGATACTACATAATGTAAAGTAATATCTAAGGCACATTAAACGAAAGACTGTTTTTTGTCTTAAGTTTCACGGGGACGAAGTTGCGGGCACAGGTAGTTAATTTTAAATGTTTATTTAAACATGATTGCACAGCTTGCCGGCCTCTATACTCTGAAGGACTTTACGAAATACTTTCTTATACTTAATATTAAATCGATAGGCTCTCGAAATTTCTATATATATATATTGTTGCTGAGTTGAGCTGAGCGACTATGAGTCAGTCAATCTTCCCTGGCTACGTGTTTCGCGATAACAAAGCGATAGTAGTCTCGAAATGGCAAATTCAAGTTATCTGCCGGTCATACTAAGTAAGAGGTAGCGAAGCAGCAGCAATGCCGTGCTCTGTAGCTCCGTAGCTGTGTCAGATGACACGAAAATATTTTTACAAAAAATTCAAATTGTATATTCTAGTTTACATAATGGCTTGTATATAATCTGAATTTGCAATTTTGAGAGGCGATATTTAACAATATTTACAATGGTTTTGCTCTCTTGGAATACGTAATAAGGAAGTGTGACTTGTTATAAAGACTTGTCTATTTTTTAAATATTCTCCCTTATAGTTCATTTTGTTTATGATGTAAGCGATTGTTATTTGTTTTATTTTTAACAAGAAGGCATCTCCCTTGATGTTAAAAGTTTGGAATCAATTGATTATGAAATCTAAATTAAATCTTGTATCACAAAAATCCTTTCTTCTTTAACTTAAATTAATTCTCATATTTTTTAACATAAAGAAGAAAGATGTAATGAAAAAGAAAAATTAATATAATTCTTTACTTTTCTGTTATTTATTATTTTGATGTTATATATTTATTGAAGCCATATTATTGTTTACAACATATTTATATAATACCTCTATGTAACCTGTCATTCTGTTATAATTATGTATTGTTTTATCTCTCTATTAAATTTATTATTTATCAATCTTTAAGTTTCATAATGAAAATTTGTTATTTTGCTGAGCCTAATCCACCACAGTTACCAAGACAACGTTAAAAGGTACAACGATTTACATAATTCTCGTATTGCATAAATGAAAATACAGTAACAACTTTCAAATAATGTAACAAACTGCCATATAGATTGTGATAGTATTTTCAAATGCATAATTTGTTACCGTAACAAGCTTACACGAGAAATTATTGATAGCAAAGTTATCAGTACATCGAACTAAAGCATAATTAGTAATAACAACACGCTTAAATAACAATAATTGTTATCTATAACGAATTATGTACGTATAATATGTTATAAGTTTTCTTGGCCTTTTGTACTTCATTATATAATAGAATAAACAATTCATAAATTAATGAGATAGAACGATTTAGTCGTGAATAATTATTATCGTTGTAATTCGTCATTGTCTCTTAGTTATTAGAATACGATGTATTCGTCAACAGAACGACCTTATATTAAAAAAATACCGTTTTCTATGAAATAATTTAATTATAAAGGGCAATATTTGTTAGTTTATTGATAGTGACTAGCGGGCCCGGCGGACGTTATTTCACCCCGATAAAATAAAATAAAAACATTTGCAAATTATATATCTACCTTATGAATCACTTTTTATACTGGTAAAAACCTTATGAAAATCGGTCCAGTAGTTTTTAAGTTTGTCACGATGAGACAGACTGTCGTGGTCGAGGACTTTTATTATATGTAGTGATAATTCTTCTTAACAAAAAAGAAACCCTTAGCAGATTGAAAACATGATTTAGTTGAGGTTTTTTTTTTTTCGAAATGTCTACGCTATTGACCCAGCAAGGTCTTAACAGCTTCACCGGACTACTAAGGCGAGCGCTTAAGGCACTCAGCCGATTTTATTTTGGCAACCAGCTCAAGGGTGCACGGCACACCTCGGCTTGGCTGTTGGCTGCTGCATGCAAAATCGCGACCTATCTTAGCTAACCTAGCTAACTATTCATATATGTATGAGTTGTTGAAACGTATATGTGTACCAAGCATACACGCTTCAACAACTCCTCCATATATTTATTATTGGAAAATTGAGAGTTTTTCAGTTCGATAAGGGAAAAAAGTAAACCCTTCCACTTTCATGTGTAAGCGTGTAGGTGTGCTCGTGTGTGGGGGTGATCGTGTAGTGTTGTAGCAGTGATGTATATTTGTGTATCACCGTATCGCGCAAGCAACGCACTCAAGGGCTCCCTACCGAGGGATCGAACCTAGGCTTGAGCCGCTGCTGTGGGAGGCCTAATCGGGTGTGCTGGAGCGAAATTAACCCCAAGACCACGGCGGCGTGATCTGTGGTTACGTAGGCGTGGGCGTGAGCACGCTCTGTTTCGAGGGACAGGCTGGTACTGATCGTTCGCTAACGTGATTAAATCAGGAGGGTCGGTAAAAATGCATCGCGGACGTCTTTTATAACGCTCAGCGTTAGGTACGGGTTCATAGTTTGCGGCGGATACCACTAACGGATTGGGATGATTCGCGGCTTTTTCAAAATCACTAATCGTAAGTGATTTTACGTACGCCCAGATAGAAGGGATCTCTAGGTCTCTATGGAGATCGACTCTCCGAATGTACCACGGAGCACCGGTCACTTTACGTAAAACACGATTTTGGAGAACCTGCAGCTTATGAAAGTTATCTTTGGACATATGCGCAAAAACGGGGCAGCTATATGCCATCACGGGACGAATACACGTCTTATACAAAGTGAGCTTGTGTCTGAGGGACATCCTACTCTTATGACAAAGTAACGGATGGAACCGACCCAAGACCATAGCGGCTTTGTTTCGCACTCTGTCTATATGTGAATTGAACTTTAAATGTTTATCTAATGTAACACCGAGATATTTGATCTCTTCGACCCAAGGGATATCGATTCCGTATAGCCTGATGGGCTCAAAGTTATTTGCGCATTTCATGGGATCGAAGAGTATTGCGGCACTCTTATCGGGATTAACTTCTATGCGCCATCGACGAAACCATTCACCGAGAGTATGAACGGCTTTTTCGATGCGCTTCCTAAGAAAGTCCGACCGCCAGCCGGAACTGTAAATAACGCATATGAATTAACCTATCGGGTACGCGAGATTTACATAATTTATGGATGAGCCGTCCGTTCCAGACCTTATCGAAGGCCTTGGCGATATCGAAGAAGACTGCAATTGTGCGTTTCGGTTTAGGTTTCGGATCGGCGTTAAATTTAGAGAAAATATACTCCGTGAGCCGGTGTACTTCATTCGTACAAGAGTGTTTGGCGCGAAATCCGAACTGCTCAGGTGGTATTAATTTTAAATTTGTAATCGAGAACTGAAGACGGTTCAGAAGGAGCCGCTCGTAAAGTTTTCCTAAGGTATCTAACAGACTAATAGGGCGATAGCTAACGGGAAGCGTAGCTTTCTTGCCGGGCTTGTGAATACCTATCACTACGGCCTTTTTCCAGACGGCTGGAAAGTCACCCTGGGACATGGCCGCATTGAAGACGCAGATCAATAGAGCTATGATGCGATCAGGAAGGAGTTTCAGAACCTCGTTCCTGATCCCATCGGGACCTGGGGACTTCCTAGGCTTGAGACGCTTGATTGCGCTTGCAACTTCATCGAAAGTGATCGCGGTTAGGGTATCCGCCGGAGGAGACGCGAGTACATGCTCCGCAGCTGATTTGATTAAACCGTTATGGAAAGGGTCAGTGTTATCAGTGTTTGGCGAACACTGTTTCTCTAAGCTTGCGGCAAGGCATTCCGCTTTATCTATGCTATCGAACGCGGAAGGCAACCCGGGGCCTCTGTCGAGAGGAGGCATTGGAGTGACCATATCTGATTTGAGAGTTCGCGCTAGAGTCTAGTACGACAGGTGAGACGGCTGGAGACCCTCCAGGAGTCTGTCCCACCTGTAGCCCCGGATCTCAGATATACGAGACTTGACTGTTTTTCGTAACAAACGTAAACGATCGCGATTCTGTACAGACGGGTAAGTGTCGTAAGCTCGAGTCGCGGCGTTCTTTTCCGTGATCAATGTTCTCACGTCGTCAGGGAGTATAAACGGCGATCGTTGGCCGCTTGTACCTCTTTCGAGGTCACCCTGACGGCGGTCTGGAGATAATCAACCAGGGAATCGATAGCCGAATCCGCGTCGGCTTTAGACACCAACACGTCCGGAATCCTGTCTAAACTACTAGAGGATTTTATTTAAAATATTGAACGATTTTCGCGTAATCAGCCACCCTAACCGACGGCCGGGTGAAGTCTGAATTGTGACTTAACTGTAAAACAACCGGGCGATGATCTGAATCAAGTTCGTGTACGACTTGTATGAGTCGTACAGGAAGCGTGATAGTTTTTAAGAGAGCTATGTCTAAAACTGTGGGTCGGCAATGATCTTGATAGTGCGTGGGTTCCGAAGGGACTATGACGTCAAACGCGAGAACCCTACCTAGTTCGTCGAGTATCCTCCCGTTACGAGAGGTACGTGGACTATTCGCGTTCTCGCTATTTAGGTCCCCTGCTATAATAACTGAATCTCCTAAATTAAGTAGCGCCTACAAATCGGATCTTAGCAATTATTTGTTCGATGGCAAATACGCGGAAACTAAAATAATATTCGAGAAACCGGTCATACCTAATTTACACACTGGTACTTCCATATTGTTTAGCGCCGGCGGATCTAACGGCATGCAGTATAAAGAAAGCCTAAAATAGATTATGGTACCATCCCCGCGGGTGACACGGTCGTTCCTGACTATACAGTAATTCGCGATTCTCGGATTACGCATACTCGGTTTTAACATCGTTTCCTGGATGAGGAAAACGTCAATCTGTCTATCGCGTAAAAAGTCAGCTACTAGATCGCGCTGTGTCCGAAGAGATCTCGCGTTGAAAAACGAGAGACATAGACCGCGTGGTTTTATTTTATTAAGACCCGTGAATTTTATAACTTATTTAAACTAGGGTTACCGGGCGATGCGCTGGATGATGGCTCCGATAGACGGGAATTGCGCTAGAGCGGTAGGAAGGCCAAAGCCCTCTTCTACCTCGACGATGGCGTAGAAGGCGAGGACCTCCTTCATGTCGTGTTCGCGGAGTAAATGCTTCATCCAGTCGAATTTCCCCGCGAGAGAGGATGATGAAGCATAACTCGCCTGTGGCGGCGGCGCCTGAGGCTCGGAAGCCTGAGGCTGGGGTCGTGGGGCCCAGGGGGCCATAGGGGCCCGCCCGGGTTGGGCCGCGCGCGGCACAGAGGGTGGCGAGCGCGATGAGCTCGTGGGCGCGGGCGCTACCGGGGCGCGGGAGGCGCCCGGCAGGCCCGGGAAGGCCTCCACGGACATGAGAGGTGGAAGCGGAGGGCGGACAGCGGCTACAGGCGCCCTGGGCGCCTGCCTCGCCTGACGGGGACGTGTGCGCGGCGCGCGGGTACAGCCGCGATAATTCGCGGGGTGACCCGCGTTACCGCAGAGCACACAGCTGGGAGGATCGGGAGTGCCAGGAGTGCGCTCGCACTCCTTTGTGGCGTGGTCTCCCAGGCACTTGATGCACCTAGGGCGAAGATGGCAATTCCTCGCCGAGTGACCATAACACTGGCAGTTATGGCACTGCGACGGAGTATGGGTCTTGCGTGGGGGCTCAACGGTGATGCCGTTTAGATCGCAGACCGATGTGAGGTTGATGATGGCCTTGCCCTCCTGCGAGCGGTCGAGGAGGACTAAGACTATGTTGTACGGGGTGCGGGTGCGTGGATGGTACATACGATGTACCTCACGCACGGGGAAATTCTTCTCCTTAAGGGAAAAGGTGACGTCATCGACCGAGATCTCGGCCGGGACGCGGCGAAGCACTACGCGGAGGAGGCGTTCCTCCTCGAGTGCAAAAGTGAAATAGGCTGACTTTGGTTCCCTAAGGAATTTTGTTAGCGCTCGATGGTCGGTAGAGGTGGGACATTTAACTTGAATGCCCGCCGGAGTACTGAGGGCGGACGTATAATTAATTGAACGTGTCTTAAGTCGATTCGAGATAGAAGTCCACTGGGACTTGTCTTGGATCGTGACAGGAGGCAGGGGGCGCTGTTTCCTAACTGTGGAACCCGTAGGTTGGGAAGGAGCGACAGAGATGGAGCTAGGTCCGCCCACGCATGGCTTAGAGACTGTCGGTGTAGTCGGTGCTGGCACCCGGGCGCCATTTATATTAACTAACTTTTCGGGGGGTGTGGAACCCAAGTCAGAATCTGACGAACGCGAATCGCGGCGTCTAATGTAAGTGACGGTTTTATAACAGTCATTATCTATGTTTTGCGCTGAATGCGCGGGAATCGCGGGCGCGTTATCGGTCGCAGGAGGCTCGGCGGACGCCGCTACATCGAGCTCCATCTCAGAGCCGGCCTCCGAGCTGGAGCTCGGTATTGGGGCCTCTATTAGGCCCATATCTCGGACGTCAGACGGCGATTGCGACAAGAGAGTCGCGTAAGAATTCGCAGTTGCCACACGGGGCACGTACTGTGTAGTGTCACCGAATAACGCTACATAGTTATCGAAACTAGCAACGATATCCGCGTTTGGGCCCTGTCGTAGGAGAAAATCTCTGAAATGAGCTGCCTGTTCCATGTTGATTTAGTTGAGGTATTAATATGTAAAACTTTATTAATAGAATAATATATTTTCTACAAAGGAAGACTTCGTTGCTTATTTGCCGCAGTCAGCGAATTTTAATGTTAGAGACATATTTATTATAGGGTGGTTCATCCATTGTACATCCTCGAAAAACGCAAAAACAATAACGTATATGTATAGTTGTAATAAATGTGTATATATACATAAAGATAGATACACAAGAACGTGTTTGTTGCCGGCTCTTCTTAGTTATTCCTCTATTATTGAATTTTTTAAATGGTAACAAAAGACTATTCATCAATGATATACAATCGAGATATTAAAGTAGAATATTGCTTCTATATCGTTAGACTCGCGAGTCAGTATCGAGACTTGACTTTTGCTACGATAAACGCTCACCGACAAGGCTATTATGTAAATTGACCGTTTGTTTGTTACATTATGGTTATATAATCACATTGTCGACTGTGATAGATTTATAGGTTAAAAATAAATATTCCGTTGGATTCAAAGAGATATAATTCAACGAACAGAGAGAGTACAATTCAGTGACACAGTAAAATCCGGAAGGACAAATATAAAAGTGACATTGACATTAGTGACATTAATGACAATACATTGTTAGAGACCCAGATATACAAAACAGCAGAGTATGCTACAAACGATCATTATTCTTGACCTAATTTATTTATAGCTTTGTGTTTACATATATAGCTCTAACACTACCCCTTAAACCAATGTCATAAATACTTAGTAAATACAATACACTGTCTATAAACTTTAATACAATGTAGAATGTATATAAACCAAATTATAAGAGTAATTTACAAATTATATAAACATAATTCTTTTACAAATTTATCATGTTTCTCTTTTGTCAAAGGTTTTGTCAATAAATCTGCAATCATTAAGTCTGTTGACAAATACTTAACATTAACAATGTTCTTGTTTATATTTTCTCTAATGAAATGATGTCTCATATCAATGTGCTTAGTTCTACTATGATACATACAATTAGTAGTTAATTTTTGAGCAGATTGGTTATCATTATATAACATTACATTACAATTAATATTCAGCAATTCATTAAGAAAATTTCTTACAAAAAGAGCTTCTTTACAACTATCAGAAAGTGCCATGTATTCAGCCTCTGTGCTAGAGAGAGCAACAGTTTTTTGCTTACGACTTTCCCAAGAAATCAGTGAATTACCAAGCTTAAAAACAAAACCAGTGAAGGACTTACGGTCGAGTTCATTTCCACCCCAGTCAGCATCTACATAAGCAGTTACGTTCAAACCACTCTTCTGAAAAACTAAACCATAGTTTATTGTACCTTTAAGATAGCGAAGAACACGTTTCAAAGCTTTCCAATGCTGTTCAGAGTGACACTCATTAAATTGGCTGAGCATACTCACAGCATGAGCAATATCTGGTCGGGTACACACTGCTATGTACATAAGACAGCCAAGCAAATTCCTGTAATAGGAATTCGTACTTTTATTATCACACTTTTGTAATTTAGTTCCTTTTTCTAATGGTGTTCTAGCAGGCTTACAATCTGTCATGTTGAACTTCTCCAATACTCTTCTTATGTATCCTATTTGATCAAGTGTAACTTTATTTTGACTTTTATTTATCCTCATTCCAAGAATGTGATGTGCAGATCCTAAATCCTTCATCTCAAATGTGTTCATAAGTTCACATTTTACCTTTTCTTTTAACGATGAATTATTAGAAAACAATAAAATATCATCCACATATAGTGCAATTATTATTAAATCACTCTTAGTATTTATATAATAAACACATGGTTCTGAAGTCATCCTTTTGAAGTGCATTTTCTGTAGTAACACCTCGTTTATTCTCTCATACCACATTTTAGAAGCTTGCTTCAAACCATAGATAGCTTTATTTAGTTTGTACACAAAATGTTCTTTACCTTTTACTATGAAACCCTCGGGTTGTTCCATATATATATCTTCATTTAAGTTGCCATTCAAAAAGGCAGTCTTAACATCAAGATGATCTATTTCCATATTATATTCAGCAGCAATAGCAAGTAGAGTTCTAACAGTTGAGTGTCTTACCACCGGAGAGAATGTTTCTTCATAGTCAACCCCATACTTCTGTGAGTAACCTTTTGCTACAAGTCGTGCTTTGTAGTTCAAAAGCTCACCATTGAGACCCCTCTTCTGTTTAAAAATCCATCTACACTTAATTGGTTTCTTATTCTTTGGTTTCTCCACTAGAGTCCAACATTTGTTGTCATAAAAAGATTTATACTCATCTTTCATCGCTGTTTTCCATTGAGCTGCGTCAATGCCTGACAAAGCTTTCTGCACAGTTTCTGGTTCATCATCTCCGTTGCATAGTTTTTGAACCAACAGGACAGATGTTCCAGCCTCATCGAGATCTTCATATGCTGATGAATCTGATGTCATCTCAGCCAGAGTTGAGCAACCTGGAGAGTAAGTGGGATCCGCAGAAATATTTGTTTCTAAAGTGGTATCAACCTCACTGTCTGAATCATAAACTGTAATTGTACTCAACCTAGTTCTTTGGTCATCAGAAAACTCTGGTCTTACAGTGGATGGTTCAGACTGGCTCGGCTCAATTTGTTCAACAAGTTTCCCCCTTGTATTATTTTGAGAAAGTTCATTGAACACAGAGTCAAAATTATCATCATGTGACCTATTATCGAAAAATTTATTCTCTAAGAAAATCACATCTCTTGCTTTGACACATTTGTACAAATTTTCAGGATCTATCAAACGATAACCTTTTGCACTTTCACAGTATCCAACAAAAATATGCTGCTTGGATTTTGAATCCAATTTCTTTCTATTTGGGGTTACGGCATATGCAACGCACCCAAAAATACGTAAATGACTAACATTTACCTTTTGATTGCTCCATTTTTCCTCAGGCACTTGTCCAATTAGCGCCTTACTCGGTGTCCTGTTTTTGAGATACACAGCAGTATTAACAGCTTCTGCCCAGAACTTATTGTCCAAGCCGGCATCTCTTATCATGCACCTGGCTTTCTCAACAATAGTCCTGTTTGCTCTCTCTGCCACACCATTTTGTTGAGGAGAATACGGGACCGTTGTGTGATGTTTGATTCCGTTATCTTTCAGGTAAGCCTGTAATTTATTATTAACAAATTCACCACCATTGTCACTACGTATAATCTTAATCTTGTGGTTTGTTTCATTTTCCACTAAGGCTTTGAAATTTCTAAAATGTTCAAAGACTTCATTTTTGTTACTCAAAAAATAAACAAATGTTTTTCTACTGAAATCATCAATGAATGTCAGAAAATATCTACTACCACCAATAGATTTATTTGGCATTGGTCCACACAAGTCAGTGTGCACCAATCCTAATAACTCTGTCGCTCTTGTATATGACTTTTTAGGAAAGGGAGCACGAGTCTGCTTACCTTCAATGCAGGCTACACACGGATTAAATGTATTGGAATTATATTTAATACCTGTGACCATTCCTTTATTCATCAGCGCCATACTCCTGGAGTTCAAGTGGCCAAGTCGACGATGCCATATTTCCTGTGACTCCTCTTTTACTATACCTTTTGATGAGCTCGACGAAGAAGTCATTAAAGTCTTATCGCTAGACAGCTTTTCTTTGGTAACTGTACTGTAAGAAGCAAAATTAGTATTGCCTACCCCCACACACAAAGGCTGATTAATGGCATTAAGTTTATATATACCATCCCTAAGAGTGGCAGTTGCCAAGACTTCATTCTCATAAGATATAATACATTTCTGTTTACTAAAAGTTACTTTATAACCTTTCTTCACTAAACAACTTACAGAAAGTAAATTCGCTGAAAGACTAGGTACATAATAAACATCTTTGATTGTTTTCACACTGTCTTTTAGTTTGACACACACATTACCTTGTCCTGCTGTTTGTAATTTTTCACCATTTGCAACACTCACTTGTGACGGGTTTGCTTCATGAAAATCACAAAATAATTCTCGGTTATTACACATATGGTTTGATGCACCACTATCGACATACCATACACCGCTCTGGAAGCTGACGGAGAGTGCCGTAAGGAGAGAGTTAGCTGAATCCTTGGGTGGTCTAACTCTATAAGACTGTTTGTCTTTTTCTGGCTTCTTATTACTATTCCTCGGGCAGTCTTTAATAAAATGTCCAGTCTTCTTGCACTTAAAGCATTTAGGTGTTTTTCTAGTTGTTGTGAATGCCATGGTATCTTCAGTTTTATTCCTGCGGTCATATTCATGTAATAATTTACCTTTGACTATGTCACTAGACAACTTTAGATTTGAATTCTCAAGCGCCATAATGAGTGGATCATAATCACTTGGTAACCCACTGAGCATGATGACAGCCAAAAACTCATCATCAAGAGATGAATTTATATCAATCAGTTGCTGTGACAACTCCTGCAGCTTGCCAAGGTAGCTCTCCATGCTACCATGTTCTGTCAATTTTGTACTGAACAATTGTCTCAATAAGCTTAGTCTTCGGCAGAGCCCTTTATCCTCATAGGCTTTGCTCAGATTGTTCCACGCCTCACGTGCATCCTTTGCGTTCCTGACATGAGTAAATGCACTTGGTTGTATTGACAAACAAATTCTCGCAAGCGCCTTCTGCGTTTTTTTAATATCTGAATCACTCAATGTTCCTTTCTGCTCACCATCAATAATATCCCACAGGTCTTCATGGATTAAAATCATTTTCATGCAAAATTTCCACGTTGAATAATTATCCATGCCTTTAAGTTTCTCAATGGTGTGCAATGTTGAAGCATCTCCTGCCATTTTGTATCCACACGTACACGTTATAGTTTATTTTGTAAAAATTTTACGGTTATCGTGTAGATTACAATTCCTGGGCCCATAACCTGATAGATTTATAGGTTAAAAATAAATATTCCGTTGGATTCAAAGAGATATAATTCAACGAACAGAGAGAGTACAATTCAGTGACACAGTAAAATCCGGAAGGACAAATATAAAAGTGACATTGACATTAGTGACATTAATGACAATACATTGTTAGAGACCCAGATATACAAAACAGCAGAGTATGCTACAAACGATCATTATTCTTGACCTAATTTATTTATAGCTTTGTGTTTACATATATAGCTCTAACAGACTGCAATGGAGACCGTGCGGCCCGGGTCGCAGGTTACGTTATACTCGTTATATAGAATTCGCAGTTGCGCGTTTTCACTTATCTTATATGTATTTATATCGTCTACCGGCAGACGTTCCCAAAGCTTTTTGAAGTAAAACTTCTTTACACCCGCTTGACTTGTGGAAATAAGCTGGTGAATGCGTGACAAGAGCGTTACAAAAAGTGTGATCAGGCGAGGGGAACGGAAGTTAGAGAAAGAGAGAGAGATATAGATTACTGTAGGTACTAAAGAGAGAGAGTTGCGTTTCGTATATTACTGTAAGGGAAAGGGAGAGAGGTGCGTGTGCACATTTTCTTTCTCTCTTTATCTAGTTAGTTTATTCGTATGTTTTCTAGTGTTACGCGAACGGTAATTTTTTAATTTCATTTAGTTTTTGAATAATTTCATAAATTAATATTTTGTTCAATACATTACATATTATACGTTTAAAGTGAATAAAGTTATAAGTTCATTTTAAAGAACTTGTATTAAGAATTTTTTTTAAGAAGTAAGTTTTCGGCGTCATAACCTAGCTAGCTAATCAGGTGATACCGGCGATGGAAATAGGTAAAATTAAAACATCGATAGCATGATATTGGTCTATGTGCTGGTAGTTTATTTTCTAACCGCGAATACTTAAGTTACGTCGCTCCTCTCAAATTTGTACGACGCAACAGGGGTCGACACGACGCAACCTCTGGTTTACTGTGTTATATTATCGAACGATTTGATTGTTCAAAGATTACATATGTTGAGGATTATTATTGAAATATGACATATATAATGTTTATCTTAATTGTAAGCCATAATCGTTACAAACCATAGTGTAGTAGTGTTAGGGTTTCTAAGCCCACATATAACACGATTTGCTAACACTCTTCAGTTGAAAATTTGTAGCCAACTACCACTAGGTGTCTTCTTTCGTCAGGGGGGTCTAACACCCACTCCCTCTTTGAGGGGTCTACCATATTTAACCCCTCAGACCGCAGTCAAGGCCTGTTAGAGAGCCCACACCTGTCGGGGGAGCAGACGCAGTGCCAACCGGTAGTTCCTGCTCCCCCGCCAATAAGGTGTATGAAGGCACCATGGGGTTTTAGTACGTGCAAATCGGAGATAACCCATCCTCAGCTGTCCCACGGGATGGGTATCTGTAGGGATTTCCCCATGATAAAAAAAGATGTGTCTTCTCTCAGTTGCACTTGAGAGCCAGTTTCTTTCAGCTATAATTTTCGACCCACATCGTTATTTAAGATATGATATTGTGATCCAGCGCTGAAACTTGAAGTATAAGAAAATGAGTTATCCGTAGTGACTATGATTTTGATTAAATCACTAAATTTTCTTTCTTGCCGGTTCTTTTCGATGACTGGGTTGTTGTTCGAACCAGTGATAGTTTTGACATTGATAAGCGCCGTATTAGGTGTTAAATTGAATAAAGTATTTTTTTGAATTTTGATTACTTTTATAGAGCGTATAAAATTATTTATGTTTACAATTAAATGTTCGCAAATGGGTTGCTTTTCTTATATTAAGTCGTAAACTTACTAGTAAAATGTCTACGTAATCTCCATTGATAATAGATGGTGCATAAATCTATGCGAATTGTCATAAAATAGCTGTATAGCTAATGGATTACGGATACCCTATTAAACATATGTCGTTATTTCTTTTAGTAATTTATAGCCTGTAATAAATGCATTTAGGACCCATTTCATGCTCTTGAGGTGTTATTATATGCCCACCAACTTCTTCCGCGTGGAATAATTACTTTGGGCTAACGCTAACAGGCAGCAGAAGCCGCCAAAAGATAAAACAATACTTGATTTTTAAACATTCTTCATTGGTGCTTCGGTCCTATTGGTTTTAGCGTAATAATAAATAGTCTATAGCCTCCTTCGATAAATGAGCTATCTAACACCGAAAGAATTTAGATTAGATAGTGTAGATCTACCTTTATAAGCTCGCCTATTGTGAATTTGCCTGTACGATCCATGAGTAATTCGATTTTATTAATCAAACTAAGGTCACGATCACGGAATCGACAAACGCCAGTACTTAATAAAAACTTCAGAGTACGAATGAATGTAGAAAACCTAGTTGTAGGTACCTATACCCTATTGTATCACAACCAAATTAAACATGGCTATAAACTCGATAGAGTGGGAATTTTAACTTGTCACATTTTTATTATAAAAAAAACCTCGTGTTAATTTTTAAGTTGTTACAAATATTTGTAAAGCCCTGTTGGAAGAATGACATTACATCGGCCTGTAAGTTACCAGTGCCATGGGCCTCTTCCCAAACGAAGATATGGACTTTATCTAAGACGTAGTGGCGTTTTTTAATTCCGAGAAAAATCTATATTTCTATATTTTTCCAACATACAGTGGTACTACAAGGATATTCTTCAGGTTCAGGTTTCCTCACGATGAATTCCTTCACCGTCAGCCGAAGAATTCCGAAAAATTTGATACATGCCAAGATTCGAACTTGTGGTCATCAATTTGATACTCCACCGGTCAAACCACGACTGATAGAGCCACTAACAATAGTTATGATAAATAATGAAAATCTTAAAACAACATGTAACAATTGTATTTAAATGAATAAATTTCATATATTTGTCAGTTAGTTGGGCCGATCAGTTATGTAATTAAAATTATACACAGTCTGACTTCATTCGTACGTTATATAATTATTACGTAGCGATGCGAGCAAAATATTAAAATATACGTTCGGCTTCTTTTTCGTTTATCACTACGTAGATTACACGCGCGGATCTGCCCTCGTTTTTTTTTTCTCGAACTGACTACGCTATTGACCTAGCAAGGTCTTAACAACTTCACCGGACTACTAAGGCGAGCACTTAGGGCACTCAGCTGCCTTTATTTGACAACTAACTCAAGGGTGCCCGGCACACCTCGGCTTGGGCTGTTGCCTGATACGTGCAATTCGCGACCTATCTGAGCTGACCCAAGCTAACTATTCATACATATGAGTTGTTGGAACATATATATATATACTAAGCATACATACCTCAACAACTCTTGTATATATTTCTTAAGGGATAATTTTCTAAACTATTTCAGTTCGATAAAGGAAAGAAACAATACCCTTCCACTTTCATGTATAAGCGTGTATGCGTGTACGTGTGTGGGGGTGATATGTATAATGTTGTAGCAGTGATGTAAGATTATGTGTCACCGTATTGCCCGAGCAGCGCACTCAAGGGCTCCACGCCGAGGGAACGGACCTAGGCTTAATCTGATGTGCGGGAGTGAAATTTATCCCCAGATCTCGCTGCATTGATATTATTACCATACCAGATTGTATATAGCACTGTTTTTATATAATTCACATATTTTCACCATCGCGCTACCTTTCGTTCTAGTAGTGTCCAATATCCAAGTATATATTTTTTTCCAATTTTGTTAGTTTCACATAGAGATCATTTGGAATTGGCAACATAAAGGGGCAGAGGGGTGATCGCAATTTGATACATTTCACTACTATCTCCCTTGACGTGTTGCATGAGCATAATACTCATGTATTACATTTGTCTTTTCATATCAATTTTTTCAAGTTTAATTTTTGATATATGCAGCAGAATATCAGTAATCCGGAACTTCAGTAGTCCGATATTTCTAATAACCCGGCACCTTAAAGGCGTCCCTCACCCCTCTTTACTTTTTTTTGTATCATAGAAAGCAAACAAGCTGGTGGGTTACCTGATGTTAAATGATCACCGCCGTCCATAGAAACTAGCAACACCAGAGGAGTCGCAAGTGCGTTCCCATCCTGTATTTAGGGAGAGGGTGAAGAGATGTGATTCTCCAGCGTTCATGCTGAAACCAGTAATAACTTCAACGTGGCTCCACCACCTATAGATTCTCTATACCACCTATCTACTTTCGGTATAACTTCCAAGAACTTCTATACAATCCAATAATCCGAAGATTCCAATAAGCCCACACCTAGTTTTCAAACAGTCGGATACTAATCCGACTCTACTATAGGTACATTCCTATATCTATCATTTACCGTATTGCTTTGCGCACGCCTGCGAATATTATGTTATGTATCATCGTATAAAGATCCTATTACAAAACGTCTCGAAATGTTTGACGTTACAGGAAACGGAGACAGCAAAACCTAGCTGTAAATAAATGCGAGAGTGTGTTTGTTAGGATTGAACTTTGAACTGAAATTTGATAAAGTGGATCATGGAACAGGTCATATTTTTGTACAGTCCAGTCCATCGAATTCGCTGTGTGAATGTTCCTTTTTCAGATATAATAATGAGTTAAAATTAATATTTTAAATTATTTTTGTCGTAGTGTCTTCAAACAGCGTAGTGCCGGAACCGACGCGTTATTTCACCATACTGTTGGAGGTGAGTCGATTAGAGGATTCATATTTATGTATTTAAAATGTATGTTATAACGTTTGACAATTAATTTTGTTTGCTTGGAATATGTTGTTTTCTTCTCAAGTGACTTTTCACATTTTTAAGCGCGTTGAGCGATGTTTTTATCAGGAGATAAATTTATAATTTCGCGTCATGACATGTTTAAGTAAGCATGACCCATCATATTGCGCTTGCGCGACTTGCGTCAGACTAGCCTAGCGTGATATAAAACCCTGTATACATCCAATAATTGATATATTGTATTGAAATTATGCGACCCATCATATGTTTGATGAATTAATAAACACTTTAAAAAAGTATATAATTAATATTCGGAGTGCCAGTAGATTTGAAAGAGAGACTAATGATAATCATTTTATTTTCCAAATCCTGAATATTAATCAATTCACACTATATGTAATTAAAAAAAAATCAAAAGAGTTTAGAAAAAGCAGTTTAAATCCCATTGTTTTGAGTTTTCACTTCTGTCGGCAGTCCATATGATTGCCTCGACTTTTTTTATGGACTAGCTTCTCATCCTGGCTTCGCAGGACTATATTTACATAGTAAATTATCTTTTTATTACAGTATATCATATAATGAAATAGAAACTTTAAAATCCAACATCAATATGATAATTTTGTCAACATTTTTTAAGCACTATAGTGTCTTTGTATCACTTACTTACTTTTTAATTAAGATTTTTTAGTTTGAGTTTAGATTGAATCGACGATACCTAAATAGTGTCTATTATTTGCATTAAACCTTTCTACTACAACCTTATAATTATAGTCCATTGAAATGTTACATTTTTAGAGGACGCAATTTTATTTTTTTCGGTATTTAGGGGAGTATAGGCTTAATTTAGACTATATGAAGTCGCCAGTCCTGACCGCCGGCTGCCATTTTTTTTTTAGTCCCCTTTTCCCTCAGGCATGATCCGAGTCTTTTTTGCTTTTATAATTTTTTAGTTTTGTCTTGTTTTTTGCCCTGTTCTTTTGGCCATTTCTTTTATTTTTATCTTATCTTATTTTCTATGGTACGTTTATTTTTAATCTCTTGGTTATTTATCACAGTTTGTTTTACTTAATGCTATGTTTACTCTCTGGTATTTGAGCTCAATGTCTATCGCTTTCTTTTCTTATATTACTACTTTAATAGGTTATTAAAATATTAATTTTAGAGAATGAGGGTTGCAAAGAATTTTGCTGCTATTTTTGTCTTTAACTTTTTTATTTTTCATGTTACGATAAAAATAATAGGATAAATATGTAGACAATTTAATTTGCTACAGGTAATGTCTGATATAAAAAATCTGTAGGGTTGCTAGTTTACGAAATACAGAGCGAAAACCCTTTGCATTCCTTTTTCTAAAAGTTGGCCTAGGGACAAGGGTGGCGACCCCACAAACTTGAACTTAAGCTTACAATACTCCCCATTAACTAAATTAAATTGCGTCCTCTGAAAAACACAATTCTAAATGTAACTTTCCAATAAGCTATTATAAGAATATATAACATGAATTACGAGAAGCTTCGAAGTACATGTCAATATCCCTCCAAAATATGAATATTAATTTTCAGGCGCAATTAGCACTTGCCCAGAGGCTCATGATGTTTGGCTATCATTTTGGCGCCATTCCTCACTTGGCGCATGTCGCGGCTGCCCAGGGAAGTAAATATAAGCACGTACGCTCGCTGCTCACTGAGGTATGCATCTATTTTTATTGTAAACCGATTTTATATGTACATTCTGTGGTTGTCTATACTAATATTATAAAGAGGTAAAGTTTGTGAGTTTGTGACGTTGTGACGTTGTAGGGGGTAATCTCAGGAACTACTGGTCCGATTTGAATAATTCTGTCAGTGTTATATAGCTAATTCATCGAGAATGGTTATAGGCTATATATCATCACGCTGAGACCAATAGGAGCGTAGGGCAGGTGAAAAATGTTTCAAAATGGGGATGTTTTTTTCTTTTGAGAACTGCTGCGTGTTAGTGTACTCCACGCGAACGAAGTCGCGGTCAGAGGCTAGTCAATATATAAACTACGTGTTATTATGTTATTACACCGGTACGAAAAAAAATTGTTTGTACACCTAACGCCACCTACCTAACGACATGTATTTCGAATTACGAAGCCGAATCTGAAGTCCTCAAAAATAGCGATAATCGCGTGTTTTGTTTATGAAATGAAAACTGGATCTCCTAACATGATTTTGATGTATTTCGATTCGGTGAATCTATATCTGAAGTTTATCTGGACCATAATTAAATACAACTTAATTGCAAAATATCCTTGAAAAGGGGCAAAAATTACAAAAACTTACTAACACTTTTGGTTAATATACGGTACACAATTAAAGAGTAGAGTATATTATTGTTAGTATTTAAAAAAATGCAAACCATTTTTAAAGGGAATTCAAATGTATGAGATTGTTTTTAAATTTTACTTCATCTGACACCAGATAAAGCTGAAGTAATTAATGAGTTAGTGTGTAAACCATATTGCGGTCTTATTTTTTTGTATATGTTAATTTTTATACGATATCTTGCAAAGGACGAGGCTGGCGTGTTTCTGATGAACAATCCCTTAGTAAAGATAAGACAAAAATCTTAGTCACAAGTTTTAAGAAAAGTTAAAACTATTATAATACCCGTTTATACTGTACGCATCTGAGTGCTAGGGCTATGTAAGAGGCTGATTAGAGAAAACTACACGTAGCAGAGATGCTAATGTTAAGGTGGGTTTGGTGCAACAAGTTTGAAACTAGTACCAGTGACAGAAATTGAGGAGTAATAGGTTAGTATGGTATGAAGCATATAACGAGGAAAGATGCAAACCATGTAACTAGAAAAGTTGTAAACATGAAAATGGATGAATATAGGTCTATAATGTGTATAAAAGGTGTAAACTGACTCTAATTTTTAGAGGGTCTCCATTAATTATGTGAGGCGTTTTTGAGGATTTTTGACATCTGCTCTGGTAAGATGATGTGAAATTTATCACGACCTCCTTTCTCCATTAATCCCGCGACAGATCTTTCCACATTTATATTTTGAGTATAAAAACGTGGGATTTATACTGATAAATGCAAATTACTGTATTATTTTTACTATTATTACCTGACGTTTTGATCTATCAATACTAAATAAGTTTACATGTATTTATGAATTTTAACACACACGTACACGTACAAGTATTGTATCAGATTTCGGTACATTTTAGTCTAGAAACATGTTTTACTTTACATTAATCCGATTTCCCCACATTTTTACACTACTTTTGTCTGGAAAATTTCTGGAAAATTCTGGAAGAACACCCTCTTCCCGCTACCTTAGATTTAGTGAGATTCAGCTTGAACCCCTTGCCCTTCGATCCTCTCACGTGATTAATAGACGCCCTCTTATTGTTTTAGTGCGTGTCCGTTGTAAACGAGACGGAACGAGACCGCCGTCACGTTAGGAAGATGTACAGTTCAGTGCGTAATCTATCAGCTACGACTTGGCTGAGGAAGTCCGATATCGAGTGCATCCTGTGCCTCGATTTCTTCAAAGATCCCGTGACCACGTACTGCGGTCACACTTACTGCCGCAATTGCCTATTACGCAGTATCAATTACTCCCAGAGTTGCCCGCTGTGCAAACGTTCCTTGATCGGCCTTGACGTCTATGAGGTCAGTTCTCTAAAATTGTATCAATGTGAAGCAACGACAGGGGATTTTAGTTATAACAACATTGAAAGGATCACTTTGACGTCATTGGTATATATAGAAGTCGCTATATCCGGAAGTCGCTATACCCAAAATAGCAAAAAGTCGTGTACATATATTTACAGAGTATAAACCGTTTATGATGACGTCATTTAGAACAACATACTAGTTATATTGATCCAGAACAGAGGAATGCTGTATCTTTAAAACCTCACCGGTTGTTACGACTGACGGTTTTTACCAATAAATAGAGTCGAGTCCCTTTGATGTCGTTATAATAGATTTTGACTGTATTTATTTATTAAACTATGTATGTTATACACCTGTGTTTTTGAAATAGATGTGTTATGGTTAAGTTTGGTTAATATAGTCCGTAAAGTGTATTCCATTTTCATAAATTCCCCAATATTCAAGCGATTGTTTGTCTTTTGCATTATTCAGTATTTAGGGTTGTCATAGCGCGTTGTTTGGGCTAAGCAGTACTATGAATTTTACCATATTATCTACTAGAAATACTCACAGTTCCAGGCGTATTATGTTCGTTTTATCACTTTTTGATAATTATTATGGTCCATCAATTGTTGACCTAAATAAACTACCGCCATATAGAATTTTCTATATAAAAAAATCGTAACTTTTTGTTATATTCTTTAAGAGTACAATTTGTATGGCCTATCAATTGCGTAATAATACGCACGTTCCATGTAACTTTATTAAAATCGATGAAGTAATCTTTAATTTAAATGTAGAACAAGCTAAGAAATTGTATTATATATACAGAAATAGTCGTTTATGAACTTTAAATTTATAAAAAAAAAACCACCCAGATGTACATACTGTATTTAGTTGTCCCTACGAACATGTCAAGATAATATTATGATATTCGATATTTCTGACTCTGCTTATTTCTAAATTATTCGTGTAAATACTTAATAAAAGTTCTAGAGGAACTACTTACTGTGGAATACAGTTTTTCAGCTTTAAAAACCACAATACATAAAAATCTATTGCAATGATATAGCTTGTCCTTTTGTGTTACCAAATAGTGGTTCCATTGAAAACCTGTTTTTATATTGTTTGTTATTAGATTACTGAGACGTTCTTCGTGACCTCCATACTTTACTCCATGGATTCAGACAAAGGAGTCACAACATTGGAGCCTGATGTGGTACCAATATTTATGTGCACCGTGGCATTGCCAAAGTAAGTACAATGATCATATTTTATACAACAGATTAGGCCCCACCACCAGAATAGGCCCCCCTCGGCAGCGGCTCAAGCCTAGGTCCGTTCCCTCGGCGTGGAGCCCTCGAGTTCGCTGCTCGCGCGATACAGGAGCACAAAACCTTACATCACCGCTACAACATCACACACATCACCTATACACACGTGCACGCCTACACGCTTACACGCTGTTTTTCTTTTTCATAGAAATAAACGACAAAGAGTTCTACCCTTATTATTTTTTTTTTTTACTTTATTTTTGGCAATCAATCTTTCCGATTATTACTGCCATTGTCACGTAGTCAATAATATTACAAGCGTCGAGTGATCATTTCAATATTAAGCGTCATATAAATCAATATTCTAACAAGATGGTGGATCCCGTGCTAGAACCTTCCAGGGAGTTTTTGTGGCATCTCAGAATTTCATGCTCCGTGTTATTATTTTCCATTCACTTCACTTATGCATATTAAACTAACTATATTACGTAAAACACCACCAACTTTACACAATATATAGTCAAATAACACAAGATTATGAATAAAATATAAAATCCACTACATGACAGACTAAAATCCCGCCAAAAACTCTACCCTTATTTTTCCCTATCCTATCCTACATAGTTTAGAGGAATGTTTCAAACAAACCGACAAACAGATAGACATTTCTAAAAATGATTCAAATGTACTTTATTACTTAATTCAATAATATTTATTGTGGTAGAGCCACACTGAAATCATTATTTGTTTCAGTTTGAATCCGGGGTAGTACGACCCGATCCACAGAAAACCGACGTGAAGTAACAGTGCTTGCATTGTTGCGTTTCGTTCGGTCAGTGAGAGCGCCAGAGACCCATCTCCCCTCCCTTCCCCGCCATCTTTCTCCACTCATCTCCCCCTCCCCCTTAACCCTCATTTCCCCAAATACAGGCTGGCAACGCATTTGCAACACCCCTGGTGTTACTAGTGTCTAAGGACGGCGGTGATCGCTTAACATCAGGTGACCCGCCTGTTCGTTTGCCTCCTATATGATATAAAAAAGGCACATATAAATATTTTTCAAAAAATTTAAAAAGTATTTATTATATATATCATATACTATCTTCTGCTTGCGACTTCAACTGCCTGGTATAATGGCCTTTGGGCTAACTAACACGCAGCAGAAGCTCTCAAAAGGAAAAAAAAAAACGATTTTGAAACATTTTTCATTGGTATTCCGCTCCTATTGGATTTGGCGTGATGATATGACTTCCTTGATAAATGAGCTATCTAACACTGAGTGAATTTTTCGAATCGGAGCGGAACCTTACATATTTCCATATAAATTTTCATGCCCTTTTCCCTATTCTTATTGTAAACCCTTGGGGTAAAGCTTTTACAAACTTTGAATGTCATCTTTATTTATATCGAATCGATAGCCTAATAAATAAGTTCCAAGCTTTTACCTCTAAAAATGACGATACTTTCATAGGACTTCTCAACTCCCTTTCAAGCCGTTACAACCCTTGTATCGCATTAAAATGTCCTATATCCTTTCTCAAGCTCTAGACTATCTATGTAACAAATTTCATTTAAATCGGTTCAGTAGTTTTAGCGTGACAGACAGACAGAGTTAATTTTGCATTTATAAGAGTATCTGGGCGACCGAGCCTAGCTCGGTTCTTTAAAAAACATTTTTAAATTAAAATAAACTGTTAGATTTGTCTTATAAAATTAACATTAAAAAAAATATCACTTCTGCAGTTACTCGGATTCGAACTGGGGTTACAGGGATTTACGAAGCAACCGATTTCCATCTGAACTATTTTTGTTTTGACAGCGCTGGCGAAATTTACCTTTATATTATACCTATATTTTTTCATTGCCTGAAAACTCTGTTAAAAAAGTTTTCTGTGAATAAAATCTAGCTAGATCGATTTATCATCCCCGAAACTACCTACATACTAAGTTTCACGGGAATAGCTGACGCCGTTTCCATGATCCTGAATATATACAAATATAAAAATATATAAGAATTGATCGTTTAAAGGTATTAGATAGATAGATTAGTAAGGAGGATTCATAATGCTATTTCAAAAAAGTTTGCATTTTATTCCTAAAATGTGACATAGTGGTAGCATGTCAAATACATTTATTCAAAACTAGATTTTGCTCTCGGCTTCTCGCGTTAATTCACACCTTACCTATCCCTCTGGAAGAGAGGTATTCTTCTGTACGAAAGATTCTTTATATCCTTTTATGATTAGTATTTATCCGATTATGATTTTGGCTGACTAGCCGATTAGTCGGTGATAAAAAGCCGATCACTTTTCGGGGGTATCCGTGAAATTTCGGTATGCAGCTGAATGTTTCGTGTGTAAGTCGTAACCGCCGTCTGCTACCCTGTCGGAACCTGTTATCTGCTTCGCAATGTTTTTTTAATATTTTCTTTCGTTCGAGAAAATCGATGATTTTCAAAAAAAAATTTTATAAAAATAATGTTGTCACTATTCATTAAAGTGAATGAAAGAAATCAATTAAAATTTAAACAGGTCAAAAAGTCTCAAGTATGGATTTTTTACGTAGGGTTTTGTTTTTGCTTTTATGGAGCGGTTAATGTTTAGGATTTTTGGACATATTTTTTATTGTGCATAATGCAAACCTATTTCAATATAATTTATTTTGTTAATAAAAAATCTTATTCTTTTATTTAAATAAAAAGAAATTAATCATAAATTGTTATTCAACATAAAAATATACTATGATACTCATTTTATACCATAAATGTCAAAGACATTTTCTTTACAATGAAGTAATTTTAGAAAAAGCATCAAGCTACCTTGCTTTGCTTTACATTAAATAATGTGTAAGATTGATTATAAAATAAAAATATTAATAAACAGTCAAGGTTTTTATTGAATACATACATACTTTTTACTCAAAAATACATAAAAAAATAAAGAGGCCGGGTAGACGGCGCTTTGTGCTGACTAGTCGCCGACTACGATAGTAGCCGGCTAGTCGGCTTTACCGGTTAGTCGGCACATCTCTAATATTTATGCAAAATTTCACAATTTTCGATTGAGTAGTCAAATCTTAACAAACAAATAATTGGGATTTATATTAATAAGGATTATTTTTAATAATTATACATTATTTTATATGTTATATTTTTGGCAACCCAACTTCTAGTAGATTATTACTGCCATTATCGCGTAGGTTATTTCAATGTACTAACAAGATGGTGGCCCTCTTGTTAGAATTTTCCAGGAAGTTTTTGTCAATCAGAATTCATGCTCCGTAGTATTATTTTCTATCCACTTCACTTGTGCACAATAACCGGCCTGCATTACGTAAAACATAACTAATATTTCAAAATATAGAGGCAAATAATACAAGATTATGAATCACTATATATTATAAAAGAAAGTCCTCCGCCACGTCTGTCTGTCTGTTCGCGAGACAAACCCAATAACTACTTAGCGTATTTTTCTGCGGTTTGCATTTAGTAGCTTAAGTGATAAATGAGGAAGGTTCAGGTATATAGCTTGTCAAGTTTAATTTTCTAATTATTAGAGCGTGCCAGTGATTCAAGAGAAAGGTTCAAGCATACAGGTTGTCAAGTTTTTCCTAATTATCAGGGTGGGCTAACAAGATATAAAATGCATTACATGACAGACTAAGATCTCGCCAAAACTCCTAATTTTATACAAGTGACTTTGGAAAACTTTTTATATTTTCTTTGTATAGTGTACCGTGCCCTCTGCTTATACTCGACGTACGCTACTGGCGTTCCTTGAAACGTCTTCTGGGCAGCGGTAGACGCGAATTCGGTATGATCGCTCGTCACAGGGATAACGCCATCCCCGAATATGGGACGGTGAGTTTAAAAATTATTATTTTCACTAAACGTACTAAATAATGGTTCTGAGAATTTTTTGAGGGGCCCTTTTCCCTAACCGCTCGTGAGATCTCTTAAGGAACGTATTTTGAGTATAAATAAGTTGGATTTATTAAGAAATAAAAAAGATTTGCTATATTATTTTTACTATTATTATATTTATTTCGATATATGAAAATCAAATAACTATTTATATATAAATAACAAATAACTATACGGATTTTAAAACATAGCAGAATTATGCACTTTTTTATTTATAAACATGGGTTTACTTTTAATTAATCCAATTTTTCTCACATTTTCACGATACTCTTTTTCCGTGAAATTTAGTGATATTCTATATATATTTATGACCCCGTCCCACCCTTGAAAACCTCACGTAATTAATGAATACCCCCAAAGACCACTCGATTTAAAAAAAAACTATGTACTTAGTTATTAAATACCAACATATATGTTCATCGTCTCAACATCTACTTTAATAGATGTAACCTATATAATAGGTCGCTATTTTCGATTCACTAAATAAATAATAAGCAACCAATAGTGGTTAAGTATTGTCAGGGTTGGCTATCCGCTACGAACCAGTAATGATTCAGTACGGACTAGTACTAGCTAGCAGTTAGTACTAAATATTAGCTCATTAAACACGTACAAATAATTAGAGCATTTGTAACAGTGTATATGTGTGTATTTTAAAGTGATTAATTTTTTTTAAATTTAAAATTAAAGGTTATTGTATTCCTTTATCATTAATTAATTTAAAGTTTCTGTATTTTATATTTATTTATATATTTTTTTTGATTATTTCAGATGCTAGAAATACGCGATTGCGTTCAATTACAAAATGGAGGCAGTCTGTTGAGCACTGTTGGGAAATGGCGTTTTAAGATCACCGAAATTGACTTTGTTCACGGGTAAGTATTACTATAGAACATATATATATATATTAACGAAGTACTCAAAAATATTTACAGCCTTATCTCTATAACCATAAGTTTCAGACAATTTTGTCGGCTACTCGTTCTACTAGTGTTATGCGGCACACGCTGATGACCTAGTGCCCTTTGATAAATGCCGTCGAACACACCGCGCCTAGTTGAATTTTTGAATGTAATTACTTTATGGAACAAATTTGTAATGGTTTCTATTCTTTATGCTATAGCCGATTCCTGACGTAATGTGTTCTTTTATGCGTATAACTTATTCAAAACAATTTCGATGTTTCTTATCTGCCAGGCGTCCCGTGACGGATAAATTTTCATTGTGAAACCAATCGATGTAAATGTTTAATATGAGTATTCTTTTTTGTTTGTTTGTTTTTTTTTTTTTAATACTCTGTTCTCCGTTACCAACAGATGCGACGTTGCTAAAATCGAACGTCTGACCGACAAGATACCGCAGGACCCGGCGAAGATTCATTACCTGCGATCGCTCGCCGCTTGCGTGGCGGCCAAAGCCAACATATGGCTAAGCAAAATCGACGCTAGGGCCCACATCGAAATCGAGAGCGTGTACGGCGGTATGCCCATAATGGGCTGTGACGATACCGATTGGTGGGAGAGTGACGACGGGCCGAACTGGCTCTGGTGGCTGGTCTCCATACTGCCACTCAAATCGCCCATCAAGGTAAAAGAAAAAAAAAAACAAGATTTAAGTCCATATCTTTTTTTTTTTGCTTACAGTGCCCATAGAATGTATCGCCCTTTGTTTTCTAAGTGTTCAGTGTCATGAAAATCGGTGTTGGAAGCTTTTTCATAGGGTTACTACTTGAGGCGGTTTTATACTTCTAAATTCAATGGAAAATATTTCAACATACCTTTAAATCACTAATTTATGCTTATCTCACAGGAAAATCACTTACATGCTAGGTCAGCAAATTTAGAATAGGTATAATAAAAAAAAATGTTTTAGGCTAGTCTAGAATCGAAGCTCTCGGGATATACACGTAGAATCATACTTCAAAACATTTAAAGTTCAAGCCCTCCTGTAGTTAACTATCTACATAATAATATACAGTAGTAAATTTACATATTCATAAAATAACGAAAATATACTTTTGATTAAAACAATCGGTTTTTTTTTTCTCGAACTGACTACGCTATCGACCTAGCAAGGTCTTAACAGCTTCACCGGACTAGTAAGGCGAGCGCTTAGAGTACCCAGCCGACTTTATTTGACAACTAACTCAAGGGTGCCCGGCACACCTCGGCTTGTACTGTTACTTGATACATGCAATTCCCGACCTATCTGAGCTGACCTAAGCTAACTATTCATACATATATGAGTTGTTGGAGCATATGTATGTACCAAGCATACATACCTCAACAACTCCTATATATATTTCGTGTCAGATAATTTTCCAAACTATTTCAGTTCGCTAAGGGAAGGAAACAAAACCCTTCCACTGTCATGTGTAAGCGTGTATATGCGTAGTGTTGTTGCAGTGATTATTACCTTCACCAGCGATTTTGAAAGACTTAAAGTGAATACAGTATTTTCTTGATTGTAATTTTTTTTGTCAAATGAAATTTCTTTAGTCCCTTTGTGATGAAAACTCGATGAAACGAAAAAGCGACATTAAAATTGGAAACATATACACATTTATAGGATTTACCGTGCGAAAAAATGAGATAGAGAACATGATACAGTGTTACTTATATTCGCGCTTTGTTTAAAGTATATTGCACGAATTAATCAAAAACAAAAATTCTTTATTCCATTTAGGCCTTGAGAAGGCTCTTATGAACATGACCACCGATCCGGCAAAAAACCAGTCATCGAGAAAAACTGGCAACATACTCGATCTGGTTTATCTCTTAGTACCTGGGCGACCGATCTTAGCTCGGTTCTTTAAAAATCGTTTTTAAATAAAAATAAACTGTAAGGTTAGCATTAGCATTTTCTCACATAAAAAATATTAAAAAAGATATATATCTTATAATTATAATAATAAAATTATTTATTTAAATAGATTGTTAGGTTTGCTTTACAAAATTATCATGTTTTACAGAACAAAATAAACGTTATATACACTCGGATTCGAACTGAGGTTGTAAAGATTTTTGAAGCATCCAAATTCCACCTATTGGTTTTGAAATTTTCCTTCATATTCTAACTATATTTTTCATTGCCTGAAATCTCAGTTAAAAAAATTTCTATGAATAAAATCTAGCTAGGTCCATTTATCATCCCAGAAACTACTTACATACTAAGTTTCACGAAAATAGAAGACGCCGTTTTGCGAAATTTTGAATACCAGTGGGCGCCCAGTGGTCAACATTCGACCATAGTTAATTGATTTTTAAAGTTTGAACTTTATTAGAGTTCTTTTGTCAAAGGGTATACTTCTATAATCAAAGGTTTTCATCATGGCTACTCAGTTATTTGCCATTTGCCATGATCTTTATTATATAATCATCAAAAAAAATCTATGTGTAAATGAAAATTGAAATTAATTATAGATTTGAAACAAAAATCACATGGCAAAGCTCTCAAATTTTAAGCAAACATAACTTTACATGACATAATTTTCAATTAATTTTACACGACACCATGGGTGGGTGGTATTTCTGGGTGATATTGAATTAAATGTAGTCTGGGAAATAGCGATATGCCCAGTATCATCGTTTGGAAAAGTATTGGATGCACAATACAATCAAATGGTGAATCTGACAAGTTGAATCTGAAGTTTGACAGTGACCAGTTTGTTATTGTTTCTGGTATTTAGATTACATTGGTATTTTACTAATTCCAGATTGCCTAAGTGTTCGCGGACATAGATTAAATGAACAAGCAAATATTGGGAGGGCATAGTTAAGATACCAAATTCTTGAAACTTAGT
Source organism: Antheraea mylitta (assembly GCA_014332785.1). Lineage (NCBI taxonomy): Eukaryota > Metazoa > Arthropoda > Insecta > Lepidoptera > Saturniidae > Antheraea > Antheraea mylitta. The sequence continues at coordinate 1,732,262 of JACEII010000074.1, read as the reverse complement.
CTTTATTGATTCGCGAGGCCTCATATTAAAAATTGCTTATAAATTGTCCATAGTATGCGTAGTATGTGTGTTGGTCTTTGTGTATGCGTGCCTGCTTATAAGGAAGCCTTGGGAGAAGGTTATTAATATAATCCCAGTCCGTTAGTGGTATCCGCCGCAAATTATGAAGCCGTACCGAACGCTGCGCGTTATAAAAGACGTCCGCGATGCATTTTTACCGACCCTCCTGATTCAATCACGTCAGCGAACGATCAGTACCAGCCTGTCCCTCGAAACAGAGCGTGTTCACGCCCACGCCCGCATAACCACAGATCACGCCGCCGTGGTCTGGTGGTTAATTTCGCTCCCGCACACCCGATTAGGCCTCCCACGGCAGCGACTCGAGCTTAGCTTCGATCCCTCGGTAGGGAGCCCTTGAGTGCGCTGCTTGCGCGATACGGTGACACACAAATATACATCACCGCTACAACACTACACGATCACACCCCCACAAACGTGCACGCCTACACGCTTACACATGAAAGTGGAAGGGTTAACTTTTTTTCCCTTATCGAACTGAAAAACTCTCAATTTTCCGATAATAAATATATGAAGGAGTTGTTAAGGCGTGTATGCTTGGTACACATATACGATTCAACAACTCATACATATATGAATAGTTAGCTAAGATAGGTCGGGATTTTGCACGCAACAGGCAACAGCCAAGCCGAGGTGTGCCGTGCACCCTTGAGCGGGTTACCAAAATAAAATCGGCTGAGTGCCTTAAGCGCTCGCCTTAGTAGTCCGGTGGAGCTGTTAAGACCTTGCTGGGGCAATAGCGTAGTCATTTCGAAAGAAAAAAAAAAGTTATTAATATAAGAAGAACGGAGGATAACTATATAAAGACATGACGAGCATAGTATATTGTTCAAGTGTCTTCTTTATATAAATATTTTGTCATTTTGTAAGGTTTATGTTATTTTTTTTATATTATGCGATGTTAAGTTATAGTTCACAATGTAATATTATTCGTATTTTTATTTAGATACTGATATTGTCGGCGCAGTGCGTCATCAAGCGTCTAATTGCTGTAGATCTCACGCTGAACACCATTAACATGATATACAAGAAGAATAGCGCCAAGGGGAAGAAGCGCCCGTTTTCAAACTCCAAACGCGCCACCAGGAAGCGGTTAGTATCTAAAATATCATATTTATTTCGTTTTTTTTTCTAAAAGTTATTTTAAAATTAATTTAGTTTTCGTTCAATCCAAATCTTTTTTTCTATCTATTAACTACTTAAAAAAAGCATAACGCGTTCTTTATTCAATCTATGACGCACATATGTTACTTCACACGTTTTGTGCCACTTGTACCACCGGTGGTATACGTGGCCGAAAGATCAAGTCCAACGTTTGGCACCGGTGGTACACGTGGCCTAAAGATTAAGTTCAACGTGTACCACCGGTGGTACACGTGGCCTAAAGATCAAGTTCAACGT
>JACEII010000074.1:1686766-1730773 GCA_014332785.1 Antheraea mylitta | reverse complement strand
ACGTGTACCACCGGTGGTACACGTGGCCTAAAGATCAAGTTCAACGTTTGGCACCGGTGGTACAAAGATCAAGTTCAACGTGTACCACCAGTGGTACATGTGGCACGAAACGTATTAGAAAGTACAATCACTATTTTTTCAACGATCAACTTAATTTTATATATTTCTCGTTACAGTGTAAGGCGCAACCAGCGAGAAGATTAAATGGCAGGCAGTAAAAAAAATATATATGTATCGCATGCTACATTACTACTCTATACTATTCAACAATATTAGTAAGGTAATAAAACTGATTGTATTTGGTGTTTAGAAAGATAAAAAAAAAACAATTTTCCCCTACTTAATTGGAAAAAGATGTAGTTATTCGTTGTTTTTACTATCTCGAATTTGAATATTCTCTTATACCCATTAAAATATATACATATAATATCAGTTGGGCCTATTCAAGTATTACGGAAGCACTTATGGGGGGGAGGGGGATCCTTGATTTGGTTATTTTTGATGATGTAGGGGCTTGGTTGGGATCTGGGCGGTGATTACGTCAGCAATATTCATTTATTAAACTAGAAGAAATTTAAAAATTCTTCTAAGTTTTTTGATAACCATGGGAAGGGGGAGGTTAAGAGCATTGCATATTTTTGCTGACCAGGGGAAACTGTAAAAATTCAACTTACGTAATACTTGAAAGAGCCCATTGACCAATTATGATTTATCGGTACCAAATTCAAACGGAACCCGCACTAACAGCCAACTCGTTTAGGAGAAAAAATTTGAAATTCTTATAATAAACACGTATAATCCGATCACAAAGTGACGACTGAAAGAGAAATTATTTGTAAACAGGGTCCTTCATGTGATTATGAGTATATATTTTTCTAATCCTTATGATATTTTCTCTATCCTTTATGCTTTCATTATATCGCCACTTTTATTATACTTAAAAATAGTTAAGGATACAATTAATAAGTGTCTATATTATATCTCATATATATTTACTCATTAATACTGTGTAAGCGTGCGAGCAACAGTGGGATTGATAAATTTATAATTATATATCGTTTATTGATTCAGGTAGTGAAACATGCAAACGGTTTTGTGTAATTAAAAATTGTAAGGCTAGAAATAAACGATATAACTGGCAAATAGTAAATTGATTATCTTTATTATCTCAACTTAAGTAATTGGTATAGATGCATGAGCATACCAGGCGTCATGATGATATTACGTAAGCACTGTGGGGGGGTCATTGATTTGCAAATTTTTGCTGACATGAGGATGGGGGGCTAGATGTTGATTACATCAGTAATAATTATTATTTACTTTTTCGGATTTTCTGTCAAAATTATTCGTTACATTTATATGTTTACGTAAACATGAGATGTGAAGGAGGGGGAGGGGGTAAGAGGTTTTCGGATTTTCTGTCAAAATTATTTGTTACATTTAACCGTCCCATTAATGACCAGGTACCCGGGTATCCATTTCAGCTTCAGATAGAATTTATTAACTTTTTCTTAAAAAAATTGTATAACCGTCTGGATCCTCGAAATTTAAGTAGTTTGAAACCCAATTTTTGTTATTTTTTTTTATAATCAATTATTTCATAATAGTTATTAACTATCAAACTTGATACCTCCTTCGTTCAATAACCAGGCACCCGGGTACCCACTGAAGTTGTTATGCATGAATGTCGGGCTTATACACACTAAAGAGACTAATTATTAAAGTAGTGAGGTAATTTGACTTTTAAATTTTTAATTTATGACCCATAACAAAGATAAAAAAAACATAATTCCGTTTATATTTACATGATTAAGAATTATTTTTTGATTATTTATTTATTTACATTATACATATAATAATACAATACCACACAAAAATAAAAGTAAGTTTAATTTTTTGATACACACTTCACATGTCGTGGTTGTAATACAATCATCATCATCATCATTACCCTTATCCCACCTAAGTAGGGTCGGCACAAGATGTTTTCTTTTTCCACTCTCTTCTATCAAATGTCATCTCAGTATTCACACCTTTTACGCATATATCATTTTTCACACAATCCATCCACACCTTCTTCGGTTTTCCTCTACTCGTATATCCATCCACCATCATATTCAACACTTTTCTAGTTATATGGTTTTCATCTCCCCTCATGACATGCCCATACCATGCTAACCTATTACTCCTCAACTTCTCTGTCACTAGTGCTACTTTCAAACTTCCTCTGATATACTCATTCTTAATCTTATCCATTCTAGTCACACCACACATCCACCTTAACATTCGCATCTCTGCCACATGCAATTTTCTCTCATACGACTCTTTTGTAGCCCAACACTCGGATGCATACAACATGACAGGTCTTATCGTGGTTTTATAAACTTTACCCTTGAGTTTCCAAGGCATTCGTGGGTCACAAGCTACTACAGCCACATTTCGCTATTTCATCCATGTTGCGTTTATCCTATTCCTGAGATCTTTATCAATGCCACCGTAGTTCTGTATCAGTGAGCCGAGATACCGAAAATTGGAGTAGGCTGGTAAGGATACACTATTTAAGGTTATAGGAGAAAAACTAGATGTACCACAAAAGTCACAAAACAAGTGTTCAGTTTTTGTTCTACTAATTTTTAAACCAACATCCTGCAGTTTTTCTCGCCATTTTTCCAGCCTGCTCTGGACCTCGGTAGCATCTTCCCCGTTTAGAACAATGTCATCAGCAAACAGCATGCACCAAGGTGTATCCTCCTGTATGTCTGATGTTAATGCATCCATAACAAGCAGAAATAAATAAGGGCTTAATGCTGACCCCTGGTGTAAGCCTACAGACACATTGAAATCATCGGTGACTCCAGCTTCGGTCCTAACATGTCTTTTCGCTTGACCGTACATACCACGAATAAGTTGTAGGTACTTCCCAGGTACTCTTTTCTTTTTCAAGGCCCACCACAAAACATCTAGGGGTACTGGTAGTCCGGTGAAGCTGTTAAGACCTTGCTAGGTCAATAGCGTAGTCAGTTCGAGGAAAAAAAAATCTAGGGGTACTCGATCATATGCTTTTTCCAGATCAACAAACACCATATTCAAATTCTTATGCACACGTTTTTATTTTTCGCATAGTTTCCGAAGTGCAAAGATGGTATCTGTTGTCGCTCGTTCAGGCATAAACCCAAATTGATTTTGAGTCACTTCAGTCTCATCTCTTATTCGTCTCGCTAATACTCTTTCCCAAACCTTCATACGATGTGACATGAGCTTTATTCCTCGATAATCGTTACAGTCCTGCACATCACCCTTATTCTTAAAGATAGGTACTATTATGCTATTGCACCATTCATTTGGGATCACTTCTTCGTGTAACATTTTATTAGAAAATAAAATCAGCCACATCCATCAATCTACTTTTTAAAATTTCCATATTTCAATAGGTATGCTATCTGACCCTGCGGATTTTCCATTTTTCATACCATTCACAGCTTTTCTTACTTCTTCCTCACTTATTTCTTGCACAACACCTAAATTTAATGGTACAGTCTCTAACTCTCCATTCCTGTCATTTTCTTCATTCATCAGTCTTTCAAAATGTCTCTTCCAACGACTCTTTATGTCTTCATCATTCATCAAAACTTTTCCTCTGTCATCTTTTATACATTTAACATGTGTAATATCTCTTGTACTCTTCTCTCTCGCTTTTGCTAAACTATATAACTATTTTTGTCTTTGTGAGCTCTGTAGTGATTGATACAAATCATCTTGTATTTTGGCTCTAGCTATAGCTACAGCTCTTTTTGAAGTTTCTCTTACATTCAGTATACACTATTTTCTTTAACAACGCTATTCTGATCGTCAATACATTTCCATTCTTTAAAGCTATCCTTTTTTCTATCAATGCCTTTTGTACCTCTTCATTCCAACACCAAGTGTCTTTATCGATCTTTTGCCTTCCTTTCGTTTCACCAAAGACATCTCTTGCCACATTCCTCATACATGTTGCCATTTCATTCCAACACTCATTAACTGTTTTCGTTTCCATCTTTTTCATTTCTATCATTTTATTTACAACTTTGATCCTAAATTCCTTCGCATATTCATCTTTCTCCATAAGATACCATTTCATTCTGTGGAGCTTTGTAAATATTTTCGGTCAGTTTTAAATTTATTTTTAAATCTAAAACTACTAAACGGTGTTGAGTCGTTAATACCTCTCCAGGCAAAACCTTGCAATCTTTTACTATTTTAATATTATTTCTGCGTAAGAGAAAATAATCAATTTGGGTAGAGTGATTACCACTATTGTAAGTGATTAGGTGCTGGTCCCTTTTCTGAAAAAAAGTATTAACTATTGCAAAATCGAAAGCGACTGCAGTTTGAATAAGGTTTTCACCTTTTTTGTTTTTATTTCCAAAACCCCAGCCTCCATGCACTCTCTCATAACCACCACTGTCTCTACCTACATGCCCATTAAAATCACCTCCGATATAAATATCCTCATTCTGTGAAATATTCATCATCACCCCATCAAAGTCTTCCCAAAATTTCTCTTTCACAGCTTCATTACATCCAGCTTGCGGCGCATACACACTTATTATATTTAACGTCATCTGTTCTATTAATAATTTCACCAATATTAATCTATCATTTACTCTTTTTACGTCCATCACACATTTTTTAAACTCATTGTCTAATACAATTCCTACGCCATTCTTCTTACCGTTACTTCCACAGTAGTAGAAGTTATATCCAACACCAATCTCTCTCGCTTTTGTCCCTTTCCATTTAGTTTCTTGCAAACAAGCCACATTTATGCATCTTCTTTGTAAAACATCCGCTAATTCTCTTGCCTTTCCAGTCATTGTTCCGACATTCCAACTAGCAAATCTCAACCTTACATTCCGAATTCCTTTCTTACTTTGAGCCCTACTCTGAGATAACCCTAATTCCCTTTTTATATTTATCATGTTGTGAAGTATGATTTGGCTTAATTTTTACGATCGGCCGCCTGCCTGACACCAACCCTCTTTGGGATTAAGGCATAATATTCTAAATACAATCAATCATAGTACTATCAAAATACATATTACATTAAAATAACAATAATAATAATTATAAAAACACAAATATCGACTATATACGCAATAAAATTTAAGAACTATAACTAAAACACTATAAAATGAAACTTCAATTCCACTATTATCTTGGATTACTCCTAAGCAGTGCTTATCGCCGCAACAATCCTTGATCAATATGTCGATTTGTGACTCCGTTCTGCTCCTTATAATATTTCATTAACACTATATTGGCATACTAAGGAACACAATCTGTTGGCCGTAACAGTCCTTGCTCATTATGACGGTTTGTGCACTTCGTATTTGCTCCTTGTAATATCCAGCCAAGACTGTATTATCATACTACTCGATTTCTAAGCAGTACAAGCTTATGGCCCCAACAATCCTCAGTATGACGTTTTTTCATTAGCGCACCCCGCAATATTCCATAAAATATTTGGTCAAGACTGCGTTGGCATATAAGTTCTTCTATTATAAAATGTTATTTGTTAAATTGTAAATGAAACAATATTGTCGCTATTTAATACCAAAAAAAAAATATTTTTTACAAAATAATAATTTAATTTAGATGTTTTTAATACAATGTTCATCACAAATATTGTTCTCACATACTGAACGTACTTTTCTCGTTTTGCGACGTATTTTGAATTCACTTTGAAGACGAGTATAACACACACCAGTAAGTACTCTTTTTGCTTCCGGTTGAATCGAGCTGTCTGGGGTCTTGATGATCCAGGTGTTGTTGGTTGCGTATATGGATTGATAGCTCGGCCAAGAAAATATTCAATCGCCACTTTCGTTGAGTGATTCTATTGGAAAGAGTTTTTAACTTTATTATTTTCTTTTTTTTAAATATTTGAAATATAAATTAATTTATTCCAAAGTAAAACCAGTAAATATCTCCTGACCGTTGTAAACTTGATGAATCATACATCGTATTTACATTCAATACGATTATTTGTTAATAATTGAGTTAATTAATTTTGTATATTTTTTCACTTTCACTGTACATTTTACACGTATATACCAGTAAGTTAAGGTAGTACCGATAACCAACGTCTGTTCACTACGCTTCAAAAATTAGGACTGATCCCTTTTCTCTATTGTTTGAGCCGAAAGGGCGATGAATCTCAAGTATCTGAATGTTCGAGAACTTTCTATGGAGACTATAAACTGTGTATAGACTCCATAGATATTTCACACGCCACGTAGCTAGCTGACTAATTACTTTTCAACCCGACACATATGCGGGTACCCGGGTTTTACTGTTTCGGATTTTCTGTCAAAATTATTCGTTACATTTAAATATTTACGTAAACATGACATCTAAAGGAGGGGGGCGGTAAGAGTTTTTGGATTTTCTGTCAAAATTATTCGTTACATTTAAATGTTTACGTAAACATGAGATGTGAAGGGGGGGTAAGAGCTTTTCGTGATTTTGCTGACAAGGGGAGGCGACGGTAAGAAGTTACAAAATTCTGCTTACGTAATACTCATAAAGCGCTTAATTTTGATATATAAAAACTATATAAGGAAGTCTAAATTTTCAGTTTTGTTTACTCCAAAATAGTAATACTACAGACTCACTGTTGCTCTGAATATCTACAATAGATACATTCATTATCATCAAAGTTTGATCTGACCTGTTTAGACAGGTATAATTTAGAATTAAAACCTGAAAACAGTGACTAATAAGAAATCTTTGATGGTAATTGACTTTGAATAAAAATATGTGTATTATGTGAAAAAAAAAAGATAAAAAAAAATATGTATTATGTTATACAAGAAAATTGTAATTAAAAATAAAACCGACTTCAAAGAATTTCTCTTGAAAAATGCATCAGAACGTCTTTGACCATAGTAAGTTAAATTGCACTACTTCTATGCCCTTTTCAAGAGTTTCCTGCTGTATCATCTAATTCCAAGGTCCAATACAATTGAAATTCAAATAGGACCCCTTCGAAATCATCCTATTTCCAATTAAAAGAAAATAGATGACAAAGGTTTGAGTAAAGCACTTAAAGAATAAACTTATCCCTTCTGAAGTCGGTAAAAAAAAAATAACAAAAATCATTCCATTATTTTTGTATCACTTTTGTAATTTATTTTTGACTCTCAGTAAGACTGTTTTTTTCTATTACAAAAGTTTAATATTAAATTTAGTAGATTTATTTTTTATATTTTTTTCTGCGTTCTATAATAACTATCAATGTTAAGTAAGAAGAACGTATAATTATTCGTAATCGTAATTAGGTTGTTTAAAACAAGTATTAATTAAGAATAATTTGTCTCTTCTATGTGGTAATTATAATCATAATATTATGACATTTCTAATTGTACTTTATAGGTGTGTAGATAACAATGTGGAATGATTTGGTATATAATCATTAACACGTTCCATGCTAAGCCATTTTTGTATAACTTGTCTTTAAGGCCGTTTCATATTTTGGCAACAAAAAGTAGGTATATTATCATATTTTTTTCCGGACTGTGTACACTATTGGCCTTCTTAGTTTCATTGGACTACGTTACGTATTATCATACAATATTACATTACGATATCATACATAACATGACATAAGTAATTCTTTCGTTTTCAATAGTTGTCAAATCATGTGCCACCGGTGGTACACGTGACCTAAAGATCAAGTTTAGCTTGTACCACCGGTGGTACACGTGGCACGGAACGTGTTAATCAAGAAAATATATATGCAGGATTTTTTGTCACTTCTTTTGTGGGACACGCTATTTTTCGAAAATTGTAAATCTATAATTTTTCTCAGTTTTCATGGCAATTTTTCGATATTTACGAAATTCCCTTTAAGGGCACTGCGTGCTTCCACAACAAAGGACCCTATATATGCATACAATATCATAAAGATATCACATATCGAAAAAATATTTTCTGAAGTTTATTTGTAACGTAAAAAAAAAATATTCTGAGGCGTTTGTTCGGGTCTTTAAAAGTATCGAAATTACACACAAATCATTTCACATCTGTTAAATGATCTCAATAAATAAATGACTCAATTTTGTGGTAGATTTAAAGTTAGATTATTATTTATAGCAGTTTATTTGTATAAATTAATTAGTTATTTGCGTATTATTATAATCTTTCTTGTGTTTCGTTTGAAAATTAGCTGCTGTTCAACAAAGCTGAAAAATTTGCTGTGATTTATTATTATGTTAAGTATAACGATTCATTTAATTAACGATAAATATGAAAGGAATGTGATTTCGCTATTTCGCTGTCAAACAGTATCATGTTTTGCACTTTAATAATTTTTGTTTGTTATATTTCTACTTACTAAATCACGACATTGTTGAAATCATTTACATCGGTGTTAGAATTATACTACGACTGCTTAGTGGTGGTTGCAAAATAAGTGTATTCATTATTCGTCTACTATATCAATTAATATGTGGCTATGAAGCCTTAATTATAATTAACTATTTACAATTAATAATCATTAAGTATAAAAGCTAATCGTACGTAGTTATGTGATACAACTCTATTCATGTTCCGTCAGTAGTGTGGTATTTAATTGTCTAAATAAAATAATTGTACCGGTATCAAATTCCGATTTATCACCAATATAACATGTCCCGCATAAAGACGCCTTCTAAAAAACTTTGGTCTCTTATCGTCGTATCAAATTTCGCCTTCAAAAATATTTTCGCATCTCGTCACCGTGTCAGATTTCGCCTTCTGAAATAATTTTGCACCTTATCGCCGTGTCAGATTTGGCCTTGTGTAATAACTTCGCACCTTATCGCCGTGTCAGGTTTCGCCTTCTAAAATAATTTCGCACCTTATCGACGTGTCAGATTTAGCCTTCTGAAATAACTACGCACCTTATTGTCGTGTCAGATTGCGCCTTCTGAAATAATTTCGAACCTTATCGCCGTGTCATATTTTGCCTTCTGAAATACTTTCGCTCATTGCCGTGTCTAAATGTCGCCTTCTCAAATACTTTTGCTTCTCGTCTTCGTGTCATAATTCGCTATCTGAAATACTCTCGCTTCTCGTCCCCGTGTCTGATTTCGTCTTCTGATATAATTTCGCTCCTCACTGCCGTGTCATAATTCGCCTTCGGAAATACTTTCGTTCCTCGTCGCCGTGTCATAATTCGCCTTCTGAAATATTTTTGCTCCTTGTCGCCGTGTCTTATTTTCGCAACCCATAGTAAATAAAATGACACATACGTTAGACTTAGACATTTTTCATATAACTTAAAATCTTTAATAAAGATATACCTATATAAGATATCAAATTATAACATACATTTAATTTTGGAGGCTTCCGTCCACTTCATGAATACGGTCTGTTTATAAATTAGTGGCTCTGTTATATGTATACAGTCTAACGGTTTGTCTTTGCATAACGATCTAACTCATAGATTTCATTTCGATATTGGTATATTCTTGACTAGCTTCAAAATGCGTCTAATCTGTGACACTACTAATTGCTATATTATCTATAATTTCTATGAGCAAGCTTTGTACTGTACGTTGCCTAATTATCGTGTAAAATTTGTGCATAAATCCTTGTTGCCAAATAACTTATGTCTTGATCAATTTTTTTCGCTTTTTGTATCCAATACATAATAAAAAATTCTTGTCTACTCCATTTCCATACACTGTGTACTGTATGAAGTCTATTAATTGTCTACGAGTACAGTTTAAAACGGTTTAATAAATTAGTGTGTCGTATTGAATTGTTTTTTATTTAATCCCTTGACTGTTCAAAACCATACAGTTTTAAGTTCCATACCAACGAATTTAGACCTCTTGAGGCACAATTCAACTGACTGTGTTTAGAAAAATACCTGAGTTATTACAAAACTTTGAAAAATAGCAAATATAATATCGTAAAGTTATAATTTTTTGTAAGATACTGTTTTTTTTTCGAACTGACTACGCTAATGACATAGCAAGGTCTTAACAGCTTCACCGGACTACTGAGGCCAACGCTTAAGGCACTCAGCCGATTTTATTTGACAACTAGCTCAAGGATGCACGGCACACCTCAGCTTGAGCTGTTGCCTGATACACGCGATTCGCGACCTATCTGAGCTAACTATTCATACATTGTTACATGAGTTGTTGAAACATACATGCCTCAACAACTATATGTATTTCGTATTGGATAATTTTCTAAACTATTTGAGTTCAATAAGGGGAAAAATAAAACCCTTCCAGTTTCATGTGTAATCGTGTATGCGTGCACGTGTGTGGGGGTGATGTGTAATGTTGTTGCAGTGATGTAAGATTTTGTGTCACTGTATCGCGCGAGCAGCGCACTCAAGGGCTCCACGCCGAGGGAACGGACCTGGGCTTGAGCCGCTACTGAGGAGAACTAAAATACTGTTTACATTTGGCCAATTTTTTTTTTTACTTAACCAAAAAATTTAAAATATTGTGTAATTAAAAACATCAGCCATTATCAGTTCCGAGTCCTTAAAGGGCTTAACTTCGACCCCGGTGTTATTCGTAATCCGGTGTATATCATTTATATTAGGTCTTTACCTATGAAATTGCCGTTTTGTATGAAAAAAATTAAACGAATTTTTTATTTGTATTAATTGAAGTAATCACCTATGCAATTAATGCATCTTTGCCAACGCAGTGGCAGTTTATTGATGCCCTTTTTAAAGAAATCAGCTGGACGGGAGGCAACAAATTCTTTCAAGGCATTTTGTACTGCCTCTCGGGTATTGAATTTTTTTCCCGCCAAGGAGTTAATTAAATTCTGGAAAAAGTAGTAGTCTGTAGGCGCAAGGTCTGGTGAGTAGGGCGGATGACGGAGAACTTCCAACCCCAGTTCTTGCAACTTGGTGATCGTCTGCTGTGCAGTATGAGGTCGCGCGTTGTCGTGCAGGAGCAGCGGAGACGAGCGATTGACCAATGTTGGTTGGAGTTGTACCAGCTTCTTTATCATTGTGTTCAGTTCTTCACAGTACACATCTGCAGTAATGCTCACGCCATTTGGTAAGAAGCTGTGATGAATCACACCGGCGCTAGACCACCAAACAATGACCATCACTTTTCTAGGGGTAAGTTTTCGTTTAGGGCATTGTTTAGGTGCTGAACCAGGATCCAACCAACTTGCTGAACGCTTGCGGTTATGAAACAGAATCCATTTTTCATCGCAGGTAACAATGCGGTTCAAAATTCCTTCATTTGTGTGTCTGTTTAGCAGTGCAAGGCACGTCTGGACGCGTACTTCGCGCTGGCGATCATTGAGTTCGTGGGGCACGCATTTATCAAGCTTTTTTACCTTGCCAATTTGACGCAAATGTACCAATATTCTTTTTGATCGTATCCATGATGACAAAAAAGATTGAAATGCGATGAAAATGTAACACTAATCAATAAACAAATGACTACTTTTGGAAAAAGAATTCCATGTTTTTTTAAATAAAATTAATTTGAAATTAGAATTGTTAGCCAAACAAAAATTATTTTGATTTGAAATGGCCAATACTGCAGAACGGCAATTTCATAGGTAAAGACCTATTATTTAGTATGCACTCTAATAAGCATTAAATTATAATGCATATAATCATTAATATACAGCAGTTGGTAGTTTATAAAGTTATGGTTTGTAAATAAACTCCAATGTCTCCTTTGTCTGAACAAATCTCCGAAATAACAGAACCGACTTTGATAAAACGTTTACTGGCAGTTGAAGGACTTCTTAGAGCATTTATTCTCGTTACATATTGTTACGCTTTTCTAGAGGAGGCATGCAGTAATAATAAAATTTAACAAATTACTCAAAGTCAGTAAAGGAGTTATAGGGTAACTTGTAATAGCAACATTATCTATACTTACTAATGTAATATTATAAAGAGGTATAGTTGTGAGTTTGTATGGGGTATGTATATAGTAAACCAATTATGAAAATTCTTTTACCAGCACAAAGAGAAGTTATTTGTGAGTGTCATAGGCTATAAGTCGAAGAAAAAACGGTCGAACGAAAATGTTTCATACGAACGCGGCTTTATTTCATCACAAGTAAAAATGTTTACCTCCCAAAGAAGTGGGCACGGGACAGCTATAAATAAAATAAGTGTGACCATACAATCCGGGCGAGACACGTGACTTCTCTTGCAAAATACGTTTGGGCACTTTGTTTGTGAATAGTAAATTTGTTTGATAAACTTTTTTGTATGAATAGTAAAAAATATGATGTGTATTTGATTCTTAATTAGAGGATATTTTTATTTACATAATGAAAACAGTTTTCGATAGCGAAAATCAAGTTTATTATATATATCAAATATACATTACATAGATTTGTTAAGAAAATCAACGAAGTACGAATCAACCTACCAGAACGAGAGTATCAGAAATAAACTTATACGGTGGTACCTCTAAGTTGAGAGGTGCTGGACCCTTCCGAGTCCTACCAACGTTATCATAATGACTGCCGTGACAGGGGCAGTAAAACCCACCAGGCCAATCCCCAGAGTTAGCTATAGGCACACATCCTAAATGGGTGCATATACCTACAACTATAAGCCATTCGGGCTTAACAGTTCGCTGCTCCGGAGTTTCAGGATCTCGTAGTTCTGACAAAGGTGTTTTAGCTTCATTTTCTATGTCGACAACAGTCCTATGTCTGATGAATAAAGGTTTACCCCGCCATTTGTAAGATACGCAAGCGCCAAGCGGAATTTTTCCTAATTCCACCTCGATACTGGCCAATGCGATCACATCGGCAGGAGTTCCCATAAAGGTAACATAGTGAATCAAGTGGCTTTTCACACAATACGATCCGCACATGAAACCAAAGAATGCGATGAAATAAGTGTATCCCACTTTTTCGTCTCCAGAACCCCATTTCGTTTTTGTCACATCTTTGTAATCCTTTTTTCTGTATGGGTCGAAGTTTGGCAACTGAATGTCGCGATGAAAGCGCGGCAATTCCTTGTGAAACCGGATGTGTATCCAGAAATTTAATCCCGAAGTCGAACGTAAATTAGAGGGGCATAAATAGTTTGGGAATCTACCAATGTTCGCCGTATTTTGTACCTGTAGCTGCGACACTTTTGATGGAGATTGCCTAACGTTTTTAGGACATGGGATAGACCATTTAAAAATACAATTTACACGACAACGGCAATGCCTATTGAATAAGTGTGTCATCGTGATACCGATATAATACAAAACTGAAATTGACAATATAAATTGTCATCTTTAGCGATATTCAAATTGTCACATAGATTAATAGAAAAAAAAATATGGTCACCATCTAAAAAGTTTGAGAATGCGTGTTATATGAATCTATACTAATATTATAAAGAGGTAAAATTTGTGATTTTGAGACGTTGTAGGGGGTAATCTCAAGAACTACTGGTCCAATTTGAATAATTCTTTCAGTGTTATATAGCTCATTCATCGAGAATGGTTATGGGCTAAGACTTATCACCATTATTATTACTTATCACCACGCTAAGACCAATAGCAGCGGAGCACAGATGAAAAATGTTTCAAAATCGGGATGTATTTTCCTATTGAGAACGCGAACGAAGTCGCGGGCAGAGGCTAGTACTAATATAATTTGGAGACTTTCGTGAAAGAATCACCACCATAGCGGCAACTCCGCATTCGTTTGTTTAACTGACTATTTGAGTTATATAGCAAAATCCATACTCTGTTAAAATTCTCAGTATTGAAATACCCACTTTTTCTTCGTAATAAGATATAAATTTAGCATTTTGAGTAAGGATTTTGGACTCTTAATTTAGGTTTAAAATTTGGCATTGTAAATATTGATTTTTAAATCTAAACTGCTAATATTACTTATACAATTGGGTTGTATGTTTTGTAGATGTTTATTTTTTTTTAAATATAATATTCATTAGTATATGTATTGGTCACCATCTTCCGTAAACAAATATACCGATGTCTCTCTAATTGCAGCAAGACAATCATGTTAGTCAAGTTTACAAATTACGATTAATTAAGGTTCTTTTCAGTTGTTACTTTCTAGATGTTTAGTTACCGGTTCAAAACAAATCTTTTTTGTCGGAATACAATCATTATTTTACACCCAAAATAATATATTTACTTGAGGTACTGCATTTATTATTTTTTGGAGCAATATATGCAAAACCTATGTGACCTATATGACTAGTAAATTAAAATATTCATTTTTTAATATCAATTAGCAAAGCAACGAATACTATGCGACGATATGTATTTGTGTAATAATGGAAATATTCTACTTATGCTATTGACATAATAATGTTTGTATGTAATTCTTTACATCTAAGCATCTTGGAAATAAATACATACTCTAAAAGATATTTCATATGCGAATAGGTAAAGATAAATCGGTCAACAGGTTGCCTATCCTCTCATGACACGTATGATTTTGCGTCATACATTCACTTTTTGTCAGTACTTCAAATTTCTATACAAAGAGAAGTATATGCTCCCTTGTATAGTTCGGAACAGCAATCAATTAAGCCGTGGAGTGCACTGCACATGCGTTGGGGAAATCAATAGCTATTGTTATAATCATACATAAATGCTATAGATTAGGACATGCACTTTACAATGAGGGTTGACACGTAAAAACGTATGGAATACCGACAGAAATCCCCAAGTTGATTACTGATAAAATATTAACGTTAGGAAACTTAGTTTTTTCTACATTTATACTTTTTTTTACCTTTTAGGTATTATTGTTTGACTAGATCACAAAGAGAAAATATATTAATTTTTATTTTATTATGGATATACTAAAAATAATGAAACGATTTTAAAATTTCCTTCACGTACACAAAGCTACATTATCAACGAGTGACGAATACTGTTTTTTTTTTTTTCAAAATTATTCGCAGCAATTTAAAAGTAACATGTGAATACGATGTGGCAGTTAAAGCGTTGACGTAACATAAATGTGATTTTTAATGAAAACCTGAATATATTTACTATCACTGTAAAAGAACTCTGTTTCGTTGGCAACACCAGAATTTACCTCAGCCATTATCCCCGGGTCTGTTGTACTTGCGCGCAGTTGCGCACTGGATGACCTGTACGGATTTAGACTAGGTTGACGCTGGAAATGTATAACACAACTTGTTGCCTGACCTATATAGACAACCGATATTTCACTACACTGTTAAAGGTTCATTGTTTGGTGAAATTGGTCTAGCTTGGAAAAGTATTGTTCGCTAGGATTATAATTAAGTACAATACTATAATTTTTAATGGATTTCTATAATTGAAATCTACCTCTCTTTATTATAGCACGGCAAAATGACTACACTATGCCTAATGGTAAGCACAGTATAATCCAAAAAGAATGGCGATCACCGAGAGACAAACTATCCATTACCGGTCGCCACTTTCATGCCGGCCTGCGTAAGTGTTTCTTCACATTACGCTTGAAAGACCCCATGTCATAAAAAGACAGGAATATAGTGGTTAAAAGATTTTTTTTTTAACTTTATTTTTGGCAATCAATCTTTCCGATTATTACTGCCATTCTCACGTAGTCAATAATATCACAAACTTCGTATGATCATTCCAATATTAAGCATCGTGTGAAACCATATTCTAACAAGATGGTGGATCCCTTGCTAGAACCTTCCAGGGAGTTTTTGTGGCATCTCAGAATTTCATGCTCCGTGTTATTATTTTCCATTCACTTCACTTATGCATAATAAACTAACTATATAACGTAAAACACCACCAAATTTACACAATATATAGTCAAATAACACAAGATTATGAATAAAATATAAAATCCACTACATGACAGACTAAAATCCCGCCAAAAACTCGGTTAGAAGATTGTTCCACATCTTCATAATATGGCAATCTCCATCGTGTTCTTATCCAGCAAACATCTATTCATTCGTAAATTCTCTAAAATGGATCCTGTAGATGATTTTATTATCAGACAAAATTCCTTCCGCTATCGTCACATGTACCACAATCCGTGCGATATTATAATATAAAATACAAGGATAAGTATCAAGTACGTTGGATAAAATCTTACCGCGTGAGAGCATTTTACGTACGTTGCTTAAACCGTTAGAGACATAAGAAAATAATATATTATGTCATCCTTTTTTCTTTTTTTTTCTTTATGCAGGAGAAAATCTGTCATGGATACACCTCGCACTGCAGGGGGACAGTGTTAGGGTTATGTGAGACTCCTACTCACTAAACACTCCTGTGCTGCCTTTGCGCGTATATATCGAGGGCCGAGGGTTGGCGGTTAGCATGTGCTCCTATAAACCCTGGGCACGCGCTTGGGCCCCCGTAGATGGTCGAACGTGGGACATCGATCATCGATCATCATCGATAGAGGAAATTCCTCTCTACTGCTTCCTATCGAAGCGGCGGCCGAGACCGTGCTTGACATCATGGGCCTTCATTCCACGGCAACGGTCGCCCCCACGCCCGTCGCCTAAAGGCTAATTAGTAAGGCATTTGGTGAGGTGCATTTGCACCTCTCCTTCGCCCGCGGCCGACCATCCGGTGTCGTATCGCCGGGATCTGGCTGCCTTTCTCTGAGCCTTTCGGCTTCCTCTTTTTGTTGGAGGACAGTTTCGCAAAAATCGAGTACAGCACTCCATGACTTCTCGCTACCGATCATAGACATAACCAGGGCCGGCAGCGAGAACCAGGGCTGGCAGCGAGAATATTATATCATCGTAACTGGTCCAAAAGTAATATTATTAATATGAAAATGAGTTTGTTTTTTTACGTTTTCACGCCGTAAGTTTGTTTTTTTTTTTTTAATTTGGTTCACAAACTAGACATCACACAAACAATTAATCACATTACATTAACTAACTTATATTAAATGCAAATCTTGGTGTGAGTCCTAAAATAGTGAACACAGCTTACTTACAGAATTACAATTAGATTAATTAATTAATTACTTATAATTAGAGATATAGTTATAATAATATAGTTTTTAGTTTAAATTGAAATGTACGCAAGGAAGGACTAAATATGTCAACAAGCTGATTTATCCCATTGTATTCCGAAAACATACGATAAAGAGGAGGGTGTTGGCCAACATTAGTTCTGCAGTACGGTGTCATGAAAGTTTTACTATTTACTATACGACTTCCACGACGTGGCACTACAATATTGACATGTTGAAGTAAATCATCGTAGTCAACCATACCATGAATCAATTTATACAAAAACATTATGTCTGCAGTTTTACGTCTATTACATAGTGTTTTCATTTTATAATGTAAAAGCCTAGCTTCATACGATATTAAAAATCTACATTTTTTATCACAATATGTTAAATAATATACAAAGTATTCAACCGATCATAATGAAATTTTACATACACTTCTAGGAGAAAAGGATAATAGGGTACATTATATACTGAAAAAAAAAACTGTTCCGGAAAGATATGTCAAATCTACTTAAATAATTAGTCTGTTTAAAAAATACAACCAATATTGCATCTACTTTAATAAGTAACTAACCTCTGCCCGCGACTTCGTCCGCATGGACTTTCTAATAGTTAGTGGTTTTCTAGTAGTTATTGGAACAGTTAATGAGCTATATAACACTGAAAGGACCAGTAGTTCCTAAGATTACCTTATAAGATACTACAACCTTACAAACTTTACCTCTTTATAATATTAGTATAGACTATATAACAAAATCCTTCAGTACAAAACTTTAACGGTCTTTATTTGTACTTTTAAGTTTTTTTATAAACTTCGGAAAAGTGAAGGCATGTACTTGTTATTAAACATTTTACAACGAGGTAGTTCAGCGAAGACTCCATTATAATTGGAAAGCCTGTGCAAAGTTTAACCGCAGGGGAATTGCATTGCAATCTCGAAGTAATTTGCCGCCGGACTGAAGTTCTATTAAAGTTGGTTTTACGTTAGCATAAGCTATAGTGACCAGATGGACTATACACCTGTTTTCAACTTCATATAATAAAAAATAAACATCCAATAGGTAATACAGAAATAGCTGTTAATTTCTGAAACAATTTTTCTTCTACGCATATAATAAAAATGTAAATGTAACGTGTCTTTATTTTTTAAATTTTTGTGAAAAATATGTTGCAGCAGCCATGGAATAATTAACAAGATACATTTCAATCATTTTTAGAAATGTCTATCTGCCTGCCTTTTTTTGTGAACACGCATCATTGCCGAGATACTACATTCATGAAATTAACTTTAAAATAAAAAGCATAGGACATATTTTCGAGTAACATTTAGTTTTTGTTTCATTAAAATCGGTTCGGTCTATCGAAAGTTATTGAAATTTTAATGACGACGCGAGAAACGTAGATTAAATAGACTTAATACATTCAGATGAGTTTATTAGTTACTGTTTTTTACATAAGGTTCCACATGAACGAAAGCACGGGCACAGCTGATGTTAAGGTATTATTAATGTTTCATATATTATGTTTATGTATTAATTTTATGTTATTTTGATCAACTATTGTTAATGAGAGACTCAGTATTACATATTACTTGGTTACTATCATATCATCTTATCCTTTCAGATAGATATTACGATATCAAACCCCTTTTTTTGCAACTGTATATTTTGGAGCATGATTATATCCAATCTCTGTCTTTGTCCATTATTATCTATACTAATATATAAAGCTGAAGAGTTTGTTTGTTTGTTTGTTTGGTTGAACGCGATAATGTCAAGAACTACAGATCCGATTTAAAAGTTTCTTTTAGTGTTAGATAGCTCATTTACCGAGGATGGCTATAGGCTACATATCATCACGTTAAAACCAATAGAAGCTGAGCACTCATGAATAATATCTCAAAATCGGGCTATTTTGCAAGCTTCCGATGCGTATTAATGTCAGTATTATATGCGTTGCCATGGTAACACGTTAACATTCTATCGTAAATATTTTCATAGTTTATTTTGTGTTCCTATTCAAAAACTTTATTCTACGTTAGTTTTGTTTCCAATTTTTAATTATACGTGATACGTTTACATCGCAAACATTTCTAAAGTTTATATTGAGTTGTTATTCAAAAAGTTTAGTAGTAATAATATTCGTCCAATAAGACAGTCGAAGGAATTAATCCATAATGCCAATTCTGAAGTTGTGAATATAATTATTTTTCTTCTATGTCCAAGTTAATGTAAAGGTATAAGCGTCAAATCCTCTATATAATATAATGGAATTTTTTATCTTCTTAATCTTCAAGACCACAGAATTCATGCTCCGTGGTTTTATTTTTCATTCATTTCACTTATGCAAAATAAACGAACGATATTATATAAAACGCAACCAATTTCTACACGATATAGAATCAAGTAACACAATATTATGAATAAAATAAAAAATCCACTACATGACAGACTTAAATCCTACCAAAAACTCTTCAAAAACTTTATTCTACGTTAGTTTTGTTACCAATTTTTTATTTGTGATATATTACGTATTATTAAAAATAAGGTGAGTGTAATTTATATTAAAATAAATATTTTTTGGTGAATACATATATCTATGATGCTACAAATATCAACATTTTTTTCCTCTATCGATATGTCTGTTTTTTTATTTGTTTCGGGTAATTTCCGAAACGACTGGACCTATTTGAACGTTTTTTTTTCTTAGAAATGACTAAGCTTAACAGCTTCACCGGACTACAAGTAATATTTGAACGGAAAATTTACGGGCAAATAAGTAACTAATTAGCTGTTTTATTTTAAGCTAGCGGGTTTAAAAGACGTTTCCCGCCCTGATAATAAGACAAACTATACCTAAACCTTGCCCACGAATCATTTTATATATGGGTGAAAACGACATGAAGATGCATTCTGTAGTTTTTGATCTTATTGTGAACAGACATATAGACAGACATGGAACAGGACTTTATTTTATATGTGTAGTGATAAACTGTTATCCTTGCATTCGTCCGTGTGAAATTAATTAAAAATATGTTGTTCACTGTAAACGCTGTAGTCCGGTGAAGCTGTAAAGGCTTTGCAAGGCCAATAACGTAGTCAATTCGAAAAAAAAATTGCACGTGTGACGTGCGCTGTACTGGAACTCCAAGAATAAATATATTTGAAAGTCATATAATTATATGTGATTTAAATTTTAGCAAAGTATAATAATGACTTGATTATATGACACTATGGACATATTATATCTATATAAATTAAAAAAAACTTAACACATATTATTCGATAATGTTAAGCTTAATATTTTCATTACTTTCTTATATAGTGTGAGCACTGAAGTTGATATATAGTTTAAAGTTCCAGTTATGTGGCTGATGATAATCCCGTCCCATTCGGTTCACTATTGGTATTCACATATATAATGTACACGTTACCTGTTACAGTAGATGATGTGCGTGTGATACTTACAAATATTTTTGAAACATGTATTATTGTAATTTACACTAGATGTGTGATCACGATTTTAAATTTATTTAATGTTTAAAAAAACACGTGCGAAGCCGCGGGTAACAGCTAGTTTTAGATAAATACAAATAAAGAACCAATATAAATGAAATGAATCTATTATTTTTGGAAATATAAAATCGTATCGCGTACAGCACGACCCATCTTTAGATATTTTGTTATATTTTGTCTCTTATGCGTCGCACACGGACAGTACGTTCCCCCCCCCCCCCCCCCCACATCGACCCTATCAATGGCGCGGTACAGCGGTTGGAATCACACCATAGTTGCGAATATATTAATAGAATTAATATTCACTCCCGATTTCGTCTGCATGTTTTTTATATAATCAGGATGTAAATTTTATTTCCAAGTGGCAGGGTCCTAACCAAGTTGCGTGATAAAATCACGTGATATAGCGTACAGATATGTTATTTTCATACATTTTTCCGTTTTCTATTCGTGTTAGTGATTGTAGATAAGCAACTTGGTTAGGCCCTCGGGTTACTTAAATACTAGATTTCACTATAAGAAGAAATGACGAAGCAAACAGAAATTATAAATATCAGTTTTTGAAATATGTACTATTTGCATGCATGCATAAAAATTTTTCACGTATATACATATAAACGTTATTGCCAGCATTTATTTTTATTGAAGTGAAACTTCTCTAGAATCGTTGTGTTTTCAAACCGGATGCAACGAAAAAACGACATGTAAGAGACACAAAAACATTTGCAACCCTATTTATATAACAATAAGATCCAAATTGTTTCAATTTAATATTCTGTGACGTCACACACATACGAGAGAATCGCGTAGGTAGAAATTTTTGGATGTACGTAGGACAGACTTTGGTCAGTGTATATGTATATTTATAAGATATAAAAAAAATACTGAAGATTAATTTGAGCAGCAAAAAGTTAACGTCACGCAATATCTCAAGGCGGTCACCCATCCAAGTTCAGAACGCACCCAACATTGCTTAACTTCGGTGATCGGACGAGAACGGTGGACATTGACGAGAAAACATTTCTATCTGCGCGTCTCTCTCGCATATGTGTGACGTTACAGAATATTAAATTGAAACAATTTTAATCTTATTATTTTACAGATAGGGTTGCAAATGTTTTTCAATATTTTGTTAATAGTGCAAAGTCTGTGTTTTGTGTGCCCGCATATTTTGTTTAGATTGACATTTTAATAAAACTCGCAATATCTTTTGAATGTAATGGCCGATTTTAATCATTCAAAAAGTTATCTACAGGTACTGAAACAGTCTTAAAGTAAAAAAAAAATTGGTTGCCTGTAAAGTCGGTATACGGGCGAAAGTTTTACGTGACAACGACTTTGAGTGGTAAAATAATTTTCGTATAGTAGTCTCTCTCGCTCTTAGGCGGGCTAACCATGCCCGAGTGGAAGGGACGCGTGCCTCTCACTCGCTCTCATTGTAAGCGCATAACGTGAGCGGAGCGTAACGCAGTTTCTTGAAGTGTCACCCGGCAAACCAATTTATAAGACGTTGTCACGTTAATAATTTATTTGGATATAGATTAATATATAGACATAAATAACATAGTATTCTACGTTTGGGATAGTTTTCATTTGTTGAAACTGATATAATATGTAACTTGAGCAATAAATTATGTAACATATCTTAAATACAATATAAAATATCGTTCAAAATTAATCAAAATACTTTCAGTTTTAAACAAATACACTTTGTAATTATCCTACCCTAGTTATATATATATCATCTTTTTTTCGATTAACTGAAGTTTCACTTCTATCGTGTGTGAATCGTATACACACCTTTTTTATTTAGAAGCTTTTATTTAGCTTGCTATGTTTGTTTAAGTTATATTTTGCAGGCTGAATTAGAACCAAATTATCTGTAACTTTGCAATTTTGCATTATAGAAACAATTTCTCCTAAACTGTATTGAGTATTGTACAATATTGTAGATTACTGTCGGAAGAAGCGTGAAATATGAGGTATAGATACTTTAAAAAAAAAACGGTTTGCCTCATCAATGTATGAAAAAATAAAATGAACTCTTTCCAAGAAAACATAACACCAAAGATTGTCAATAGCTTTAAAACAAAAAAGAAGAGAAGAAAAAGGTACTGAACTACTATAATTTCAAATATGTTAATATATTACCAAGGCAATTTCCTGTTTTTGTTTCCATTACTAATTTTTATACATAACAGTCAGAGAAGTATCCACTGTTAATTTAATAATCGTAGTCCGGTGAAGCTGTTAAAACCTTGGTGGGTCAATAGCGTAGTGAGATCGAAAAAAAAAGTTAAGCTAATAAGTCACTTTATATGAGTTTTATTTCTTGAATACGTTGGTATATGTTTCGTTATATTTCAAAATGAGCCATATTCGATTTTAGTCGTTCATATAATATGTCTGATTTCTTTAGGATTACCGGTTTTTTATGCATCAAGAATGAAGTTCAAATTTTGCTAATTTATTAAGGTTTCTAGTTTCTAGTTTCTTGTTTTAGAACTTCATATTCTACATGTATAACATTTGTAGATCTTGCAAGATAATGTAAAATATTAGGAATGGCTAAAATTGAATAGTTCAATTTGAAATGTAACGACTTCCAATGTATTTCTTTTGTTGATAGTTTTAATTGCACTGTTTCCACTCGGGCCCCTACTAGTATGTGTACGACATATAATTAAACATTTGGTTACGTTACCAAATGTCCGAATCCACTAATGACTACGTCCACCTCACGTTGGGTACAAGTAGTGCCAAGGCTCTATGACGTAAGACGTGAAAGTGCGAGGTTTGACGGGCCATAACATAACAAGAGTCGCGTGCGCATCGCCGTCGACGACTGTCTGTAAGTGAGTATTACTTAATATATTTTTAATTTCTGCAAACTTGCGAATTATTTTTGTTATAATAATGTGATAGATTATGTTTTATACTAATTTAAGTATGCTTCTGTTCGTCACTTCGCGATAATGTGAAATTGTACTTAAAGTGCAGCCCTTATTACTAGACAATAATATAGCTTTCAATTGTTTAAAAAAAAAATGGTAAGGGTTTTTTAATACATTACAAACAAAAAAAAACTTCTCTTAGCTTCTATTTCTTCTCTTAGCTTATAAAATAGATTATATTAGTAGTTGCCCAGTGGACAACATTCTAAAATATCCATAATAAGTGACGTAAAGTTTTTCTTCACGATTTAATATATATATAAAATTATCTGTATTCCCTCTTATTTATTGTATTTATGATTAAAATTGTGAACATTATTGTATTAAATATATATTTTACATTGTAGATGTAAGGAATGTGTCTCTAACATAAATAAAAGAGTTCGACTCGTCTATGATATGCAAAAAGAAACTATTTCCAAATTTTTATTATTAAAAATACGTTAATAGCTAAACTGAGTCAAAACTTTTGGTGAGAAAAAACATCATCATGCAAGATAGCGTAATGGTAGGGATTTAATAAGTCCGCGTATCTAGCTACCAGTTAATATTTGTCCCGGCATTATTAATGAGCACCTGTTACGTGTTGCAACAACTGCATTTTAGAACCCATTCCCCTCTAGATATTCCGTAATTTGTTAAAATATTTCTTAGACCACAATGTTATCTAACACCAAAAGAGTTGTGGCCGGGCGTGGAAATATATAAAATATTTTTTTAAACAGAAAACTTAATTCAGTGATTTGAGCGGTGTGCTTGCGGACACATTGTGCGCAGAATAAATAAAAAATAACGCAACAAAATCCACGTATATGTAAATTCGCAAAGATTATCTCATCGAATAATGCACCCCGATTCGGAATTGTGCCGTTGGGGGTGCTAAAATCCAAGATGTTTACTCTGAAGTACTTGAGCGACTTCTATTCATGAGTTTGAAGAGGCACAAAGCGCTACGATTACAAGATGAAGAAATTGCGATGTTGTAGTCGCTGCAGTATAGACATTTCTTTGTATTCAGGTTAAAGAGTTCCTTTGAAAGCATATTTTATCCTTCAAAAAAATATTTCCTAGTTTATACCAGCCGACTGACCTGTAAGATACTTATTCACAGTTTTTCATTCCCACTTTATTTACTCTCTGACAATACAGAAAGAAAATCGATAACTATAAAATCGATGGGGAATATATTAAAGTGGACAACTTACGCAACTTACAAACTGTACATGCATACTAAGAATGTCATTAAATAAATATAGTCATTAGGATTTGTTCATAAACTCTGTTGATTGATTTAAATCACGATAAAATTATAGTTATACAAATAATTACTCTTATTTACCTAAACATGTATTTTATGTTCAATCCATTTTATTCGTATGGCTTTTATCGAAGTATTGTCGATTATTACAATTTGTTAATGAATTGTCTATATTATTAGACTACTATCGCTCACCCATGACTATCGAGATGTGGATTTATTAAGTTGTAGCGTCATACGTTATTATATTTATGCAAAGGACGCAGAAATAACTCTCAACTGGCAAGATTTTTTACAACGTACTTGACACTTATCGTCCTATTTTGTCCAATTTATTAAATATCATTATAAATTATGTATTAATAAAATATGTAAGTTATATTACTGTAAAGTTTTATCGAAATACTTTGAGTAGTTTTTAAGTGAAAGGTTCACGAACATCCATCGATTCTCCCAGACATTCTGTTCTAGAGATCAAAATAAGATGGTTTTTAACAAAAAGTTTTAAACAGTATGTAGGATGTAGAGTTTTATAATAATGTTTTGGGACAACCGACATCAAATGCTTCCATTCTTCTATTTTTTTTGTCTTTCTAATTAGTTCGTGGATTGATATGATTGCTTTCGTATTATGTATTTCAGTTACGAGTAGATATATGAAATGATACAATTGACTTATTTATAAAACTTCCTAAATAATGATAAAATAAAAATATTTACTTTCTTATAGATTCCAATTAATGAACACCATAGATATAGTGTTTAAATTAACGCTTTTGGGATTGACTTAATTTCTCTTTTATACATATAATCCAGGTGTCTTGGAATAAGTAATATAAAGTACATTTCGATTATTTTACGAAATGTCTGTCTGTTTGTTTGTTTGATTGAACACTCGTTACTGCTAAAGTACAGCGTTCATGATAAAACCAAGTCAAGAAATCATAAAGCATATCTCTGAGTAACATTTAGTATTTGCTTTATTAAAATGTAATCTTTGTTTCATTAAAATCGGTTCAGTCTATCAAAAGTTATTGTAATGGCGCGTATGTATTGGCGCGACTTAAGTATGAGGGAACATTATATAGTAATTAGACTTAATACATTCGAATGACTTTATTAGTCACTGTTTTGTATATCAGGTTCCACGCGAATGAAGTCGCGGGCAGAACTAGTGGATTAATAAAAATTATAAACATTTAAATATTATTTATTCAACATATTTTATAATTTAACAAATACATAAATAATATACATTTAAAATTCAATTTCGTGCCGGCGGATAGGCGCCTGATTACAACTCTTCTTTGAAATTAAAAGCAACGACCATAAAGTACAGCCATATTTGGAGGAAAACCATCACCGCTAAATATGCCAAAACCATCGCTGAAGACGAGATTTTCTTTATTAAGCAAGTTTTTTCGAGGAAAAAACACGATACGGGCGCGCCCATCGCTGCCGACATCAGCATTAAACAGATCGCGAATGTAAGCCACCCAAAGCCTTGCACACAGCCTCTCGCCGAAAAAGACACTCCTAAAAACAGAAGCAAATTAGCCACCACCATGAGCAGAGATGTCAAGCCAATCGTTACCAGTACAGCTTTTTTCAATGACTCGTCAACTTTGGTACTCTGCACGAAGTGTGCAACTATGCTATCTTCGATAACTCCATATAAAACGAGGCCCGCAATTCCGACACCACCACAACCGAGACCAAAAAATGATATCAGCAGACATCCATATCTTAGAGGAAACATGCCAAAACATTTATATAATTCGGGAACTTCCATATTTTACAAAAAATTTGAGCATTATAAATTCAAAATTTTTGGCGCTTTGTGTAATATTTCCTAATTCTGTCAACGTCACATGGATACAGAGTGTACGCTGTTTGTGGCAGATAGTGTCATAAACAAAAAAACCCGATTAAAAATGTAATTCGAAAAAAAAAAAATTAATTTGTATTCGATTAAAATCAACTTCATTAAATTTTATTATAAATTCATTTGGACTTTATCATACTAAGGTACCTACAAATTACAATAACTTATGATAGAGCTAACCGATTCCAATGAAACAAAGACTAAATGCAACTCAAGGATATGCTTTTCTTGATGATGTTTTATCGTAAACGTAGTCATTTTGCAGTAATCTGTGGTCAAACAAACAGATAGACATTTCTATAAAATATTTTGTAGTTTATTCTAAAACATCTACAAATTGTCGTCGTCTGTCGCGTCTGTTTGTCTGTTCAAGATAAAGACAAAATTAATGAACGAACTTTCGTACGGTTTTCACCAGTAGTTACAAGTCATTCATGAGAAAGGTTTAGGGTATACAAATTGTCAAGGTTTTTTTTTATCTTCGGGATAGGACAATTTCCAATATACAAATAAGATTTAGTGTTGTTAAGTTTTTTTGTTTCGATCTGACTACACTATTGACCTAGTAAGGTCTTAACAGCTTCACCGGACTACAGATATTAGAGATAATATATCGACTCAATATACGGCTATGTGAGACCATTGTAGATAACTTGGTGCATTGATTGCAATGCATTCTTAAACCTTTTTGTCGTTAAAGACTGATTCAATATTGTGATACTGAAATACAAAGGACTTCAGTATAGTTAAATAGATAATCTCTAGTAAATGAATCTTTGTTTCAGAATGAGTCACAATGTGGTATTACTACTTGTAAGCATTGGCATGTGCGTGTCAGCTCCAATGGATGACCCAGTTCATATAGAGCTGCCGGTGTACGATCAGTCTGAAGTTAACTCGGATGTTCAATTGTCGCAAGGAATCGAGCCGGAAAACTATCCTGGAGGTGAACGTACAGCTGATCAGCCACCTGGTGGGAATTTTAACGAAAAAATTCGAACAGCTTCGAATTTAGTCGGTAGCGCACTACAATCTAAGGTAAACTTTTTTTAAATAAAAACTAAAACTCTTTACAAAATTTAGCAACTCAGCTATCGAGAAATAATATCAAGAAACTCGATCGAGTTCATATTTCATTCCTTTGTTTATTCCTTTTATTGCAACTATGCAAATCGTTGTTCACAGTCGTATGTTATTCCAAGACATTACAATCGTTCACAGAATGGCCCAGTCTATAATAACGTTTTCACAGTAAACCCTGCTTGACATGGTACATAAATTTACTATCCGGCATATTGGTAATACGTTTTAGGACTTTATTGTATTTGTATCTATAAAACGCTATTTTTTTTTTTTTTTATCCAGGGGAAATCCTACATGGGATACCCTCCCACTGTCGGGGGACAGTGAGAGGATAAAACGCTATTGGCTTTACCAAATCTGACGTATTGAATAGCTAATTTATGATTACTATTGGTCGTCTTGTGGCCAGTATCCAGCAATAATTAATTAATTATTTGTCCCCACGGATTTGGATAAGTTAAAAATATTTAGCCATTTTTTTATTTACATTACATAATAAATTTTTCAAATTTTCTAATAAATACGGTATTTTTTAAACTTATGCTGCCAAGTCTGTTCTCTGGAGCTTAAACCTTTACCGTGTTAATACAAAAAAGTTAAATACGCATTGAACTCTTACTTAAAGAAAAGTTTGATCACAAAAGAGTGTCTTACCCTTGTTTACAGATGGACATTATTTATATTACTTGCATAATATACTTAAATCAGATGTTTAGTTGGAGGCCCCCTAGGACATGTTTTTGTAATAAAGCATTTTAAACATGAGTTCAATTAGATTTTAAATTTTAGGCACTGCTTAGTAAAACTCGTGTTATACCCGTGTTTTTATTTTTGTAATAAGTCCGTTACGGTATTCTACAGTACAGAGATTAACTTTATTTCGCCAATGAATGTGTTTTTTATATTTATATTAAATTTATTGTATATTAGCAGATATAAAAAGCGTTAGATATAACTAACAAGTACTTATGGACAATAAAGTTAATTGTTTCATTTTTTTTATTTCATTATAAAAAGAAGAATATCGATTAACAAATATTTAATAAAAAAGGTAATGAGGAGCCCTTCAAGTATTAAATAAATAGATTATTTGTAATTTCTGACCACCCCCTCGCCCTGGTCATCAAAAGTAAGCAATGCTCTTAACCCTTCTTACGTAGGGGGAGTTGGGGACCCTTGATACGATTTTTACTTAGACCCAATAAAAAGCGACCTATTGATCACATCCAATTTAATATTTATAATCTATACAATATATATTTAGCTAACTTTTTAAAGACTAAATAACCGTTAGGTTTTATCATAAAAAATAATAGAGCCTATTTACTAAAAAATGAAATTTGTATCAATGGACCCCAGGCGTGTGGTACATTGATACATATACTGGGGCAGTTTGATTCATAGAAACATTTCTACAAATTAAACAAGTTTTATTGATTTTTGTGATATTTATTTATTAAATACTTATTTTTCACTTTGTGCTAAATTATGTGTACATAAATTTAATCTAGTACTAAGGGAAATAAATGTTTTTACGCTTTTTATATAAAAATGGAACAAGTATACCCAAACAATAAACTGTGCCATGAAATATACTCAAACAATAACATATTGTATAATCATTCTTTATTTGGTCTAATCAGTCATAATTGGTTTTATACTTAAACGATAAAATAAAATAATTATTTTATTGACTTAATCAAACATCACTTAACAAATTTATCTTGAATTTGAATAGACAAGCTGTTCTACTAGTGCCTTTCTTTACTATAGGATTTATTTAGTAGTCCGGTGAATCGGTTAAGACCTTGCTGGGTCAATAGGGTAGTCAGATCGAAAAAAAAAAAGGATTTGGTAACTTCAACACAATATCAGAAATATTAACCAAAGCTTCGTCTTTTATATCAGGCAACACAAAAGTTCCAGTTGGTTTAAGCTTTACAAAAGAGACTGGAAAGTCGTTCTGGTTATCAGAGTATCTTGACACTATTTTTCCAACAAAATACTTATAAGGTTGCTTCTTTCCTACGTTAACTGAAGATCATTTACTGCAGGTGGGGCGGTAAATGTTCGGGCAACACTTGTGTTCTCGGGTTTTCTTAATTTTATACTTCGGTGAAGCTGTGAAGACCTTTCCATGTTAACAGCATTTTCATTTCGAAAAAAAAAAAGGTTTCCTTAAAGTAATATTGGGGCACATTGATACGTATCAAAGTGCCCCGACAGTGCTTGCATCAATGTGCCCCTGTCTACTACAATCGAAATAAGTATTTTGTAAAAATTATAGCAATTAATAATAAAAAAAAAATTAAATTTACATAATGTAATGACGGGTATGTACTTACTAATTATCTCAATATATCACAGGTAACACTAAATATATTAGTAGAATCACATCCGAAAGAAAACTACGAAAATTTTGTTGCGAACCTCAGAAACAAGTTTACACGTGCCAAGCGCTAATCGTCGAATGGATATTGCTCCGCTCTAGTTGCGTGTAGGGTGTATGATTACCTTTCTATGTGTGGCGGACGGCTTCTCTAACGTGTTTTGTTTTCGATTCATATTGACTGTATCTATGTGCCCCATGTATCATTGTACCCCATCTTCCCCTAAGCATTTTTATAACTGTTTTCAAATCTGTCCTGGTTAAATAAAAAATATTGCTGGTGTCACCACTAACCAGACCACCTATGACATCAACAACAAACAAATTAAAAAAAAAATAACAATTATTTGTTGTAAGGTAAACGCTATTAATTTGGGACCGTTCTCACCACCCGTAACTACACTCGAAAGCGCAATACAAGAAACTGAAGGTCTTGGAAGCAAGACACTATCTATTAAAGAGAATATACAGAACATCGTCGCAGGACTCTTTCAGGTATGCAGCCACATTAATAATATATATCTGTGCAAAAGTAGCTACTTATATCTGTTTGTTAAATTTTCAAACCTAACAATGAAACTGATCTTAATGAAATTTAGCATAGAATTACTCTGGTGCCTTATTAATAAGACTACTTTTTGACTAAAAGCACGAATAAGATACACAGACGAAGTCACAGGAAAAGCTAGTATGCTTTTTTTATATTTGAAAATGAAATTAGAACTAAAATCTATGCATGCAGTAAGGATGTAAATTTAACATGTCTGTATATTTTAAATTCTTGTGAAAAATATGTTGCAGTTGTCTAGAAATAAGTAA
This sequence comes from Antheraea mylitta, assembly GCA_014332785.1. Taxonomy (NCBI): domain Eukaryota; kingdom Metazoa; phylum Arthropoda; class Insecta; order Lepidoptera; family Saturniidae; genus Antheraea; species Antheraea mylitta. The sequence goes on along the minus strand of JACEII010000074.1, from coordinate 1,699,896 downwards.
TAAAAAACAATTCAATCAATTTTAGAAATGTCTGCCTGCCTGTTTCTTTGAACACGCATCACTGCTAAAATATTAGATTTACAATAAAACCACATAAACAAGTAAATTATAAAGCATATCTTCGAGTAACAATTATTCTTTGTTTCATTAGAATCGGATTGGTCCATCAAAAATTATTATAATTTCAATTACGAGGCGAGAAAACTACATAGTAATTATACTTAATACATTAAGGTTGTGGTAGTTTAGATAACTTTATTAATCGCTGTTTTGTACATCAAGTTCTACGCGGACGAAGTCGCGGACTCAGCTAGTTGTTAAATAAGGTTTTAGTAGTAGTATTGTGTAGTTTATGGAAGACGAGAGAATGTTATTTGTAGACTGGTTTATATTCAAATGATGATTATTAATTTATATGATAGTAGATAATCCAAAGTGCTAATTAGGTATATCATTTTATATGTATATTAATATGAAAGTAGTTGTTTGGAAGTCATTCTACAAGATACTTAGGCAAATGATATAATGAATGAGGTATTATGAAATTTAACACATAAGTTTATTAAGGACAAAGGGCAAAAGATAGTGTTTATTAATTACTAGCTTCTGCTTACAATTTCGTCCGCATGAAATATTTATTATGGGCTAAGGGTAACACGCAGCGGAAACTCTAAAAATACACGATTTTGAAACATTCTTCATTGGTACTCCGCTCCTATTCATCTTAACGTGATGATATATAACCTATAACCTTCATTGACAAATGAACCATCTAACACTAAAAGAAATTTGAAATCGGTCCACTCCAGCTTTATAATATTAGTAGAGAGTATTATTGGTATTTTACGTCGAATGAAGTGAGTAAATAATAATTATAAAATACAATAAAAACATAATGTAATGAATGGATAGTCCACAATATTACATAAAAATAAGTAACGATTTGTGACCAGAAAAATAATAAAATTTATTACGGATACGTTAACAGTTTAAAGCTACATATGTATATATATGACTACATATATAAACTTCTCTAATGTAACCTTTGCGCGTTTGACAGTGCGCGATTGACAAATTCTTCGTTGCAAATATTGTGTAACAACTGCGTCGATCGGAATCTTAGGGCGCGTTCCGGGAGACGCTCACAACACTCACAACGCCCTTTTCGCCGTTCTACTAGACAACCGCGAGCGTTGCGGTCGTGGCGAAAACGTCATTGATGACGTCATAACATACGCTCACGCGAGGCTCACGACGCCCCATGTCTGGACGTGGGTCGACGTGAGCATTGTCAAAATAGGCGGGATTCTCAATAAAGATGGCGACCGTGAAAATGTCATTACTTGATACGGTATAGGATATTTACATTAAATAACATATTGTATTGAAATACGTAAATGAAATACGTTAATAAAGTTTTGATAATGTTACTTGTTTTGAAAAATGTTGTGAATTCTAAAATTCAATTTAAAAATTAATTTATAATCAATTCATGGTAATTTAATATTTTTCATTTAATCAATAAGGTCATTTTTTATGTTTTTATGATAATTAAAATAAAAAAATTGAATTATACATTGTTTCTTTAATATACTTAAATGAATTTCATAATTATATGAATTTACTGTTCGCCATCTCTCTGATCTGATCGCCATTTTTATTATTTATCTGAAAGCTCAAAACGCCCACAAATGCGTTCCACTAGCACTTACGATCGTAACGCTCGAGAGCTAGTGGAACGGGAAAACTCGCGGTCGTGAGCGTGAGCGTTGTGACCTACTACCGAAACGCAATCTTAGGGTCCTGTTAAAATTACTTTTTCCAATTTACCTCAGTTCGAATTTAATATTCACATAGGACGTTTGTAGGATCAGTTAGTTTTTAATAAAAACTTTAAATCAAAACTATATACATAAAGAAACTGAAAATCGTATATTTTATGGAGATACAATTCCTTGAAGTGTAGTCGTCCCCAATGATATCAGAAATATATATCATTGATCGTCCCCAGCAACTATTTCTACTTCTCTGATTAAGGCCTTGTTTGTGGGAACTCGTACTTCCCTTAAAACGAATTTTGAAAATATCGACAAGTTGCCATAAGAACTGAAAAAAAAATGAAAGAGTTTGAAAAATAAAAGAAAAAACATCAAACCTTTACCAAAAATTTGGATTTTTTTAGTAGGTCATATATTTAAATACAAAATCTAATCTATCTTTTTTGAACAGTTACCGTGTCGCACAGTGGGTTGTCTCTGTAGTTAAGGACGAAAAAAAGATATGGATTTACAATTTTCAAAAATTATCTTCCCCCCAGAAAATAGGTAACAAAAAAGGCCTATGTATATTGATGTACAGTATGTATATATAAAGACATATACATATCATGTCTACTTACTATGTCTTTCCCAGCCGAAACCAATCGTGGACACGATAAGCGAATCCGAAAAATATGGTAACAACGGAGACAAATTCTATGCTACGGGGAAAGCAATAGTGGGCGGCGCCGAAGGCATTTCAAACATTGTTAATTCTGTACTTGAGGTAAGTGGCTTATTTGTTTTAGAATAGATCTTAACGCTAATATTAAAAAAATGCTATGGCAATCAACATAACACACAAGTTAAAATACGTGTATGTAACGATTAGTATTTGGTAAATATGGAATTCTATTTGAATAATAATGCCCAATGTAGTCCGGTGAAGCTGTTAAGACGTTGCTATGTCAATAGCGTAGTCAGATCGAGAAAAAAAATGCACAAGATTTATATAAAATATTTATTAAGGCATTTCCTTATTGGTTCTATAAAAACATACTTAACTTTTAAACTTTCATATATAAATAGATAACTTAGTGGTAAAGTGTGCGAATCTCTACATTGAAAACCCTGAGTTTCTGTTTACATTGCGGTGAATCTATAGATAGCATCATTAGTTTTGGTATTTTATTTCTGTTTCTGTTACAATTTCATTGTATTATTTATGTTAAATCTTATGTACAATAGTTCAATATTTAGTTTTTTTTTTTATTTATTTTGTTGTTGGGGCATGCCATGAAATATGACTGTGGCAGTTGTATTCAATGACAAGTGTTACTATTAAAATCTTTACATATGTTTTTTTTTATTTATTTACATGTGGATATAGCAACAGTCGACAGTCAACAATAATATTACAATAACAATAATAAAAAGAAGACCTAAAACGTTTTATCACATAGAAACTTAACTAACCTACACTATTCATATTAATGACAAGAAAATAATAATAAGTATATAATATTAAATATTTAGATACATTGGATTAAAAGAAATATATATAAAAAGAACAAACGAAAAAGTTTAAATGAATTCATTTATGAAAACTAAAATTAACATATGGGAAAAAAACGATGGCAAACAGAAATTATGAACATTGAAATATAATATACAAACTGTTGTTGAAATGGTCATGGATATAAAATATGTTTTTTCTCGAAATGACTACGTAATTGACCTAGCAAGGTTTTAACAATTTCACCGGACTATCATTACATATGTATTTTCATGTTGACGACCCATAAAAAATCAGTCATGTTTTTGGTACGCGCTATGCTAGATTCAAATTAGGTCACCAAACACCTGTAGCTGTACTCTAATCAATACTCTGTAATCATTGCTCTCTGTTTTAGCTTATTGCCATTTTAGGTTTTATCATCCTTTAACATCGGGTGAGAATTTAGTAAAATGCTAAGTCTCAAATAAAAAATGTACCACGTACTTACACGTACATATATATTCACATAAACTTATAATGTATATAATATAATAATGTATATATTGTGTTAAGAAAATTAAAAGTATCATCATCATCAGATTGTAAAAAACACATTGCAGTCATAGGCCTCTTCTTGAATGAAGGTACGGGAATAATCACCACACTAGCCCACGACGTATCGACAATTTCAGGATCTAAGAGATCAAGCTCTATATTTTCCCACATGCAGCGATAATACAAGATCATTTCTCAGGTTCAGCTTTCTTCACAATGTTTTCTAACATCAGCTGATATTATTACCAAATTAAATTAGTAAATGTACGCGCATTTCGAAAAATTCGTTGATACATGCCGCGGGTTCGAATCTTCAGACATCGGATTGATATTCCGCCGGTCTAAATCTATATTTAGTAATTCATATTCTATTCATTTATGAATTAATATGTACGGGGTTATGTTTTATTTACTTTTAATGACATGAAGTACAGGGAGGTCTGAATGATGATTACATCAGCAATATTATATTCATTGTTTTTAACAAAGAAACGATTTTGTAAAAATTATTCCAATTCATTGTGTACGTAACATAACAGGAAAGGTCAAAAGAGCTCTACTTTCTTTTGAAAAAGACTGGAAACATGTCTAAAATTCTATTTGCGTAATAATTTAAAACCTTAAAAATATATGGAATGCAAAACACGTTTGTTTTTATTCGTACCTTAAAAACCGTAGTAAGAAATGTCTAATATTGTGATATTATTTTAACAGATTCCCGGGACAGTTATTCGAAAAATCACACGTGCTGCGTCGGAAAAACTGAACAATTTCGGCGGGAGGCTAATCGGGTTATAGTTTAAGAGGAAGTTACTTAGAATACAAGCGTATATTTCAAAGATTTTGTTCTAATAGTTCTCGTATACTCTATGTATTATTTTGTTAATCTATATATATTTAATACATGTTTAGGGTAGGTACTATGTATGTATTATTATCTATAATAAATAAAAATGTAATACTAACCAATATATACAACTTGATGAATCAGGCATACGTAGAATGGCTCCACTCGGTGACTACATTTCGTGAATATAAATAATTGCTTCCAAGGGTCATAAGTATTAGGGTTGCAAGTTTGGTATATGTTTGGACATGTCTAATGCAAAGTCTATTTACCTATAAGTATATACTATAATTTTCTGTAAATGAATTATAACCCATGGACTGTCCAAAACCATAAACGTTTAAGCTCCTTACAACAGAACGTAGACCTTATGATGCACTGGTCAACAGACTGTTGGCAGCATCAGTTAATAAATACCGTATTTATTATATTCGAAAAACTTAATTTATTACCATAAACCAATGATGTTTAATAAGATTATAATTAAAAAAAAATAGCTACGTATTTGAAAGCAACATCCGCCATTTTAAGATAAAAAAAAATCAGCCGAGAGGTTACAGGATTCAGAAACAATGAAAAATAGAGAGAAAAATTTTAAAGCTACACAATTCCAGAGTACATTTTTTGTGTATCTCACAAGGTAGACAGCATTAGTAATTGAAGTGTTACGAAAATATTTTTAAGACTTGACTACAATACACGTGACTTCTCAAATTGTTGTTAATATAATATGCACGTACATAAAACTATTCTAACATAACTATTATACATAGAGAAAGTAATCAAAGTCTGTTCAGTAGCTTAAAATAGTAAGAATAGACATAATCCCCCAGAAAATAACTTGTTTTATATATTGTTGATATTATATTATCGGGTTTCCTGCCTTACCTAGACTCGTTTTCAAAATCAAAGACACTATTGAATTTAAGCCCCGAGAAGGCTGTAAAGACCTTGCCAGGTCAATAGCGTAGTCAGTTCGAGAAAAAAAAAAAAGCCCCGAGAAGGTGCGAATATGAACGTTAAAATTGGCACCGGTTCGGACAAACAACCCAATAATCCAGAAGAAACCGGCAAGAAACTAGATCTGGTTTATCTTTTTAACATTTATATTTTTATGAACATGCATAGTTATATTCGTTTATGGTCGATGCACAGAGAGAGACGTCATTTTCAGACCTTACCATCGCTCACGTATTGATCCAACCCTATCTTCAACTACTCATTGTAAGGTTATATATAATTTACTCGTTTTTACATAATTTAGTATACATTGTTTATGATTAAATTTGATGTACTTTAAGTTATTTTTTATCTTTTCTGATATTTTAGTATTTTCCCCTTGTACTTAGTTTTCAGTATGAATATATTTTGTTGATTCGATTGACTTATATGAATTGATTTTTTTACTGCCCAATGCGTTAGCACTGTCGAAGATATTTCGTTCCGTGCTACGTGTATGACCAGTGCAGTTGTAGACGACTTCAGAACTATTGAAAGAATTACTTATGTATGATGTTATCACGTATTATTGTATGATAATACGTACGTAGTTCGATAGAGCTGTCTAGGTCTGTCAGGCCGATAGTGTAGGAAATCGGAAATAAACTATCCATATCTTTTTTTGTCAAAATATTAAATAGCCTAAAGGACATGTCAGGCAAAAATGGTTTATTAATTGAACGTGTTAAGTAATTTTCAAGATTTATTACACTACAATCGCCCTGATTTAATACACAATATTTGGTTTTCCATAGGTCTATCAAATTTGTCTTTAACGCTATTTTTATTCTATGACGTGTACATGAGAACACGTTTATACATAATATATACTGTATTTAGATGCAGGTACAAGTTGTAAGTAAAATATTGTGTGGTAGCGCGGAGTAAGCAATCCTTTTACATGTCAAACATTTCTCTTCAGCAACATATCAACCAGTGCGCATGTTAGTGTATTTTAAAAAGAAACTTTTTCCATCCCCTTAATTTTTGTCGTCCATCTACAACATGCCGCAAAACATCCGGCTGCGGAGTAGTGACAAAATGTAAGGCGCTCGGCAGAGCAGTCATGACCAATATGCGTATCCTATGAATGATCGTATTTATTATGTATTCCCTACTCCAATACATAGATTCAAATTAAATTGAATAGTTGGATATCTTATCTATTATCATTTCCCTTTATAATTCCCATTTTCCAATAATTAGGTTGAGATTTTAAAAATGCAATATTTATACCCCAAATCGAATAATTAACTGAAAATATTCAGTTAAATGGCTAGGATAAAAAAAAACTTCACTGCATCGTGGTTTCATAAAACCACACATTTCTATTGTAAACGCAAATATATGAATAATACATTCTTTAATTTAGTCACTGTTTTTAACTTTGACGAAACAAATTCCATTTCATTACGACATAACTCTGCCACACCTGATTTTGTACAACGGATACGCAACTAAACTGGGATACCTTTTAATGGAGGATGCAATTATTTAAAAAATAAAACGATTACACATTTGATTAGAACTTTATTGGAACTATAAAGACATTCGTAAATACATGTTCATTTATACTAGATGAGTGTTATAATAGTAGGTACCCTTCAAGATCTATTGATAATTTGGTATAGATTTCATATCGAACAATTGATTATCGATTTAAACTAATTAAAATATACTAAAATGTACAAATGAACAAACAAAACGACCGAATCTATAGGAAACCTTAACAAGACGACGTGTGCTGTTGTAAAATAATAATTAACTTAACTAAATAGAATATGTTCTTTTTCTTTTAGAATATTTCCTTTTTGCATCATGCCGAATTATAAGATATTATATAATTCATTAAATCATATCAAATTAATGTATGATTGTATATATAAAAAATAAAACATTTCTATGCGGTCAAATTAGATATAAATTAACGTTCAGAAACCAAAAGGGTCATTCATTTCATTCAAACATGTATATATATAACTCGTATATACTCGTAACCATCGTAAACAAACATCGATTTATGTTAACGTTATTTCATATTGATTTATTTAGTTTATATATATCACTCACAGTTGATTATTTTGAATTTATCTAAAACGTAAACGGTTTTTTGTCAATATAAAATAAACAGAATAACTTATAGAATTTAATAAAAAAATATGTTAAGATTTACAATCACTAAAATTTGATTATTTAAAAAAAAAATTCCTTAGTCAATGATAATAAAAATTAAAAAGCTGTAGTTCATCCGTAACATTATTTCATATTGATTTACTCAGCAATTTTGGTTGTCAAATGGTATATTCTTTAAAGAAAAAAAACACGATGCGTATTTTCAAATGATATATAACACTATAATACCTACTTAAAGACTAAACTTACAATTTAAATGCTGTTTTTTTTTCTTCCTTCTCTTGAATATATATACATTAGATAATTTAAAAAAATACACGACAGCGACATATAGAGACGAAGTGAATTGTATGTCATAAACTATTGTAGGGTGTTTTATCAAAGAAAAGGGACAGATCACAGTATTGCCACACCTGTTTGCGAATACGGAATATCCGATGGCCGAAAAAGTGTTAAAATATGTAGATAAATTAACCGGATTTTTTATTACATTTTCTTTTAAATATCAACTCGTAAGTTTACAGACAAGTACGATATACTTATTTTTACCCACTAATGTTTTAAATATGTCCCACGTAAATCTATAGACGACAATATTCACTGTATAACTATGTAATTATTAGCTTAAGAAATTTTAACGTTTCAAGACAATAATATGTTGAATATTTTAATACGTTTTATTAAGATTATTAATTTATGAATAGAGATAATATTGTTGTGTTTACTCATGTTTATTATAATCTTATACTACTTTCCGACAACATTTAGAGAACACCGATGTTACATTGTTTTAAGGATAGTAATACTTTAGTAAACTATTGTTTTATATATTGAAAAACTTCTATACACCGCCATACCTTGAGCTTTCATTGTTAAAAATCAAGTAATACGGTGTACGACCTATTTCAAATATATATAACTACATAAATACTCTATTAACTGACTACAAAATCTGCGCTGATAAAAATAGAAAAAAAAAATATCTATGAAGATAAAATGGACAGATACACTAAAAAAAATATTAGTTAAAATACTGATTTCTCAAACGTGCAACCTAAAAAAAAACCGCAATCTCTTAAAACTAATATAACAGTAGTTATGTAAAAGTCTATTAACTATGATATATATGAATAAAAAAAGAAATATATGTATTCTATCGACCAAATGTTATTACTACTTTATATTTAAAAATAAAATCAAGAACACAATTTTTCTATAAGGTTATATATATATATATATATATATATATACATCATTCCAATGTTAAATTAAACAGCGGTTAAAATACATTATATTAGATACATACATTTATATAAAATTGTGTATCTTATAAACAGGAATATATATGTATATGTCATAATCTATGTACGTACTTCATATCGTTACACGAATAATTACTATGCAACATTATACTGTAAATACAATTGTATTTCATATATTATTATAGTAAAAGTTCTGAATGATCTGATATAATATATATGTATCGAAATTATCAATTGTGAACAGTTCGCCATTTACGAGAACGAACTTCTGTTAAAAATGTAACATATAACCGTTGAGATTACAATTATATTGATAATCCGCTGGTGCCGTAAATAAAACGGGCTGCGATACACTAAAACCGCAACAAATATGAAATTACATTAAGACCGTGTCCGTGCATGCTTCACGAATAAAAACTAAAACATCCTTTAAAACACTGTTCATTAAAAAAAAAAAAAACAATTACACATAGGTATTCCAATAGATTTATATGTTTGTGTATATATATAGTGTATTGTAAACGAACGGCCAGCGTTTTGTAACGAAAAACAGCTCCAGCGTTTATTCCGAATCGATGTACTCTAACACCGAGAAATCTATGTACTTATCCGACCTTAACCGTCATGGGCGACTCATGTGTATAGCGCGTACGGTCTCCATGTAATCCTTGTTGTGAGCGATAATCAGCTCCTGCACTTTCGGAGGCAATGCCTCGAGGGTCGGAGCGACCGTGTCCTCTATATCGGTACGCTTGTAAAATAATATATACGGGGTGCTGTAAGTATGGAGTCTAGAGAACTCGTTCTCGTCGGACGGTGTGACCGTCTCATCATTATAGATATGCCATTGCTCATTATCCTTGGCGAGGGTGTAGTAATGACCCGAATCTAATGTATTCCCGTTATGGATCACGGCCGCGTACAGGGTGTAGCCTGTATTCTGTACCAATCCGCGTACAGTCGGCAGTGTCACTGACATGTTGTGATGCATCGAATGCATTAGTTTCGTCTGAACCTGCACCTTCGGTTCGAACCTGTGAATTCGTTTTATTGCAGTGTTTATTGGATCTCGGTGAACAACACTGCAAGCAAGTTTTCCCAACACTTTTATCAACAAATGTATTATGTGCCGGAAAATATATATATCAGATGAAAGAAAAAAGAAAAAGAAAAACTAATACAAACATGTAAATAAAAGATTCGATGGGGGTTTAACTGAAATTTTTAATATAGTATCTACAACGTCCGCACCGACGTTACATATATTTAAAATTAATTATTTGGAACGTTTTTATAAATTAAAACATCTTCAATTGCGTCGTTACTTTGCGAAGTAAGCTAAATCTAATTTAGATCGACTTTTTAATATTTTACGTTATTTTTTTTAATCCTTAAATCAGGTACATGTAAAATATGACGATTATAAAAACAGAAAACTAAAGACCTTAATAAGAAGGCGAAATTTTAACATTGTTCTCGGTGTATAAAAATTTGAAATATTAAAAAAAATTAGACATGTTATATGTAAAATTGTAATTGTATCATATTTAAATAAACAATAGTTGACCGACAACTCCATACTTTTAAGAAACCGTCGAAACAATTTGTCATCGCCAAAACAAAACAAAAAAAGCTAACTACTACATAAACATAGCGAAAATATAAAATGTAACGACACAATTAGTAACTATGATTTTTAAATAAACGCCAGTTTGACAACTCCAGATTTTCAACAAATCGTCCAAATAATTTTTCATCAACAAAACCAAAAGAAAAAGCACTAACTACGACAGAAAGAAATGGATACGGAGAATAAACATATAAAGTCGCGAACTTACTTGAAATTTTTCAGGACTAGTATCAGATACTTCGGCGTGGTCTCGATGAGGACGCTCCTCTCAGCGTCGCGCAGCATACCGCAATCACGGCACTGGTACTTATTCTCGCCGGTGAGGCTCTCCTTCGAGCAGTAGAACTCGAGGAGGCTCTGTACACTGTGCTTAGCCCCGTCGGGGGGTTTCTCCGGGAACGCGAGCTGAAGGTCGCGGAATACGTCCCGGGACAGAGACGAGGAATGGCAGACGGTACACTCGACTCGAGTCAACAGAACCCCACCGAACATACTGTCTATGACAGAATCGCGACGTAGGAACGTCGTATCGAACAAGTGTCGCATACGTTTCTTTGGCGGTACCGATAAATTCATATCGGAGTATTGGCGTTTCATCATACTCGTAGTACCGGAACCTGAAATATCATCTAGTAAATAATATCCCGATGACTATCACGTTTCTAGAATAGTATGTACATTATAACCGAATCCTTCCTTTGGTGTTTCTTGATATACAGTGAAAACTCTTTATAACGAATTTCAAAGGACCGAGCATTTTTTACAGTTTTATTTATACGATCGGAAAATAAAAGAGTTGATGGTTTTATGGTATATCAATCAAATTGAACTAATTTCTACGTCAGGTGATTTTTTTACTCATAACGAAGTTATAAAGAGTTTACACTGCAAATATATTATGGTATTGTTAAAATGGTTAGTTTATAGGCTAAAAACATAAAAATAAATCAGAAAAACAGAAAAAAATTGACTATCAAAATACGCAAATTCAATTTTTGATACCTACATCAAAATGTCTCTAAACCAAGTTATCATAATAAATAGTTTAAGTACTGTTTAAGTATAACGTAAGCATAGATGTTGTAATCTTTTATTTCCTCCTTTATCAACAAAAGTAAGCAATGCTCCTACCCCCACCCATTTCATACTTACGTAAACATTTATACATAATGATCGATAAATATCGCTGGGTTAATCACCACCCAGGCTCCCAGCTTCTATACCATCAAAAATAAATAATTTAATTTAGTTCTTTGGTAATATTTGAATGACCCAGAATTAATAATATTTGATAAAGTATTCAATAGAACAAGGCAAGCAACAATAAAAATTAATTCCTAAAAAGTGAAAAAAAAAACTTCTTATCAAATTTTAGTAGCGGTTTCAGCATGAATGGGTCGGCTCGCTCGGGATAGCACCAGCCTCTCACAGAAAACCGACGTGAAGTAGGTGCTTACATTGTTGCGTTTCGTTCGATCAGTGAGAGCGCCGGAGACCCATTTCCCCTCCCCTCTCCTCTTCCTTCCCCTCCCCCTTTCTCTCCTTTCCCCCAAACACAGTTTGCAACGCACTTGCTACTCCTCTGGGGTTGTTAGTGTCTATGGACGGCGGTGATCGCTTAACAACAGGCGACCCGCGTGTTCGTTTGCCTCTATATGACATTAAAAAAAAAAAAACGGGAAAAATATCATAATTTAGTCACAATTAAACTGCATTTCTTTTCTATTAAACGTTTTTGAATATAAACTAACAATTGTGAACGAAACCAACATCAAAAAAGCCAACTTGTTAAACAACGGACACCCTAATACATATGTATGAAATTAAAGTTACACATATTGTATATATGAACTCACCGCCGGCACTACTCCCGGGACGCGGCGACTGCGGGCGACGCGACGCGGCCTCGTTATCGCTGCATTCACAATATTCAAAGAAAACAACGAAATATGAAACGGTTTAATCACTAGAAATGTTATGTAAAAAGTTACTCTTTACCTACAATAGACATTCCAACAATTATCAAGTCCTGTCACGAGTGGTGAACACGAAACTAGAACTGATCATGCCAAGAGACAGACGTCTTATTAAAATTAGTAAGAAGAAAAGAGAACCAGTCTAAAGTTTGTCAGTGCAAGGTTATGCTCACGATTCGCGGATAGAAAATTAACTTTATACAGCCTTTGAACGCGTACCGTGCCAAATGTGCCACCGGTGGTATAAGTTAAACTTGACCTTTAGGTTACGTGTACCCTAGTCCGGTGAAGCTGTAAAGACCTTGTCAGGCCAATAGCGTAGTCAGTTCGAAAAAAAAAGTTACGTGGTACACGTTAAACATGATCTTTAGGTAACGTGTACCACCGTTGGTACACGTTAAACATGATCTTTAGGTGACGTGTACCACCGTTGGTACACGTTAAACATGATCTTTAGGTGACGTGTACCACCG